>OY744516.1:90017315-90417315 GCA_963556195.1 Sepiola atlantica
AGTAATAAATAATAGTATTTTTTTAGTATTCACTTCAATAGTGCTCAATACGGTAATAGAGATTGGGAGTAGTATGAAAAATATCTTTATGTAAAGTAAGCTTCACATAAACATTTCTGTTTCAATCTACGAGAGAAATCATCATGCTATTATGTGATAATTTACCCCGGGAATAAAACATAACGTTTCTGTGTAGTTTACTTGCAATAAATATAGTTTCATAGCCTGATTATTTCCCCCAGGAATAAAACATGAACGTTTATGTATAGCTTACACGCACGCACACACACACACACACACACACACATACATATATATATATATATATATATATATATATATATATATATATATATATATATATATATATATATATATATATATATATATATATATATGAAGATTTTTGTTGGTACAAAATTTCATTGAGGTTTTTAAAAAAATAAACGGAGGCATAGTGAATCGGGGACAACGTTACATAGTAAAGAGGGGGAGAACAAGGGAAAGAAAACTTTGTTTTCCTATATATTTAATAGTCAAACGACCATTAGTCTAAAATCTAAAAAAAAAAGTTAATAATAGTAAAAAAAAACAAAAAAAAAACATTCGCCTTAAAGCTAGAAAACTAGAACTCGAGGCACCTTTCGGTCGACCCATTTTCAAGAGTGAAACGTTGACGGATAACCATTAAAATACATAGAATCGTTACAAAATATTATTGTCAGAGTAAAACCAGAAAAAATAATAAAGCGGAGGAGTAAAAAACAATTTCAACGAAACAATGGGGAAACCGCATTTTGCAAAGAAGTGCAAAATAGAAAATATATCAACGAAATTAGAGGCAAAGTATATTTTAGACCTCTCTGAATAGGTCTAACTTATAGGAGAGCTATTTTTGCCATCAGAGCGAGGGTGTTCGCATGGTTACACTTACGGCCTCAAAAACACTAAGGTGGTGTTTGGAGACCTTGTGTACGATGCGAAAGCAACGATCGGAATACGCCTCACCACACACTTTATTGTCATACAAGCGCTGGCCAATGGATGACTCGTGAATTTGTGAGCGCCAGGATGTGCTCTGTAAACGCCCGGATGTTCTTTGTAGACATCCAGATGCGTCCGTTAATATATTCCTTTTCACCACTCTTGATTTGCGAAAATATGCAGGGATATGCTGCACCACTCTGACTTCCAAGCATTGAAGAGTACAACCAACATAGTCAGCTTCACACTGACATTTGAATTTGTATATCACTAAACTTTTCTGTGGTGTAGGAAGTACATCTTTCTGAAAGGCTGGGAAGGCAGTTCTAGTGCCAAATACTACATGGGGCGGTACTGCATAAAAACAACGCGTTGTAACAGACGCAATTTTATCTGAAAAACCTTTATTGATAGAACCAATAAAGGGAAGTTTCAAATAAACCGGACACTTGGGCAGACAAAAAAATGTTGGCATTAAGTTTCGAAAGTTTCTTGGAAATTATGCCCTCGGGGAAACCATTATTGATACGAATATCAGTTATGTTTTTAATGCACCCACAAGTTTGCTCGCAGTACAAATCATACGAGCGCGGTGAACCAGGGTCTTGACACAAACTGACCTTGCTATTCATAGAGACAAAAGAATCCCAACTAATATACAGGCCCGTAAACGTCGGTTTCCTACGCATAGTCGTGGTGAATTTGTTCCCTGTCCTTTCTACGAGAACGTCCAAAAAGGGTAAACGGTCATTCTGCTCTTCCTCGATAGTGAACTGTAGGGAAAAATAATTAGCCTCGTGACGGGACTTAAAATTGACGAAAGTATCGTTCACGTAATGTCAATAAACAAAAGGGTCTAAAACCCCGAGTGAACAGCAAACATTCCTGAAAACCTAAGAAAATATTCGCTACGATAGCACCCAAAGGACTGCACATCGCCACCCCATCAACCTGCTGATACATTTCGTTGTTGAAACTGAAACCGACCGACTTAGTGACCAGGCCCATGAGTTCCAGATAAATGCTTTCCGGAAAAGCGGGAGGGGTTAATGTGCTACGATGAAGCATATCAGTTCATATTTCAATAGTTTCATTGAGGGGTACATTTGTGAATAAGTTGGTAACATCAAATGAGCATAGAAAGTTTGTAGTCGAATTGCAATCCAATTCACGCATAAATGATGCCAAACTAAAGAAAATCTGCAATGCAATTAATTGAAAGCTTCTCTAAGATATCAGCCAGCTCATGTTGAGGACAACGAATTATAGAAAGAATAGGTCTCAAGCGAACTCCCTCCTTATGGATCTTAGGTAGCCCGTATATTCTGGGTCGTTGTGAGCCGACTGGGCGGATCCTGTCATAAGTATCCTTACTAATAAATGTATTTCTATATAGTTCAAGAAAACGTTTTTGAAGTTTTACTTCAGTGCTTAAAGTGTTGTCAATTGCTACGTCCCAACCATATTATATATATATATATATATATATATATATATATATATATATATATATATATATATATATATATATATATAGTGAAATTTTGTGTTTCTAGTATTAGAGAAATGACGCGGTAGCCTAGCAAAATATGCTCCTTCCGGTCGCATATTTTGCTAAGCTACCGCGTCACTCCTTCTCTCTCGCTGTTTACGAGAGTGTGTTCCTATTTACTTGTCTAGAATTATGTAATTGTGGAAAAAAAACACGTACAATACATAATTAAAGTTAAATAAATTGTTTGGGACTATTAAAATAATTTCCAACGCTATTGATAATGTTTACCTGTTTTGGTTTTTTTTTTTATTATCGCTTATGTTTGAATTCATGTTTTGAAACATGACGTAAATCATAAATCTATGACGTCACGCCAAAGGTATAATTATTTTTTTATGGGAATGTTTTAAGACCAATTTATAAGAAAGTGCAAGTGGCTTAGTTGGTAGAACGTCAGACTGAAACCGCAAGGTTTCTGTTTCGATTTCCGGTCATGGCGTCAGATTTATTTGTTGCGAATTTAGTATTAATGCGATATTTTCTATTTCTAGATGAAGTTAAGCTATCCATTTAAAAGAATTTCTGACTGACACACACACACGTCCACAGAGAAAATGTTCATTATATTATAAGGTGATTTAGCTGAAACTATACTTTTAATTCTCAATTCAGTTTACTATACTATTTCAGACTAATGTACTATTTTCCAATGCTCAATTCATGAGGGGGTAGTGTAGTATCTGTTTTGTTTTCATGACATTACTCTCTTAGGCATTACTTCCCCTTTGAGGGATAGGTAATGTAATATCTGTTCTGTTGTAATGATACATCCTCCCAGGCATTGCCTCCTCCTTTGGGGAGTAATTATCTGTTCTGTTGTCATGACCATCATCCAAATCATTACACCATCCTTTGCAGGGTAATGTAGTATCTGTTCTGTTTTTATGAGACCATAATGTAGCATCTGTTCTGTTATCATGAGACTATCCTCCCAGGCATTACCTACTTATTTAGGGATAATGTAGAATCTGATATGTTATCATGAGACCATTAGTTTCTCTTTGGAGGGGTAGTGCAGTATCTGTTCTGTTGTCATTATACCATCCTCCCAAGCATTACAACCTCCTTTGGGAGTAGTGTTGTATCTATTCTGTTGTCATGCGACCATCCTGCCAGGATTTTGAGGATGAGGTAGTGCAGTAGGTGGTTGTTTGTCATATAAATATCTGTGCCCACTTCTAGATACATATAGGTCTTAATTTCCCTTAATTACGTGACAGTTTCCGTTGGTCGAGTGGATATGGCGACTGCATGCAGATTCTAGGCTGGCTCTGTGAACCGGGTTTGCGCCTCCCGACCGTCTGAAATTGTTACTTTCCTGCACTGATGAGAGCAATAAACTTGAAACGCTAGCGTCTGTAGGTATTAATAATTTAATATTTATTTATAAATATTATACTAAGCTCCTTTAAGAAATTAAAGTTGAGCACTCTCGGGGATGTTAAAAATAGACTGTCAAAAAGCTCTAATGCAAAGTTCCGAATACGTTCGTCGAACACTCTCGACTAGTCTTCTATCTGTGCCCGCTTCTACCTACATATAGATCTTAATTCCCCTTAATTACGTTAGATATGGCGACTGCTTGCAGATTCTAGGCTGACTCTGTGAACCGTCTGAAATTATTACTTTCCTGCACTGATGAGAGCAATAAACTTGAAACGCTAGCGTCTGTAGGTATTAATAATTTAATATTTATATATATATATATATATATATATATATATATATATAATATTAATTGAATGACATAATAAAATGAGAAATTAATCAGATTTTATTAAAGTTCAAAAACAAGGAGTGATACTGATTAATTTCTCATTTTATTCTGTCATTCAATTAATATTATTATTATTAGCTTTGTTTTTAACCTGATAGTCTACTGGCTAAATGTATTATTTATATCTGTAAAGTATTATCTTACTCTCTCTCTCTCTCTCTCTTTCTCTCTCTCTTTCTCTCTCTCTCTCTCTCTCTCTCTCTCTCTATATATATATATATATATATAACTAGGTATGAAACTAAAAGTAGGATGTCTACTTTTAGAAGTTTGAAGCTATCGTGAGATGATTTAAGCTCAATATACGGGATGTTTTCACACATTTATATCCATTTCCTATCATTCTCTCAACTTTTTCAAATTTTGAATTTTGGCTACTCCCCTGTCAACTTATCTATCTATGTAATTCCTCTGATGGTAAGATTTCGATCTTTGAAAAGCCTAGTTTAAGGAAAAAAAAACTAAACATAATTTTATTGCATTGAACATGAAATAGATTTGTTATTTTTACATTTTTTTATTTCTCTTTTTTTCATTTATCTCTCTCTCTCTCTCTCTAGAGAGAGAGAGAGAGACAGAGACAGAGAGAGACAGACAAACAGACAGACAGACAGACAGACAGAGACAGAGACAGAGACAGAGAGCGAGAGAGACAGAGAGAGACACAGAGAGAGCGAGAGAAATACTTGCAAAAATATGCGGTCAGAAAGAGCTTATGCTTGTTTTTCTTAATTTACTAATGTGCATCTTTACTTTTGAGCCATGGCGGTACTATACGCTGTACTAAGTGCTTTCTAGTTGTCGTTGGTATTCTCTCTCTCTCTCTCTCTCTTTCTTTCTCTCTTTCTCTCTCTCTCCCTCTACCTGTTATAAATATTGTTAGTGCGACTTGACACAACCAGCATGCCTGCTTTCGTCACGCTTTTCGCGAATCCAGAGATTTTATTTCTTTTTAAAATTTTACAAAAAAGTTCACAGTATAGAAAAAAAATTTATAAAGTAAGATGTGGCACAGGACCAAAATTAGGGTCGGCTGTCATCCTCTTGGTCTATTCTATAAACTAGTTTCAATTACCAAAATACCACATTCACTCTATGGGTAAAAGCAATGGTTTGATGGTTTTTATTTACCCAAAAAAATATATGTACAAATTCATCGGTTGCGTGTGGGGTGTGCTAAAAAAAATAAAAAATGAAAAAACACACAGATGAATCATCGTCATCGACAAACTAGTACCGTGTCATACCAAGCGCTACGATAATCATGATCATCAACATGATGTTAGGGAACTAATACTAACAGTCAACGTCACTGATCGAGCTGCTCCAAAACAGCGACACCAGTTAACTGTTACTATAAGTGAACTACTCACTACAGTAGGATATATATATACTCAAAAAGAAAACTCGACTACTTAAGTTAGTATTATTTAGTAGTAGTAGTAGTAGGTCTAACACATACTACTCGACGTTACACCGATTTTTATTACTCATTTACACACGTTTGAATTACCTACTAGACAACATACTCGAGCGTCTTTGTTCTCTCTGTAAAAGGGTTTGTCAGGACAATCTGACATGAGAATACTTAACCCTACTAGTAACTATTGACCAAATATTCAAAATAACATAGTATTCGAAGTCCAAATAAGATCCTCTCTGTGGAATCCGGTAAGACCAAGAGACCACAAGAAAGTTATACTATCACATAGTTAACTGGGCAATTGGGGAGAGGAAAATTGATGTTCTTCACTTCTTTAGCAACTCAACCTTCGAGAGGTAAAGGAGAACTTTAGTTGAACACTCGGGTATCTATTTATCTCATATATAGATCAAGTGTTAGCCCCAGGAAATGGTTCCTTGATTTCTGCGACTTTACACTGAAGTAAAATGGGAAAAAGCAAAATTATATATATATATATATATATATATATATATATATATATATATATATATATATATATATATATATATATATACATAAATATATATATATATATATATATATATATATATATATACATAATATATATATATATATATATATATATATATATATATATATATATATATATATATATATATATATATATATATATATATATATAGTAAGCTATGAAAATATATTTATGGCAATTAAGCTACACTAAGGCTCCCGCGTTTCATCCCCGGGGGGGGGGTCTTCAGGCTAAGAATTTTAGCCTGAAGATGCCCTCCGGGGATGAAACGCGGGAGCCTCTGTATAGCTTAATTGCCATAAATATATTTTCATAGCTTATTACCTAGCTCTACTTACGTATCGAGCACTGTTGAAGTAAATACTGAAAATTGATACATAAAAAATTATATCTCCTTATAAAATTTTATGTGGATACATGAAATACTAATATATATATATATATATATATATATATATATATATATATATATATATATATATATATATATATATATATATATATATACTAGTAGAATACCCATCCTAAGACAGGTATAAGCAATAAATATTGCATTACTTTAATTTTAAATCTTAATGTGGTTTCGGTAGAACCATCTAAATGGTAAAGTTTACAAAAACAAATAATAATGTGCCCACGTTTCTCATCCTGTTGCCTAGAATACGTACCAAGTACATACATAGTATTGACGCTCATACGCGCTCACCAATCCTTTTAAAAAATGTATAACATAAATTTTTTTTAAATTCTCTATTAATTTTTTTGTAGTTAACATATTTTTTACGTTTTTTGAGAGTTTACGTACCCCCCCCCCCCTAAATCGTAAAGTTTACCCAAAAAATGATGTGCCTATGTTACTGTGTTGTCGAGATTATATATTTCAAAATTCATAATGACCGGTTCATTAGTTTAGGAGTTTATCTTGTACAACGAACTATATATATAAACATATACACATACCTAACTTTATACATATGCACCTCTTTAATGTTAAAATTCACAAAATAATAATGTTCTCATGTTACCGTGTTACCTAGAATATATATTCCAAAATTCTTAATGATCCACACACATACCTAACTTTATATATATATATATATATATATATATATATATATATATATATATATATATATATATATATATTAAAGACCATTATATTATATATATATATAAAAAATAAATATAAATCCGCCCATCACACAAAAGTAATTGAGTAAAAAACGTGCCTTTTATTAGTCTCCCCCCCCCCCCAGAATGAAACCATTTTAAGTAGTGAGGGGAAACAAATAGTAAGTCAGACAACCATCTCAGACTTACCCCCTCCCCCATCCAAATAAATTCGGAAAGAAATCCTTCATGTTTGTTATATATATAGGATGTCCATAAAGTCCGTGTGCACTTTAAAAATATTATAACTTTATTTGTATTTGCTATAGAAATAATCTGTAAAAATGTTATAAAGTTTCATGTACCTTGTTTTTAGTATGGTTGTTGAATTCACCACAAAATTTGCCGTAATTTTTAGATAAGTAAGACAATATTTCTAAATCAGGAATTTCCTAAAAGATGGATCGGAAGGGGTGGACCATTTTATTGCGTCCGCGTTCGGATGATTTGACTCCATTAGATTTTTTATGGGGACATGTGAAAACAATTGTGTATACAACCAAACCTAGTTCATTAGAAGATTTGAAAGCTAAAATAATGATCTGGGGCATTACTGTAGATTTACAGTAATGCCCCAAATCATTATTTTAGCTTTCAGTAGGCAAATGTTTTCCATGAACTGCAAAATCGTATTACTCCTTGTATTACTAATGATGGAGTACATGTGGAAGCTTAAATAAAATTTCAATAAAACATTTTTAAAATATATATGTAATTCTTTCTAATTCTTTTTACAGATTAGTTCTATCGCAAATACAAATAAAGTTATAAATTCAACACAACAGGTCAGAAGATTTGCTGAAAGCCTTACATTTGCCCAGCATAGAGGTTATCCTAAGGATGAATCGATTACGCTGGTATGGTCATGTGAAACATTCATCTTTCTGGATAAACCGTTACAGAAGCATGGATGTCTTATATCGCAAAAAGGTTGGCCGAACAAGGAAAACTTGGAAGCAAGTGATTAGACAAGACCAAACAGAGTGGAAATTCAGTCTTTACTCATATCATTAAGTTTTTGCAATGGAAACATTGACTATGATCTTACAATTGTTTCTCGACGAGTAAAATGCAGCCATTAAACGCAATTACTCGCTGTTCTTCAGGGGCCACAATGAAAGGTATTTACAAAAGGTTATATCGGGTATAAAGTCCGTGGAGGAAAAAAAAACTACAGAAAGCAGACAACACTCATGTGTGACCGCCCCCCCCCCCCGGGCAATAGGATGACAGAATTCCAATCAGGGCGCCATTTTGAAATTATCACAGAGAGCTGCGTGTTCAAATAGCTATGGGAAACAATAGCAAGTACTAGAAAAAGTATTAGTTGAAATAGCAAGTGGTTAATTAAAGTGTGAGTTTAAGGTAGATAATTATTATTGTTATAAGTAAAATCATTGCGTGAGATAAAATCCAAAGATACGGTTATTATAGTGAGTTGGAAATTCCTCTTATATAAGTAAGGGCCTTTTATCGCAATTACCACAAGGACGAATTATATATTAATGTTGTATGTTATTGTTTTGGGCGACAGAGAAAAGTGGAATATATATATATATATATATATATATATATATATATATATATATATATATATATATATATATATATAGTTTGCAAATACTAAACATTTAATATATCCTAAAGAGTTAAAATTAAACTGTGAACATAAGGGAACACAAGATACTTTTCTTGATTTGGATATAAAAATTGATGATAAAATATTTATCTATAAACTGTTTGATAAAAGAAATTCATTCCCTTTTCGTATCGTGCGAATGCCATATAAAAATAGTACTAGCCCTGTGTATATATTTTACGGGAGTATTATGTCTGAATTTCTGAGGATTGCTCGTGTTACCTTAAAATTAGTAAATTTCATGTCCCCAATTTCTGATCTAAGAATGATTAACCAATGTGGCGATCAAAATAAAATATTTGGACAATTAAATAAGGCAATTACTCGCCATCCTGATGCTTTTAAATCTTATCAAATTAATCAAAATAAACTGATAGAACAAATCATAGGATATATAAATAAAAATAATGTAGAATATGTATAAACGTATATATAACACATCTATTAATTATAATGAGAAAAAGAAAAACAATAAAAATACAGTAGAAAGAAAGAAAGAAGAAGAAGAAGAAGAAGAAGAAGAAGAAGAAGAAGAAGAAGAAGAAGAAGAAGAAGAAGAAGAAGAAATCGACAGTTATGAACGCCGATTTTAAACACTGGGAGTGGGCAAAGAAGAAGAAGAAGAAGAAAAAGAAGAAAAAGAAAACAAAATAACGGTTATCTTATAAACGCCGATTTGAAACACTGAGAAAAGGAAAAAAATCGACAGTTGTGAACGCAGATTAGAAAAACTGTAAGTGAACAAGGAAGATTAATATTTATTTGAGGTTGACGACAACGGGGAGATGGACAACAAAGGAGGAGAAGGGAGAGAAGGTATATATATGCATGTATGTATATATATATATATATATATATATATATATATATATATATATATATATATATATATATATTTATTTTTTATTTTTTGATGTGTTGATATTTTTATATTAATAATATAAAACTAAAAATAATACATTAATCACCTAAATAATAGTGTAATGGATTCGTCCAAACACTTTAAAATGCAGCAACATTTTTGTAAGTAACGGATAAATTTTATTAAACAGACGAACAGCACAGGTAAAGAAAAAAAAATTATTTATTTTTTATTTATTTTTATTTTTTTTTATTTTTTATTTTTTTATTATTTTAAATAACTAATATAAGTTAGCAAAACATTTATATGGAACAAAACGTAGATTTAGTATAAGGAACGTTTATGTTTTTGTCTTTTAAGGGAAGTGGGGTCTGATCAACTCTGCTGGGAAGCCATGAAATTAAATACTGTCTTGTTTTTAAATTCCCGAAACAGTTTTTCATGGTAAACAACTGATGATCCCTTAAAATAGTGTTAGAAACAAACTAATATAATAACTGTAAAAAATAAATTGACTTACATGAGTGATTTTCCACTGAAAGACTTGGGACTATAAGTTTTGTTTTTTTTAATATAGTTTTAATGGTTGAGAAACTTCCGAGACTATATATATATATATATATATATATATATATATATATATATATATATATATATATATATATATATATATATATATATATATTTCATGATTTTGGGAGAGTACAAAATTTTATTATCGCAAGCATGAAGGGAAGACGAATTTTATCGTTCATGATTAAAAGTTAATCAAGAAAAAAAAACGCCAGCCGACCGGTTTCGCCCTCTCTTAACAAAGGCTGTATCAAGGGATTTTAAAAATGGAACCTTCCGGTCAACGGACGTTCAAAATAACACATACGGGACTTCCATTACAGACCATTTACTTTAAAAAAACGCCGTGCGCTAGAAATTTTAGCATGGACTCTTTCACCATTCTCAGTCATGCTCACTCATTATACCATCTAAAAATCTTGGAGACGATCCACGTTCGTCTTAAACGTCCCTCCCTTTGTAAACAAAGGGAATGTCTATTAGGACTAGATGTGACTAGTCTCTAAGATTCATCCTCCATTGTACATATACCATAACGCTATTTTATATTCTGTACTATCTCTTTTCACCCCCCACCCCCCACCCCCCGCTTGTTTTAAATCTCTCGTTTTTTTTGTTTTTTTTAAATCCCTCGATACACCCTTTGTTAAGAGAGGGCGAAACCGATAAACCGATGAACGATAAAATGCTTGCGATATATATATATATAATAAGTTTTAAGGTTGCTCCTTGCGGAGCTTCATTATGTAAAACCTGTAATATTCTAATAACATCTAAAGAATATAAATCAAATGTTACAGACAGAATGTATAAAATAGTAAATCATTCGGGGGAAGATTTGTCATGTAAGTCTCAAAATCTAATTTATTTGTTATCATGTAAAAATTGTAATTTACAATACGTAGGCGAAACCGTACTTCCTTTAAATAAACGCATGAATATACATAGAACTAGCACTAAAAGATGTCTCCATGTTATTAAACATTTTAAAGAAACCTGTAGTGAATCGTCCTTTTCAATACAAATCATTGAAAAATTTAAAAATAACGGATATAATAGTTTTGGAGAAGTAGATAACAATATATTAAAAATACGTCAAAATAAAGAAGATGAAACAATTAAGAAATTACGAGTAATTTATCCTTATGGTCTAAATAGTAAAGTAAAGAAAAATAACTTACACGATGAATTAGAAAATGTAGGGCGATTATATCCAGCTTTACCTCGCTACGGTACTAGAGATAGGTCATATGTAAATAGAAACAGCAAAGAATCTGCCATTTCATGCGAGGAATTCTTTGAAAAAACTAAAGATAGTATTATTAATAATATTTCCGGTTCTTTCAATTACATTAGAAAACTTCTAAATCAAACAAAAAAGAAGGTACAGAAGAATATTGCATCTAAAATATTACTACAACCGGATATGATGTACAAAAAAGAAAAACTAACTCAATGGTATGGATATAATCGATACTAAACTATATAAACCACCTGTTGTATATAAAAAACATAAACCTAGAAATGTTTGTGTAGTTCTGTATGAAAATAAAGGATTAGATGATATAAATCTGCCAAAAATATTAAATAATCCAGAAATCTTACAATTACTACCCACTGAACTAAAAATGGAGGGACAAAATCCAATAGTAACATATAAACTTGGGCAAACCATACGAAATAAAATTTTCAATTATAAAAAAACAGTAGAAAATATAAATACAAATGATTATAAGGATGAAAATATTCCAGAATGCGAATGTAAGTCCTCCCCTTTATGTAATAATGACATAGGGCATGTAATTACCGGTAATTTAGCGATAGTAAAAAATCCTAAGTTGAGAAAGCTCCTTACAAAAGGTCCAAACTACAGAGAACCTAAATGTTTAAATTATACAAAATGTATAAAAGAAATAAATAAAGCATTAGAAACCTTTAGTATATCCATGGCAAAAAAACACAAAATATTAGATTCCACATTTCACGCATGGAAAAATAATATACTCAGATTCGTAAATAAAAAGGTCGAACGTTTAAAAATGTTTAAACATCCTAAAAAGACGAATCCTCTCCTTAGAAATTCACAAATAATTATGGACCTTCAAATACTTCTAAAATAAATTTGTAATAGTTCCTATTGATAAGGCAGCAAATAATATAGCTTTTATATGTAAAAAATATTACATACAACGATTATTGTCAGAAGTAGGAATTATAGGTATAGAATCAGATACTTATAAAGTAAGTAATTGTGAAAAAGAAAGTATTATTCTAAATAACACCATTATTTGTGAAAAATTAGGACTAAAATTAGATGAGAAAAATAATAAACTTCCATGTATGTATTGGATACCGAAAATGCATAAAAAAACAGTTGGGCCCGTTTTATTGTTGCCTCCAAAATGTGTATTACTAAACCCTTGAGTAAGGCTATATCAAATGTGTTTAAATTAATAATTAATCAGATAAATAATTTTCATAATAAAAGAAAGTTCTATAAACCTATTTTGGGTAGTAAATAATTCATATCCAATAAAAGAAAAACTAGATCATATAAATTCCCGTAAAAAGGCTAAGTCAATTTCTACATATGATTTTAGTACCTTATATACTAAAATACCACATAATGAACTAATTAAAGAATTAGGTAACATTATAGATTTAGCTTTTGCCGGAGGTAAAGGTAAATACATAGAATTTTCAAAATCTAAAGCCTTTTGGTGTAAGACTAAAAACAGTAAAACTAGTACTTCAAAAAATGGCCTTAAAATACTTATAAGTCACCTGATTAAAGAAAGTTATTTTAAAATAGGAAATAATACACTAATACAAACAATAGGTATTCCTATGGGTTTGGACCCTGCCCCCCTTTTGGGCAAATCTCTATTTACATAGATATGAATACATATATATGTCAGCATTAATAAAAAATGATATATCTAGAACGTATAGTTACCACGGCTGCAGGAGGTTTATTGATGACCTGGTCTGTATAAATGATAGAGAGGAGTTTGAAAATACTAAACATTTAATATATCCTAGGGAATTAAAATTAAATTGTGAACATACAGGAATACATGCTACCTTTCTAGATTTAGATATAAAAATTGAGGATGGTAGATTTATTTATAAAATGTTTGATAAAAGAAATTCTTTTCCCTTTCATATCGTTCGTATGCCGCATAAAAGTAGTACCTGTCCTATGTATATATTTTATGGAAGTATAATGTCCGAATTTCTAAGAATAGCCCGCGTTACTTTAAGGTTAATGGATTTTATACCTCCAGTCACTTCATTAGTAATAAGAATGCTTAAACAAGGTGGAGATAAAAATAAAATATTTAGACAGTTAAATAAGGCAATAACACGCTATCCTGACGCTTTTAAATTATATGAAATAAATCAAAAGAAATTGATAAAAGAAATCCAAAACTCTACTATAAAAATGTATAACATATGTAAATAGTCCATGATAAAATAAATAAATGTATATATATATATATGTATATATGAAATATTTTTATAAATATATATTTTTAATTTTAAAACATTTGTAGACAAAGAAAATAACCAAGGGAAAAAAGGGGGGTTATTATAATGGAATCATCTAACTCTATAAAATAGATGTTCTGTAAAATAGTAAATACCCACTTTGAAAGGAACAACACAGGTAAGGAAACTATATTTTAATACTTTAGAAAAACAAATCTGGAGGCAAAACTAAATTAAATATTTGTAAACTTTTTAAATTAAAAAATAATTATTAAATAGGGAGGTGGTGTCTGATCAACACTGCTGGGATGCCATGATAAAGAAATACTGTTTTGTTTTTAAAATCCCGAAACAGTTTTCATGGTAAACAACTGACGATCCCTTATATATAAAAACATATATAAAAATATATTTATATTAGAGTATATTCTTGGAAGTAAACTAAAATAGTGATTGCAGTAGATTGATTGACTTACTAGACTAAAATCTTTCAACAAATTTTTTTTTTTTTTTTTTTTTCCCAGTTTTGAAGGTTAAAAGAACTTCCGAGACTATATATATATATATATATATATATATATATATATATATATATATATATATATATATATATATATATATAGGCAAACATTATTAAATAACACGGAGTTGTTTTGTTTGATGCGACTTTTTTTTATTTTTTCAATTTTCCGAATTGTCCATCTAATGTTTCGGTCAAATTGATGTAAATATGATCCATGGATTTCTTGTTCCTTTTTTTTTTTTTTTTTTTGCAAGTACTTTCGATTTGAATCGTCAAATCATCTTCAGGCGGTATTAGTTTTAGTGTCTTTACTGTTGTGCTTATTTTTGAATTATAACGGCAAGTAGTTTATATTTGAAAACGCGTCTGTAAAGTTGAAATGTACATGAGAGCGTGATGGCGTTCTACACATACGAGAGATTTAAAGTTTGACTGTTTAAACCGTAAAGAAATTGATGAGGTTAAATAAAGTGCATACAATTCAAACGCATAACTACCTAATGGCTAAGAATTTGGTAATGTTAATTATTATGCTAGACACTTTAAAATGTTGCGACTAGTTTCATAATTGACATTATTAATTGTGGGATGTTTAGTTTTTATGCAGAGGGTTTCGAGTATTTTTAATTTTTTGATATTGGTATCATGGTGTATCATTTTGGTATTGTTAACAAGGATGTTTCTATATTGGGAGGGGGCGCAATTATGTTTTTTTAGGTTTTCTTAGGTGTACATAAAAACTAAACATTTCATATTTCAATATAAACAATACACAAAAAAATAAAGAAACTTCACGCCGACACTGGAAATTGAAACCGCATAGGTGTGTAGTCTTTCTCGCTACTGTCTGAACTAAATCGTTTTAGGTGTCCAAGTCGGTTTAGTTTCGTTCGTATTGGGTAGAAGCACAAACTTATATTTAGTTAAATGTTTAATTTTTTTATTATTGGTCCCTTTTATCTTTTTGTAATTTTTTAATTTTATTAATCTGAAAGTTCAACATTAAGATGTGTACCTGACAGAAAAGCTGAAACCTTGTTACCTATTATCAAGGAAATGGTACTGTCCGGTAGTACCATTTATTCGGACGTATGGAAGGCATACGAAAAAGAAGCAGACATGCTGTGATATCGCCATATTCAGATCATCATTATTATTCATTCTTTGTTATTTGCACAGTAACTCATTCGGAGCATTATGTGGACCCTGTGTTACAAGTACACACAAACTCATTTGGATAAATATAGGGATGATCGGTAAAAGCAGATGTAAAACCATGATCGGTGCCTCATACTCGACATTGCCATCTCATTTGGATAAATTCATGTGGCGACAACAGTACAGACGCGCAGAGAGCGATACATTTAATATGCTATTACAAATTTCACAATTTTATCAAATAAATTAAAGTAAATTAAGTAAAGTTGTATTTAAGTAAGGGATTTTTTTAATTGTTCGTTACAAAATAAATTAAATAAAATTATAATTAACTCAAGATATTCGTTAAATTGTTCGTTGAAAGAAAAATATTTTATTTTGTTTTGCAATAAATGTATTTATTTATTTATGAAACTCACGTCTAGTTTGTTTGTATTGAGGGGCACGGTAATTTCAGACGAGAGTACATTTTTTCGGCTTACACCGTCTAAAATAATATCACGTAATCTTAAGTTTTACAGGGCAGGAATTTGGTACTGGTCAAATACACCAGCACCCAAACACATTTACGATTTTAAAAAAGTAAACAAACATTTTTTTTTCAAACCTATATTTATAAATAAAATTTAAATTTTCACACACATTAGATATATTTTAGGTAGGATGGCCCCTAGAGTAGATGTGATATTGTGTTAATTAATTATTTTAGCCAAGCGTAGAATAGACAGAGGATGACCACACCCCTCACTTTTTATGGCCTTGTGCCTAATTTGTTTAAAATTTAAATTGTATTTTTATATTTTTTTGGCAAATAAATAATTAAAAGTGTACTATCTATTCTGATAATACACTTTATCTTTTCAGTAGGAGAAATTCTTCTAAACTAATTCAGAGTGTGCCTTTTTGGGAGCTCGATTTTCGTCGCTTTATTTCTTCATTCTCGCTGCATTTGTTCATTGACTTCTTTTATGGTCGTGATCGTCTCATCAGTGTGGCTGGACATGTGTTGATTCTACATTGCGTTATTGGTACCCGTAGCGGATAAAGGACCTTATCTCGTACACTCAGAGTTTTTTAAGAAATTATTCACGTGTTACACGAATAAAAAAAAAATCACTTATAAAGAAAGAGAGACTTAAATGCTGTTACTTAACTACTTAATTAGATGGATGGACAGACAGATATATATATCGGCCTATATTTTTCCCTTGGCGTTTCCACTTTTTTAAGTATGTAATAATTGACGATCCGTGCTCTGCAAGCTCCTACCACGAATTCATTCTAAAACCTTCGTTCATTGAAAATAATATTATATTGCTAAACTATATATCACTGGACCTAAGACGGTTTATAAAAAAATACTAGTATTACATAGTAAAATATTTGACCAATTATTTATATTTTATTGGTCCTATATCTGTTCGATTAGTTTAGATTCAGATTATCATTATTAATTCATTCTTTGTTATTTGCCAGTAAGATGTATTGCACATATGAACACTGTGGGATTGTTCCTAGTTTAGCTCGAGAAAGTCCAACAAAAATACTAGTGATGAGACGATTCCAATATTTTCCCGATTCCGATGCAATTACCGATTCCGTTCTAAACTCCCGATTCCGATACAATTACCGATTCCGATTCTTTTTAAACCTCTAAATATTTAGCTATAGAGATTTTTTTCGGGTTACCTTAAAAACCCATGTGCATATATTTTCGCAAATGTAAAATACATTTTAGTTTTACTGGTAGTTTAAAATCAATAAATATTTATAATTTTATTATTACTACCAGTAATGGAAAAAATGTTTAAACAAAAGTAAGCAAAAAAAATTAAGAGTTCCCATTTTTCCGATTCCCGATTCCGATTAATCGTCCAAACACTAAAAATACTCATCTTTATTTTACTAATGGTTAAAATTTAGTAAAAATTTAGTAAAAAATTAGTAAAAAATGAGTAAAAAATTATTTTACTAAGGGTTAAAAAACAGAAAAACTCAGGATGCCACATATACCCCCAGTAAAGCATGCCAAATATATATGTGTTAAGGAGACCCAATTATCCATCACCTTCTAACAAATAAAAATGTATTCATAATAACCATTGCAAACAATGTTCGTCTTATATTCCATAGTTAACAAATATTTCTCACTACTCATCTGTATCATTTGTTGGTCCTAATTTCGAGAAAATACTTAACTAAACTTGTATCCTTACCTTATCCAAATGAACTTCATCTGAAAATTCTTATATATTCTCAGAACATAGATAATCCATACCACATCAATGAAATTTACTCCAAATATTCAACATCCTAATCCTACTTTAAAACAAAAGTATGTAGTAAATTATTAGATTAGGGCTCTCAGCTAAATCAAATTTTGAAAGTCTACATTTTTAGATGATTACGTGTGAATATCCTGAAAAACTTTGAGAGTTAAAAAGACAAAAGAAAAACAATCATTTTATAATTCAGAATGGCGGATTTTTTTTTAATGTAAATCGCTCCAGACAAGGAATGAAGCCACTTGATGTAAGGGGCTAAAAAATACTACTTCAAGGTCAAAAACTAGCTAACGATAAGTGTTAGATGGATAGATTCCAACCCAGAAAGCAGCAATTCTTCCCCCTTTGTCAGAAACATCGCTCATGGAATGTGACGATTCAAGGTCAAAATAAGGGAAGCGATAGCTAAAAGTTAACCCAAGGTCAACTTTCTACTCTCCATAGATTAGTTTCGCATATAAATCTTACATAAAATGATCACCCATTTTGGGACCATTGTCTAACCAGATAGCGTTTTATGGCCATACAACCAGAATTTCTTTCGTTAAGTGAGCGTATTTTTGCTGAAAAGTTAATAATAAAAATAAAATAATTACTTTTCATCATTTAAAACATTAGTTATTATTAACAAAAAGTCCGGGTGACAATAGCACTCCCTCAATAAAAACCTCCGTTAACTGTACCACTAACCGTAAGTCCGGATGGCAACCCATTCATAAAAAACGCTCTCTTAACTCTATCAATAACCCTAAGACTGTGTAGCAAATGCCCTGACCACTGTTACAAAAAAGTCCTTAACCTTACCATTAACCAAGTCTGGGTGACAACATTTCCCCCCCCCCCTCCCCCTAAAAAACAAAAACATGGTTACATTTGAGATTTAACTGAAATGGTTGGTTATATGTCATTCAAACGCTATCTGGTCGGAAAGAGGGTCTTGGTTCGGGGAGGAACACACGCCTTAATAAAACTCCTAGAATAATCTATTATCTCATCTCATCTCATCTCATCTCATCTCAATATATCTCAATATATATAAGGCAAAAATATGTGTGTGTGTATGTCTCGCTAAAACTTAAAAAATACTATACAAACACCCCCAAATTAGGTATTATGTTAACCGCCATAACCTCGAGAAAATAATATCTAAAAAATTTTAAAAAATATCTCAATATATATAAGGCAAAAATCTGTGTGTGTGTGTGTGTGTATGTCTCGCTAAAACTTAAAAAATACTATACAAACACCCCCAAATTAGGTATTATGTTAACCGCCATAACCTCGAGAAAATAATATCTAAAAATTAAAAAAAAAGATTCATTTTTAAGGGGTCAAATAGCCATTTTTTCGTTTAATGTGATCACGATTTTTAATGTTATCTTGTGCACGTGACGTCACATTGATAGGTACATGACGTCATAGTGATAGGTTTGTATCTATTTTTATGCCATCGTCACATTATTATTGATTTTTTTTTCATTTCTCTTCGGACTATTGCCCTCACCAAAGGGAGGGGAATAAGACAGAGCGATTTACTACACCTCCTTGTATTTGGCGTTGCCCGGGAATAAAACAATACAATGTTAATAACGTTCTGTTGTCATTATTATTGGCCAAAAAGAAGTTAAGCAATGCATAGCGTGGCCAGTACTAAATGTGTGACGATTTATGGTAAGCAGGTGCTGTAAAATCGAGCTTAAGCATATAATGGCAAGTACTAAATCGATGACTAAATTCAGTGTAATTAAAGGAATAAATAATTATGCTCCGCCATTGTTTTCATACATATTAAATAACGTCTCAATCAGTGACATTAAAGGAATAAATAATTATGTTCCGCCATTGTTTTCACAAATATTTGTATGCATATTAAATAACGACTCAGTCAGTGAAATTAAAGGAATAAATAATTATGCTCCACCATCGTTTTCACTAATATTTGTATACATATTAAATAACGTCTCAATCAGTGAAATTAAAGGTATAAATAATTATTCTCCGCCATTGTTTTCACTAATATCTGTATACATATAAAATAACGTCTCAATCAGTGACATTAAAGGAATAAATAATTATGCTCCGCCATTGTTTTCACTAATATCTGTATACATATAAAATAACGTCTCAATCAGTGAAATTAAAGGAATACATAATTATGCTCCGTCATTGTTTTCACTAACATTTGTATACATATTTACTAATGTCTCAATCAATGAAATTAAAGGAATGAATAATTATGCTCCGCTATTGTTTTCATAAATATTTGTATACATATTTAATAATGTCTCAATCAGTGAAATTAAAGGAATACATAATTATGCTCCGTCATTGTTTTCACTAATATTTGTATACATATTTAATAATGTCTCAATCAGTGACATTACAAAAATAAATAATTATGCTCCGCCATTGTTTTCACTAATATTTGTATACATGTTTAATAATGTCTCAATCAGTGACATTACAAAAATAAATAATTATGCTCCTCCATTGTTTTCACTAATATATGTATACATATTAAATAACGTCTACATCAGTGAAATTAAAGGAATAAATAATTATGCTCCGCCATTGTTTTCACTAATATTTGTATACATATTTAATAATGTTTCAATCAGTGAAATTAAAGGAATACATAATTATGCTCCGTCATTGTTTTCACTAATATTAGTATACATATTAAATAATGTCTCAATCAATGAAATTAAACAAATAAATAATTATGCTCCGCCATTGTTTTCACTAATATATGTATACATATTAAATAACGTCTACATCAGTGAAATTAAAGGAATAAATAATTATGCTCCGCCATTGTTTTCACTAATATTTGTATACATATTAAATAATGTCTCAATTAGTGGAATTAACGGAATAAATAATTATGTTCCACCATTGTTTTCACTAATATTAGTATGAATATTAAATAACGTATCAATCAGTGAAATTAAAGGAATACATAATTATGCGCCGCCATTGTTTTCACTAATATTTGTATACATATTTAATAATTTTTCAATCAGTGAAATTAAAAGAATAAATAATTATGCCCCCCATTGTTTTCACTAATATTTGTATACATATTTAATAATGTCTCAATCAGTGAAATTAAAGGAATGAATAATTATGCTCCAAACATGGATCCGTCGATCCGTCGACCTACGTCCGTCCGTCCGTCCGTCTGTCTGTCCAGCTACGTCCGTCTAAATACGTCCGTCCGTCAATCCGTCAACCTATGTCCGTCCGTCCGTCCGTCTGTCTGTCCTACTATGTCAGTCCATCTCTCAACCTACGTCTGTCCGTCCGTCTGTTTGCCTATCCAGCTACGTCCGTCCGTCCGTCTAGATACGTCCCAGCTATGTCAGTCCATCTATCAAGCTACGTCTGTCCGTCCGTCCGTCCGTTTGTCTGTCATTCCAGCAACGTCTGTCGGTCTTGATACGTCCGTCCGTCTAGATACGTCCGTCCGTAAATCCGTAAACCTTGCCTTAAATTCTGTCCGGTTGTATCAGGTCATCCCATGAGTTCTGTCCGGATTCATCAATAACATCATAGGAAGGCTACGTTAATAGTGTGTAGTAAAACAAGGATTGCTCAATCACATCCGCACTTGACAACCGGTAAGAGTGATTTCAGTAGTGCTCAGGAGGCCTCCTTGATTTTAAAAGGAATGTTGGTGCTTCTGAAGTATAACGGTCCCTAGAAATATTGGTGCTTCTAAATTATAACCGTCCTTAGAAATATCGCTGCTTCTAAAGTATAACGATCACCCCAGGAATGTTGTTAAAGGATAGCTAAGGAAGTGCGATAGCTCACGTTTGGGGGGCTGGAGAGATTGAAAGGTCGGGGAAAATTTTAGGGGTCAGGCCGAACTTTTTAGGGGTCAGGCCAAATTTTTTTTTTTTTTTTTTTTTTTTGAACTCAAAATATTTCTCAGGGTTGGGGGAGAGTGAAAAATAAGTTGGGAGGGGGGCTGGAGAGATTGAAGGGTCGGGGAAAGTTTTAGGGGTCAGGCCAAACTTTGTAGGGGGTCAGGCCAAATTTTTTTGTTTGTTTTTTTTGTTTTGAACCTAAAATATTTCCCAGGGTTGGGGGAGAGTAGAAAAATGAGTTTGGATGCGGAGCTGGAGAGATTGAGGGGTCGGAGAAAATGTTAGGGGTCAGGGCGACATTTTTAGGGGTCAGGCCAAATTTTTTTTTTTTATAACTCAAAATATTTCTCAGGGTTGGGGGAGAGTGAAAAATTAGTTGGGAGTAGGACTGCAGAGATTGAGGGGTCGGGGGAAATTGTAGGGGTCAGGCTGATCTTTTTAGGGGGTCAGGCCAAATTTTTTTATTTTTAACCTAAAATATTTCCCAGGGTTGAGGGAGAGTAGAAAAATGAGTTTGAATGCGGGGCTGGAGAGATTGAGGGGTCGATGAAAATTTTAGGGGTCAGGCCGAACTTTTTAGGGGTCAGGCCAAATTTTTTTTTTAACTCAAAATATTTCTCAGGGTTGTGGGAGAGTGAAAAATTAGTTGGGAGTGGGGGCTAGAGAGATTGAGTTGTCGGGGAAAATTGTAGAGGTCAGGCTGAACTTTGTCAGGGTCAGGCCAAATTTTTTTGTTTTTTTAGTTTTTAACTCAAAATATTTCTCAGGGTTGGGGGAGAGTGAAAAATTAGTTGGGAGGGTGTCTACAGAGATTGAGTAGTCGGGGTAAATTTTAGGGGTCAGGCTGAACTTTTTAGGGGTCAGGCCAAATTTTTCTGTTTTGGTTTTGTGTTGAACTAAAAATATTTCATAGGGTGAGGGGAGAGTGAAAAATTAGTTGGTAGTGGGGGCTGGAGAGATTGAGGTGTCGGGGAAAATTGTAGGGGTCAGGCCGAACTTTTTGGGGATCAAGCCAAATTTTTTTCTTTTTTTTTTTGTTTTGAACTCAAAATATATCTCAGGGTTGGGGGAGAGTGATAATAATTTGAGATGAGGGTCTGGAGAGATTGCGGGGTCTGGGAAAAGTTTATGGGTCAGGCTGAACTTTTTAGGGGTCAGGCCAAATTTTTTTTCTTTTTTTTTGTTTTTAACTCAAAATATTACTCAGTGTTGGGGGAGAGTGAAAAATTAATTGGTAGTGGGGGCTGGAGATATTGAGGGGTCGGGAAAAATTGTAGGAGTCAGCCCGAACTTTTTTGAGATCAGGCAAAAAAAAAAAATTTTTATTTTGTTTTGAACTCAAAATATTTCCCAGGGTTGGGTGACAGTGAAAAATTAGTTTGGATGCGGTGCTGAAGAGATTCCGGGGTCAGGGAAATTTGTAGGGGTCAGGCAGAACTTTTTAGAGGGTCAGGCCAAATTTTTTTGTTTTTTTGTTTGTTTTGAACCTAAAATATTTCCCAGAGTTGGGGGAGAGTAGAAAAATGAGTTTGGATGCGGGGCTGGAGAGATTGAGAAGTCGGGGAAAATGTTAGGGGTTAGGCTGAACAATCAGAGGTCAGGGTTAATTTTTTGTTTTTTTTGTTTTGAACTCAAAATATTTCTCAGGGTTGGGGGAGATTGAAAAATTAGTTGGGATGGGGGGCTCGATAGATTGAAGGGTCGGGGAAAATTTTAGGGGTCAGGCCGAACTTTTTAGGGGTCAGGCCAAATTTTTTTCTTTTTTTTAAGTCAAAATATTTCCCATGGTTGGGGGAGAGTGGAAAAATTAGTTTGGATGCGGGGCTGGAGAGATTGAGGGGTCGCGAAAAATTTTAGGGGTCAGGCAAAACTTTTTAGGGGTCACGACAAATTTTTTTGTTTTTTTTTGTTTTGAATTCAAAATATTTTTCAGGGTTTGGGGAGAGTGAAAAATTAGTTGGGAGGGTGTCTACAGAGATTGAGTGGTCGGGGTAAATTTTAGGGGTCAGGCTGAACTTTTTAGGGGTCAGGCCAAATTTTTTTATTTTTTTTATTTTGAATTAACAATATTACTCAGTGTTGGGGGGGAGTGAAAAATTAGTTGGTAGTGGAGGCTGGAGAGATTGAGGTGTCGGGGAAAATTGTAGGGGTCAGGCCGAACTTTTTGGGGATCAAGCCAAATTTTTTTCTTTTTTTTTTTGTTTTGAACTCAAAATATATCTCAGAGTTGGGGGAGAGTGATAATAAGTTGGGATGAGGGGCTGCAGAGATTGCGGGGTCTGGGAAAAGTTTATGGGTCAGGCTGAACTTTTTAGGGGTCAGGCCAAATTTTTTTTCTTTTTTTTTTGTTTTGAACTCAAAATATATCTCAGGGTTGGGGGAGAGTGATAATAAGTTGGGATGAGGGGCTGGAGAGATTGCGGGGTCTGGGAAAAGTTTATGGGTCAGGCTTAACTTTTTAGGGGTCAGGCCAAATTTTTTTTCTTTTTTTTTTGTTTTGAACTCAAAATATTACTCAGTGTTGGGGGAGAGTGAAAAATTAGTTGGTAGTGGGGGCTGGAGAGATTGAGGGGTCGGGAAAAATTGTAGGGGTCAGGCCGAACTTTTTTGAGATCAGGCAAAAAAAAATTTTTTTTTGTTTGTTTTGAACTCAAAATATTTCCCAGGGTTGGGTGACAGTGAAAAATTAGTTTGGATGCGGTGCTGAAGAGATTCCGGGGTCAGGGAAAATTTTAGGGGTTAGGCCGAACTTTTTAGGGGTCAGGACAAATTTATTTTTATTTTTTTGTTTTGAACTCAAAATATTACCCAGGGTTGGGGGAGAGTGAAAATTAGTTTGGATACTAGGCTGGAGAGATTGATAGGTCGGGGAAAATTTTACGGGTCAGGCCGAACTTTTTAGGGGTCAGGCCAAATTTGTTTCTTTTTTTTTGTTTTGAACACAAAATATTTCTCAGGGTTGGGGGAGAGTGAAAAATTAGTTGGGAGGGGGGCTGGAGAGATTGAGGGGTCGGGGAAAATTGTAGGAGTCAGGCTGAACTTTGTCGGGGTCAGGCTTTAGTTTTGTGTTTTTTTTTGTTTTGAACACAAAATATTTCTCAGGGTTGGGGGAGAGTGAAAAATTAGTTGTGAGGGGGTAGGGCTAAAAAAGATTGAGGGGACGGGGAAAATTTTAGGGGTCTGGCCGAACATTTTAGGGGTAAGGCCAAATTTTTCTTTTTTTTGTTTTGAACACAAAATATTTCTCAGGGTTGGGGGAGAGTGAAAAATTAGTTGTGAGGGGGTAGGGCTAAAAAAGATTGAGGGGACGGGGAAAATTTTAGGGGTCTGGCCGAACATTTTAGGGGTAAGGCCAAATTTTTCTTTTTTTTGTTTTGAACACAAAATATTTCTCAGGGTTGGGGTAGAGTGAAAAATTAGTTGGGAGGGGGTGCTGGAGAGATTGAGGGGTCGGGGAAAATTGTAGTGGTCAGGCTGAACTTTGTCGGGGTCAGGCTTAATATTGGTGGGTTTTTTTCTGTTTTGAACTCAAAATATTTCTCATGGTTGGGGGAGAGTGAAAAATTAGTTGGGAGTGGGGTCTGAAGAGATTCAGGGGTCGGGGAAAATTGTAGTGGTCAGGCCGAACTTTGTAGGGGTCAGGCCAAATATTTTTGGTTTATTTTTGTGATTTTTAACTCAAAATATTACCCAGGGTTGGGGGAGAGTGAAAAATAAGTTGTTAAGGGGTGGGGCTTGAGAGATTGAGGGGTCGGGGAAAATTTTAGGGGTCAGGCCGAACTTTTTAGGAGTCAGGCCAAATTTTTTTCTTTTTTTTGTGTTTTGAACCCAAAATATTTCTTAGAGTTGGGAGAGAGTGAAAAATTAGTTGGGATGAGGGGCTATACTTTTTATAAATTAGTTGGGAGTGGGGTCTGAAGAGATTCAGGGGTCGGGGAAAATTGTAGTGGTCAGGCCGAACTTTGTAGGGGTCAGGCCAAATATTTTTGTTTTATTTTTGTGATTTTTAACTCAAAATATTACCCAGGGTTGGGGGAGAGTGAAAAATAAGTTGTTAAGGGGTGGGGCTTGAGAGATTGAGAGGTCGGGGAAAATTTTAGGGGTCAGGCCGAACTTTTTAGGAGTCAGGCCAAATGTTTTTCTTTTTTTTGTGTTTTGAACCCAAAATATTTCTTAGAGTTAGGGGAGAGTGAAAAATTAGTTGGGATGGAGAGATTGCGGTGTCTGGGAAAATTGTAGGGGTCAGGCCGAACTTTTATGGGGTCAGGCCAAATTTTTCTGTTTTTTTTTTGTTTTGAACTCAAAATATTTCACAGGGTTGGGGAAGACTTAAAAATTAGTTGTGAGGGGGTAGGGCTGGAAAGATTGAGGGGACGGGGAAAATTTTAGGGGTCTGGCCGAACTTTTTAGGGGTAAGGCCAAATTTTTTTTTAACTCAAGATATTTCTCAGGTTTGGGGGAGAGTGAAAAATTAGTTGGGAGTGGGGGCTGGAGAGATTGAGGGGTCGGGGAATATTCTAGGGGTCAGGCCGAACTTTTTAGGGGTCAGACCAAATTTTTTTTCATTTTTTTAAGTCAAAATATTTCCCATGGTTGGGGGAGAGTGGAAAAATTAGTTGTGATGCGGGGCTTGAAAGATTGAAGGGTCGCGAAAAATTTTAGGTGTCAGGCAAAACTTTTTAGGGGCCATGACAAATTTTTTTGGTTTTTTTTTGTTTTGAATTCCAAATATTTCACAGCATTGGGGGAGAGTGAAAAATTAGTTTGGATGCAGTGGTGGAGAGACAGTCACATTTCACTCGAAGAGCATCAAACAGAAAGTGAGACTCTGGCCCTACCAGGTCTGTGAGAACTGTAGCTGCATTTATGACAGGAAACACTGGCTTGCCTTTCCTGTAACTCTCAGGTTTCTCTGTTTCTGACAGCTTGACTGCGAGCTTCTCTTTTGCAGACTTGGTCATGCTGGCATGTGAACTGAACAAGGTGAATGGCACTAGTTCCTGGGTCAGATACCAGCGGTGGTTGTTCATTTTCTTGAGAACAGAGGTTGCCAGTTCATAGTCATACTGCTTGTATTGCAGCATGTTCTTCATAAGCTGGAGGTCATGGATAGGTGCATCAGCTGCAGATGTGGTGGTCACTCAGTGGCTGGTGCAGCAGTCACTGATGATAACATTCTCTCTTCTCTTTCTTCTCGGAAGCTTTTCTCTCTAGACTTCTTCTCAAACACCTTATCATGACCTGACATGTGTGCCAGGCGAGTTGTCTGTTGGTCCAAGTAGAAATTGACGTCCTCTTCCTTGGTCTCCTTTGTGAGCAGCCTGTTGCTTCTTATCTCCTCCACAACATCCTTTGCTCCAATATCAAATAACTTGTCTAAGTCCTTCAGAAAGTTAGCTCGTTTCTCTTCCTCTGGTTTGTTATTTCTTCCCTTGTTTTTAACAATTTTCCTGTACTTTTCATGGAGGATCATGAACCGGTTGACTGCATTTGGTCTAGTTAGTGTTTTAATCATTGCCATATTCCAGAATTGCAAAACGACATCCACTGTATCATGGGCTAAAGACCTATTGTCACTGTTGGGATTATCATTCCTCAAATGCAAGAAATACTGGAACACCTGGCGATTAGTAGGAAGTTGAGAGCCCCTGATGCTGGAGCTGGGTTGCCCAATGAGATACACATCACTGAATGACCTTGTGGCAGGAGTTGCCACCTTTCTTCTCTTTTCAGTTGGTTCATCCCGTTCACTTGTATCGCTGACCACTTTCACACAGCATAGTTGTCTTCCAGATGCCATGTTGTCAGCAGTTCACAAATCTTAACAAATCAGCTTTAACTTACAATCTGAAATGAAGAGATAAAACATACTTAGTGATAATAAATTATATACATGCATTAAGAGTAACATTTTTTAGATAAAGTTATGTATTATATGATGGCATCGTTTCCAAGCATAAAAAATATATATGTTTGTGCATTAAAATTAATTAAAATTAACACAGGTGTTCATGTGTTTACTACCATATGCAAGAAAATTTTATTAGCTTTCATTTGGTACCACTTTCAATGCTATAGCATCAACCTCTGGAAAGCTACAATGAAAATAAGGACATAATATCCCAAATTTTGCAGCGTTTTTGAAAAACGTCAACAATAAAATTACATGGCTCTTGAGGCAGGCATAGCCAAGGTCCAAGATCACAATAACTGGTATATTTAGCTAATTTAGACCTTGGAGAATGGGAATAATATCAGTTTCCATATGTTTGAAGAAAAAGGTCAATTTTGAAGAGGTCTAGCGATAGATACATATATAGTATAAACAACGGGGCGGAGATAAGTACCTATATAGAATCGCAGATAGAGGTGTTACTTTTTATAGAAATATGTCATACTATTGCCCTGGGCAACGTAGGAGAAATGGTGGGGAAGAAACAGCTTTTGCAAAAGGCAAAATTAGAAAGTAGCGGTGAAATGGGGCGACTAGGGAAGAGAAAGGTAGAAAGATAAAGAGACGGCTATAGAGAAAGGGGTGGAGAAATAGAAGTTTGAATATAAAGATGTTACACACGCGATTTTTCTTCAATTATATATTTCTATGACCCCGAGCAACGCCGGGTAGCCCCGCTAGTCTATTATATAAAGGGCAGTTGTCTGTATGTTTGTTTGTTTGTTTGTTTGTATGTCCAGCTACTCCTCAAAAACTACTCGCCAAACTGTCAACAAGTTGACATCTTTAGGACCGGACAACACCTGGGAGCATATCTCAAAATTACAAAAAAAAGGGGGGGAGGGGCTTCTACAGTATAGGACCCAAGGGCTTCTGCAGTATAGGAACCAGGGGTACTTCTACAATATAAGACCCGGATGCTTCTGCAGAATAGGGACCATGGGTGCTTATGCAGTATAGGGGCCAGGGCTGCTTCTACAGTATAGGGACCAGGAATGCGTCTACAGTATAGGACCCAGCACCGGGGGAGCTTCTACAATATAGGACCCGGGTGCTTCTGCAGAATAGGGACCATGGGTGCTTATGCAGTATAGGGACCAGGGGTGCTTCTACAGTATAGGAGCCAGAGGCTTCTGCAGTACAGGGACGGGGGTGCTTCTACAGTATAGCCACCGGGGCGCTTCTACAGTATAGGACCCAGCACCGGGGGGGGGGGGCTTCGTCAATTTAGGACCCAGAGGCTTCGTCGTTGTCCGGGAGAAAAGTGCTAAATGTCCTAGATAGAGCTACTGTAGTGTTTCTCTTCGGACTATTGTGCAGATGAAAAGGAGGGGGGGATCGGTATGAGTGATTTTAGTAGTTCTCTGGAGGCCGTCTTGATTTTCTTAATACTCGGCGTTGTCTGGGATAAAAGTGCTCAATATCCTATTTTGCTTGCGGAGAGGAGGAGGAGGGAGAGCCCCGGGCAACGCCGGGTACCCCTGCTAGTAAACAATAAAGCAAAAAAATTGCATGGAAACACATTTATTGAGACGGCCGTGTGTTTCGTGAAGGGCGAACGAGGATATGTAGCCAGTCAGTAGAAACCTACGTTAAACTTGTCTCGTCTTTTCTGAGACCTTTAACCGACCGTGCTGTTGTAATACTAATACTGGGTCACCGCTAATATTGTTATAATTTAAAAGTAAGATTTTGACAATAAATACAATTTATGCTTCATCAACTTGGAATCATTTTCAATTCAAAATTCAATAACAATGTCTTTATGCTACCTGAAGGTGTATATGTTGCAGTGCGCTGTCTCTCAGGGCATGTGGGGGCAGGAAACAGGTTACAAAAACGTGAACACAGTAATATGAAGAAATTATTATCTTTATTTTTCTTTCTTCTTAATTTATACATCTGCGAGAAAAATATTGGACATGTATATTTGTTTTTGGTGTCCCTAATAAAAAGTCTGCGTTTGTGGTTCTTTTGCGAAAAGTGTCTTTTTACATTTCGTTCCTTCCGGGGTCGTTTCTCGGAACGATCTCTTAGGTCAGACGCGCACACTGGCGAAAAGTTTGTTGTCGAAAAGCTTTGGTTCGGCGAGAAAAAAAACTTTTCTTATTTTCGGCGGGCAGAGTTGCTTCCCCTTAACCGTCAACGAAGGGATTCGTCGAGTAAACTTCGAAAGTCTTAGAGAGAAACGACCGGCGGTTAATTCTTGTCAACGAAAATGTATCTCTCTTGGGAAATAAATTCAAAGTTCGTAGAATTTCAAGAAAGAAATTAGAGTTCGTCACATTGGGTCTCTCTCTCTGGTGATACTCGCCCCTCGGACTTTCAAGCCAAAAACTCATTGAATCTCGTCCGCCGGGTTTTTTTTATACTACTGCCTGTTCGAATCTTCTCCCTTGCCGTTCTAGTCTTCGTCTTTCCGCCGCTCTCTCTCTCTCTCTCTCTCTCTCTCTCTCTCTCTCTCTCTGTGAGAGTGACGACTTTCCATCCGTCCCCCTCCTCTCTATGCACATGAAATCATATTTTAGAACAATTTTTAATGCATAATTCATTTCTTTTATGACACCTTTTGTTTTCATATGCAGTTTTTTTTTCTGCTTTTAATCTCAGTCCATTTCCGTTGATCATTGTTTGACCTTTTCCTGCAAAAGGTTAGTCGTCCGAACAAATCTTTATTTATATTTTTCTGCACTTATTCACAGAATCTCTATTTAAAAATTGTCTTTTGATTTTCGTTGTTGATTTAATCTACCCCAACTTTTTACAATTATTGGTAAGTCATGCCCTTTAACCTTTGATTGAAACTTGTTTCCCCAAAGTTCATTGTCAGATCACAAGACTGGATTTCCCTGTCGAAAACAGATGACAGCTCAATTTGCACTGAATTGAACAATTCACCTGGTCACAATCAATACTAGTAAACCTACTCTCTTTTCAGGGCCCTTCATAATATAACACATATTGCATTGTTTAAGTGCGATCTTTGTCAAATGTTTGGTAAGGGAATAAAAACCAACCCTAAAGGTTACGTTAGATGGTGATGTGAGAAGGATGAGAGCACTTTCAACTTGGGAGAGAGGTTTGGTTTAATTGTTTTGTTTTACGGCATATCAACACTTTTCAGGTTATTTAATGCCGAGTACTGTCATTTTGGTCAAAGTTTTTATGCCTCAAGTTCTTTATACCTTCAAATATTTATTCATGGTGTTTGGTTTGGTTGTTTCGTTTTACGACATATCAACCCTTTTCAGGTTATTTAACGCCGAATACTGTCATTTTGGTAAAAGTTTTTATGCTTCACGTTCTTTATTTTTTCAAATATTTATTCATGATGTTTCGTTTGTTTTGTTTTTTTTGGGGGGAGGGGGGGCTTTTCAGAACATGATTGAGTTTTGCAAAGGGAAAAGAAAAAAAACAATAACATCGGTGTTTGGTGCATTTTAGGTCAGGGAGCCGGTTTCTTAAGACAGCCTAATCTGGTAGCACCAGGGTGGAAGAGAGGAATCAGTCTAGAGGAGGGTACAGTTTGTAAGATCGAAATTGTGGGCAAAATCCCCAGTCGAGATGGATGATTTTCTCCTCGAAGCCCCCTACTTTTATAAGCTTCTTGAACTGACTTTCACTCCAGACCTGAAATTGAAGATTTATCTCAAATCTGTTGCTACGGTTGCTGGTAAAATGGTTGGATCATTCTACTGCTCCAGAACATACCTAACCCATGACACAATCCTCTATCTGTATAAGAGCCGCATGCGTCCAAAAATGATGTACTGCTGCCACATCTGGGGAGGTGCCGCTTGGAGCACCCATTCCTGTCTTTACAGAGTACAAAATCGAATTCGCAATCTAGTGAGGGATGATCTCTTTTCGTCCCTACAGCACACAGAAGAGATACCGTTAACCTCTCTACTGTATCGTTATGTTCATGGTAGGTGTTCGACTGAGCTTCTGCAAAACATTCACAGCACGAACTCATCTAGGTACCCAAAACACAAATGAAACTTCTGTGAAAAAGTTTATTTCCTAGACATCCTATGTGTGGTGCAAGATACCACGAGTCTGCTTTCCAACTGACTACAGCATGGTCGTCTTCAAGTCTAATGTTAACAAATACTTGAGTAATCAATTCCTCTTAAGTAATCTTCTGCCCATCCCACCCACTGTTTCTTCTTTTCTTGTAGAGTCGATCATCGTCTAATAGATGATCGTATTAATCTTAATCCCTTGGGCCTTGATATGAGGTGACCCATTTTTAAAGGTCCCAAAAATACCTTAATTTTAGCTGAAAACTTCAGAAAAACATTTAGATTTTAACAGGAATACGGATTTATTTCATTTTATTTGTTTATTATACATATTTGCTCGCCCTGAACTTATTAAAATGTCATCCAAACAGCAGAAATAAAATGGTTGAAATATGGGAAACTCGCTGATATTAGTGTGAGCGAATTTTTCATTTTGAGAAAGAGCGAAGGGGAAATCACTAACTTAAGATTAATAAGTGATTCCCCCTTGGATTTAACTTTTTACGGAAATTATCTTCGTTGTATTAGCGTTATGCATGCGGAATAATTAATCACATTATTTGCGTAGAGTTAATGAGCTCTCTTCAATGAGGCACTCTGATCGGATACAAAAATATCCGTGATAAGACTCGTTAGCATACTCTAGCAGGGGCGTCTCAGGCGATCGGCGGCGCTTTTGTATAAAAAGTCACCGATGCAAGGGAAATAACTCTGTTTGACTAAGAGATTCTTCTTTCTTTTTTTTCTTTTTTTCCCCCGGAAGAGAATTTCGGACGCTGTAACCAACGCAACTTAGAGGAATTGTTCTTTATTTTTAAAAAAAATTTACGATTTTTAACATTAAAATATAATGAAAATTCGACGCTAGTTGCAGAAGAATTGGAATTTTAATAAAGCAGCAACGATTTTTTTTTTAATGTGACAAAGTTTATTTATAAAGTAATATTATTTATAAAGTAATATTAATTTTAAAAATGTTATGGTCGTTAAGATTTTTAAAAAGACATTTTTTAAATAAAAAATTCCAATTGCTCTGCAACTATCGTCGCATTTTCATTCTTTTTTTTTTATATTTTTAACATTTAAAAAAATGTTTTAAAATGTTTATTAAAAAATAAAAAGTACAATTCCTTTAAGTTGCGTTGGTTTCAGCGTCCCAAATTATATTCTGAAAAAATTATGATCTCTTACTCAAAAAGAGTTATTTCCCTTGCATCGGTGACAACAGCGCCATTAGCTTATTCCAACAAAGAGATGCTGTTGTACAATATGATGGGAATGTAAGGGAGATAACTCCATTTTATTTTTTCACAAAACTTGACAAAAAGGTCATTTCAATGTTTAGTTTTCATTAAAACTGAATTAATAATAATTGTACACTTTAAAAAGGTTTGTTTATTAAATTTTATCAAACGGTTTGTGTTTTACTTTTTCAATTTTTGTTCAACAATATAAAAAAAATCAACGCATGTTAATTAACGAAAAACGAAACACTTGATTAACGAAAAAAAAATATTGCCTTTTATTAATTGTTTAGTTAAAACTAGTCAGATTTTGTGAAAAAATACAATTATTTCACCGTATTTTACTGCCGATTTCGATTGAACCGGAGCAGGGCCGCCTTCTCAATCAGGATTCCTGGACCTTGAAATAGTCTCCCACGAGAGGTAATAAATACGCCAACAACGCATCAATCTAAAGTGAATTTAGACAGGTGCTGGACTGTTGTATTCTCTTCTGTGTAAATTTCTACCACCCTTTTCTTTACATGGCAACTGAAACATGCTTGTTTTATTTTTTCCAAATTAATTGAATTGAATAGATTCCCATCACATCGTATAACTGTGCCAACAAAGAATAGTTTGATGTCTTAAGTCAGTGCCTAGAGTAAGAATGGCGACAGGGCGATATTTTAAACGAGTTGCTTCTTGATATTGTTTGAACTGGCGAGTTTTAATTGTGTCAATGTCGAGTTTTGATTAAAGTTACGATTCGGTACTGAATTTCATTTCCGGTTGATGATTAGCAGACGGGTAACCGGTTCCAACCTAGAGAGAGTCCCTTGTGATTAATGATTATCTTCCTCTCAGTAGGCACCTCCAAGCGCAGCCATAGAATCGCTGACGTTACCGGTATTTGCTTTCTTTAAGAAATTCATACATTCGCGTTCCATTTAGCGTTTTTTTTAATCTCCCTAAAATAAAGTTATACTTATAGGAAGTTGTTTTAAAGTAAAATAGTTTATTTAAAGATTAAATTATCTAATTTGGAAAGAAACCCTTCTTTATCTTGCAATGCAAGTACGAAATTTTCTTTTTCTACTACTGGATGTATTGTTTATACAAAATATTAGCATTACCATGTGAAACATTGCGACATGTTATGTACCTATGGATGTCCAAAAGTGATAGAATTAATTTCATTATGTTGTAGACAAAATTAACGATTTTTTAACCCTTTTTTTTTTTTTTAAAATTTTCCTGGAGTTGCACATTTTTTAAACAGATTATTACTTTTTTTTTTACTGAATTGCCTAAATAACTTACCTGCTTAAACTAGTATTTACTTTTGTTTAAGGAAAGAATATTAAAATGGATAATTTTAGGATTTTGATGTTTACAAATACTATAGAATTTTAATCAAAATTCTGAATAGATAAAAATTTAAATTGGAAAAAGAAAAAAGGTATAATAAATAATATAAATATATAATAATAATAGTAATAATTATTATAATAATCAAGGGAGGCGCGAGAGCTTCTAGACTTCACGAATGGCCTATGCTGGAAATCTCATTTCTTTGATCAATCATAACTCAAAAACCAATAAACCAAATTAGTTCAAACTTTGCACAAAATTTTTATTTGATAGGTTCTATAAGTGTGTAGAATTTCAGCATCATTAGTCAAGGCAACCCAGAGATCCAGAAAGTTCAGTCATGAAATCATGTTATCTGTGTGTACGTACATACATATGTATCTCATCAACTATTTGATGGATTCTACTGATTTTTGGCAGAGATAGAGGTTCTAGGGTCTAGTTGATGGCATTTTAATTTCAGTTTACCATATATCTTAGTTTTCCAGAAAATTCCAAAAAACCTTAAAAATGACCATTGTATTGAGGCATAGCCTTTACAAAAGTAGTGACATTCCATGAAAAATGCCAGTATACTGAAATCATATGCCCTTAATAGGGTTAAGATCCAAATTCATATACACTAAATGTACAAAAGCAAGGAAATTCCCAAATTTTTACACTTTTATTGTCATTAAGGGTATGCGAGCACAACAGGGCTATGTATTTTACTGGTAGGAATTTTTCTTCAGCACACCTCACACACTTCATCCACTCATGCATAGAGGTTTATACTGTAGTGATGTGATAATGAAATGGTTTGGTTGATATGTAGTAATACCCTTAATGACAATAAAAGTGTAAAAATTTGGGAATTTCCTTGTAGAAAAAAATATTTTCCCTAATATATTTTACGAAAACAGCATTTTAAAGATAAATTAGTCTAATAGTGAATAAGTATTGACAATTTCGTGAAAATCTGACCAACTTGATTTTTGCTAGATTTATTAAATATGTGTTTATCAGAGCGCGTAAAATGGCCACCTGCAGCAAGCCTGTTATTCGCATGCACTGCAACCATGCAACCCACTAAACATGCAGCCTAGTGCCAAGGCTAAAGAGAACAGCCATGAAATCCCAGAAACTCCTCAACATAATCAAACACCCAGTCAAGCCTAGGATGCTAACATGCAGAACAACAAGTGACTAGCCTACAGTCCACACAAAGTCATGAAAACCAAGTTCCCTCAAACTAATGGTTTTAGAGTGTTTCGAAAGAAGGCCATGTCATGCACCTTCACATCTTCGTGAAGGGACTCAAACTCAATTTAGATGGCTATATAGAGTTGCTCTCCATTGCGCTGGATGGAGAGGGAGGCTACGAGAAGGCCACACATATGGCAGCAGAACTCAGCACTGTGTCACACCTCCAGGAGAACCCAAAAGTGGCTGTCTGGAAACTTCCATGACTTCACCAGTCCCAACATCTGCCTCCACCCCCCCCAACTCGCTTGATTTGTGTAGCGCCTACGACAGAAACTTCCATGACTTCACCAGTCCCAACATCTGCCTCCACCCCCCCCCCCAACTCGCTTGATTTGTGTAGCGCCTACGACAGAAAGGACAAGCTGATTGCCAGGATCAAACTAGTGTTCAGGCATCTCCTGAAGGACACTGAAGGCCGCATTCAGGTTCCATCTAGATGTGTTGGAGGCTTCTTTGAGTGAACTGTGTTCAGCTAAAGTTCCTCTAAGTGATGCATTTTGGATCTTGAGAATACATCAATTATTGGCCAAGATATATTTTTCTTTCCTTTTCAAGAAGTGTCTCTCAGTATAGAAAGAAGGGGAAAAAAAGAAAGAAAACATCTCATTATAGAAATACAGTGAAGGATTTCTTTACAAATTCATTTTAGATGGCAGGGGGGGGGGGGCATGGTAGGTATTGCTATTTGCTTTCTCCCTTCTCTTAAACACTTCAATTTTTTTTTTCTTTTCTACTCGCTAAATTTCGTGTAGTGGGGTGGATATATATATATATATATATATATATACACACAAAAAAAATACACATTGGCCTTTATTATAGAGTGAAAATGCAAATTAAAAAAAATATTTGTTTGTTATCAAAACAGACAGAGATTCTAAGAGTCTCTATTTATTTGCCTTCCCACAAGGGCAGAGTTAGACACAAGATCGGTTTTTAATGTGGGGAAAATCTTGCTCCCTAATTGGGATGAAAATAAAAATTGCCTGAGTCTAGAAGAATTTCTCCTTCACTGACCAAGGATAGAAAAGTATCAGAACAGATATACACTTTGCTCCTAGCCAAAAGGCCAAGTATTTTGTCCGAGATTCTAAAGGTCGGTGAATATTGGATTAATTAAAAGATAATAATGGCGTTTCAAAAGAAACATCAGAAATCACAATAAAACAAAAGAAAATAAGAAATTTTTATGTCTGAAATGTTTATTTTTCTGAAATGTTTAAAAAAATGATTTGAAAATGTTTGAGATTAGATTATGCATGAATTTTACATAAAAAATACAACATAGAAAAATGACCTCAAACCAACGATAATGGCTTAGGCACCAATCTGGTCAACCAGTCCACTACCATTCACGCCATCAAAGAAGAAAAAGTTGTTGTGTGGTTTGTCTTTTTGGGAAACAGCCTGGATAGAAAGAAAAAAAGTGACAAAACATTTTTTTAGAATATTAATACGCTAAGGCAATTTCATGTTTGTTCATATGTACAGTATCATCCGCCACCAGTTTTTTAAAAGATGGGATCGCCTGATCACCGAAGATTTATTTATTTATTTATAGAATATTTAGCTGAGAATTACAATTTAAATTGTTTCAAAATAAATACTCTTTTCCTTAGTGTAAAAGAGTATTTATTTTGAAACAATTTAAATTGTAACAATAAATTAATTAAATAAAAACGTTAAAATTTTCTTTTATTCATTTACAAGATAATATTTACCTGACAATTATTTTTTTATGGTAAGAAGAATATTTATTGTTTTAAAAAGATATAAATTGTTCCAATTTTTAATAAGTAAAAAAGAGACATATTCGTTTATTTATGTAAAGAATATTTAAACTGAGAAGGCAATTATTTTTATGTGAGAAGAAAAAGACTATTTTTGGCTTCACATTATTCAACCTTCCATACATGTATTATTTCAACCGAAATATCATTAACAGTAAATTATGCAGAATGTAGCCCGATGATCACCTCAGTGGTCGCACTATGGTAAAAACTACACAAGACAAGTCACAGGTATAACTCAGCTGTGATCGAGGTGTGTGTGCATGTGACCATCATGGCTAAGAACCCCAAACGCTGCCTGTTGATCGTTGTCCGGTCATGTCAACCCCAGTGACAATCTTCTTTGTCAGACGCTGAGTCGTTGACTCTCGAACTCACTCAGCAATCTCACCGAACAAAGCTCTTCTCGACCACCAGTCCCCCAAATATATTTATTCTTGACCGGAAATCTTAAATGTCTGGTTTTCCTTTCAGTCACCTCCAGCCAACCACCGAAACTGGTCACATACATTTTTTTTTTCTCAGCATATCGCTATCCGGCCACCCAGAAACTAACAAACAACTGCCAGGGCGCCATCCCATCTGGGAAGTTCAATGGATTTGCAGGCCTCCCCATTGCTGTTCACTAATCTCACTTCCACATCATTTCTCAGCTGCGTGTGTGTATAAGGAAGTTGAGGGTAGTCAATAGTATCACAGAAAGAATGAAGAAAGGAATATATTGCATCAAATTGAAAATTAACTTTCATGGAAAATATTATGTTTATTATTTATACTATCTAAATGAATAAATGCAAAAATTATTTTCATTTATCACACCTATATTACCATCAAAACAGCTCAATGTTACTTAAATCAATAATACAAGTCTTTTGAAATACTGTATATATGGTAAGTAGAAAAAAGCCAAACACAGTTGTTTGTATGCCTAATTTGCTTAACTATTAATATTCTGCACAGAGTGGAATTTGGATATCAGAAAACGACTGATCCCTGAACAAGGGAACAGTGACGTTAAATGAATAGAAGAGAAGATAGTAGAGAGCTAAGACCCAAACACAGCTATTTGTATACCTCATTTGCATAACTATTTTTTGAACAGTTTATAATAAACTAGAAGAATACCCGTCTCAGGGTGGATAAAATTAATTCCCCGAAGAGAACAGTTTTGCACCACTTATGTCCCCTTACGAAGATTAAAATCAAGATATAATGATACTAAACCTTATGTCTAGAATCCTTATTCCAAATTTGATCAAAATCCATTACATTATTTTTACTCTAGAAAAAAACTCTAAAATGTAAAGTTTAAGCTTAAGAGGTCTTAAGAAGAAATTGAAATTCAATGAATCTTGTTTAATTGATGTCTCATGCTTATGGATCAAATTCAATGCACATCTGAAATATTTGAATTTTCAAATGGGAAGTTGTATCCATATTATGCCCCCTAAAACACTTTAAAATATTCCAAAGAAACTTAAATTTGAATATTTATAAATTTATGTTTAATACCTATTGTTAAAATTTAACAAGAATCAGAGGTATCTCAATCTCCACGAAGGGCTTCCATCCCTTTTTATCCCCTTTGCATAAAACTAAATCATACTATATATAGCCCACATTACCCACCCTTACACCTAGCAGTTGTACTCCAAACTTCATAATGATTGGTTAATTAGTTTAGGAGTGAATCCTGTACATATAAACATACCTAACTTTATAAAGATAAATCAATGTTTGATGTTATTCATTTATAGTTTTATTGTCCTATTTCCTATATATATACGCAATAGTTTTGTCGATATTAATAGTAATTAATTAAAGTGATTAAAAAGGATATATGTTCATTAATTGTCAAAGGAGGTAATTTAAATAAAAACTATTAGGTTTTAAAATTGCAATAGATTTATATTAAAAATATGTAATAAAAAGTATACATTTACAAAGACTACTTTGATAGATTAATAGCCGCCGGGTGGCTTGATTTTTTCATAAAAAGAAGAAGGTAATTTTTTTTTGCATTTCTCTGCATTTATTAATAGTGTTTTATTTTATTTAGTTTTCTTTTGTATTTTAATGGAAAAAATATTTATTCAATAAATATAAAATAATTCAACATTGTACAAAATATGATTATTAGATTTAAATTTGAAAGTACAATTTTACACGCGTTTACAATCAATTTCTAAAAACCCTTACATAAAATACTTGAGAGCAACATGCAGAATGCAACAGTTTGGGAATTTAGTTGAACTCTGATTCACGGCTAGAGATGCACACAAACTTTTTCAGCCAACACAAAATATACGGTTCTTGTACCAATATATTCGGCTGTTCTACGCTACAAGGATATCTGCAAGTGAGATATGAGGGCAGGTGGCATCAACCCAGCAGGCTGGTAGTCCGTGGCTAAAGAGCGCATCTGCTTGAGAAGTGCTGTGAAGGCATGCTCCAAAAGTGAGAAGAGAGACAAGCAGTGGAGGGAGATGAGAACACAGACGGCTGAGAGTTGCAACAGAGCTCTCAGAGCTAGACATCACCGACATCTGTGGCAACTGCAATAGAGCCTGCATATCCAGAATAGGCCTGCAGTCACAACACATACTGCAATTTGGTAACAGAGAGATCAAAAACACCGAACTATACATTACATTACGTTTAGGAGAATTTAATAAGCAGTCACACTAGACTTAATGCGATGTTCCCGCCTTTGTTGTTCAACACTGTCCGACTTAGCTTACTGTATATGTCTGCTAATTTGACATTTATAGAGTTTAAATTCTCTTCATTTCCATGTTACCTAGGGGTAAAATATCAGGCTGCGAGTTAGAGGCAACTTTACAACTGGGTTTAAATCCTTCAACTGGCAAGAATTAACATCTCCTATACTGGAAATTGCACAAGCATGAAACACCGGCGTCTGTAGGTAATAATAAATATTTATTTTTTTAAATATTGTGTATATATATATATATACACACACATACGAGAAGAATACTTGGCTCAGAATGGGTAAAATTAATTTTCCAAAGAGAACAGTTTTGCACTACTTTTATGTCCCTCTTATGAAAATTAACATCAAGTATACAGACGAAAGTTAGACGACCTAAGAAAACTTGGATAGTGGAATTTGAACAGAATCAATCCTCAAGAGAACCAAGCTTGGAGACCGAGATGGCTGTCAGAAAACGCCAGACCCAAGAATAAGAATAAAGGGTTGATGTGTCATAAAATAGAAAAAAAAGCAAACAAAATCAACTTACTTTGATGATTTCTTGTCCAAGAACGCCTCCCAAAATGGCAGAGACGGGACCCAATTCTGCAAAGCAATGGCTGAGAAAAAAAAAAAAATGTTTAAAAATGGTAAAAACTTCCCTTACATGCACTTTTTCTTATGGAAATCAGACTTTATCGTGACAGAAGATCCTAATAATCTTATTAAAACCGACTGAAATAGATGTTTTGATATACAATGTGCTTGGAAAATTGATGGCACAACTTCAGGAATATATATATATATATATATATATATATATATAAATAAATGTTTTGAGGTACAAAACTTAAATACATTTAAAAAGAATGCACGGACATCTCTCGAAGACCCTTTCAACTATCATCTCGTCAGGAGAAAATCGATAGTTTTAATTAATAATAACGTCGAAAGAAAGAGCAAAACGGGGAATTGAGTGTGCCGAAATTAACGATAAAGCGATTAAAATTCAATTTAATGATTTTGTTAAAAGTCGATTAAAAGGGAAAAATATATATATATATATATATATATATATATATAAAACTTGATGTTTGTGTTTTCCCTATAGAAGGAAAGGTTAGAGAATCTACATAAAATCTAAAAGTGTATTCTCATCCAAAATTTACTGGGAAAGACAATAGAAGTGTTCCCGAATCTTTAAGTGTACTCCTAGGGGAGCTATGAGGGCATAAACCCCTTAAAACTTCAAATATATCCTATTTTTATGAAATTTAAATCATATGTATAACATTTTCTGAGGAAGACAATGGAAGTGGTCCTGAATCACTATGTTACTCTCTATGCGCCTAATATCTATGTGTCCCCCCACCTCTAAATGACTCATGGGATAGAACCCCTTTAAAACTTGAAATACATATGATTTTAATGAAATTTAAACGATATGTATAAGACACTAATTCAAGGAGTTTTCCAACATTTCAGCTTCCTCAGACTATATTAGGAGGGCGAAACTGAAAAAGAAATGGTGCAGTAGAAACAAATAAAGTAATATGGTTCATGAGCATAGTGAAAAAAGTACGTAGTAGTAATCCTCATTCAATTCCAAGCAGCGTCTGATCTTTATCCTTGTCTTTATATAAAGTTAGGCAACACGGTAAGTAATGTGGGCACAGTATTTCTTCTTTTTGTTTTGTAAACTTTACCATTTAAAGGGTGTGCTCCCAAGACTGCACCCCACCCAAAAAAAGAAATTAAAATAACCAAATAAATAACGTTTAGTTTAAGCTGTCAAAAATAAATTACTTTTCATCACTTACAGAATGGATGGAGCACACATGTATCTCTTATATATCTTTAAGTGTGAACATGTATAGTTCAAAATGCAATAGATATTACTTATACCTATCCTGGGACGGGTATTCTTCTAGTGTTTTATATGTGCATATAGGTCAGGAAATCTTGCTGCACAACTCCCCACTTAGGATGGCCTTTATAAATCTGGCCCCTAATCACAGTAGTTCCTTATGTCTCAGTGGCAATATGCCTTGTTTGAAGTAACAAAGTTGAAAATAATTTTTGTTTTTTTTAAAGCTTCATTTCCAAGTTATAGCACAGCTACTGACGGTGTTACCGTTCTGATACCCTCCAAAAACATGTTTCAAAACACAAGAAAATCTGGAAATCTTAATTTCAAACTGTTGCTGGTCAAGCACGAAGTGAAACAAGCTTTCTTTTTTTATTTCAACACTACCCAAAAAAGTCTATCTTATATCTGTCTTATCGTGGTGGTCGTAAAACAGTGGGTAAAACTAATGATGATGATTATTCCTTACCTAACAAAATAGTCGGATAGGAATTCTTGGTCGACCTTCAACGAATCCATCACTTCCACTCTGAGGCTCTCAAGTTCCTTTTGGTCTTCTTTTTTCAGTGCAGGATTCGGACGACGTTTGTGCTTCTCCATGAATTTGAACAAAACTGCAGCCAATGACATAAAATAAACAAAATGATATATATAAAATAAATATATATATATATATATATATATATATATAAATAAAAACATATGGGAATTACGTGTGTGTGTGTATATCTAATATATAAAGTAGAGACGTTTTTTAGTAATTTTGTTATTATATTTTTCTACCTAACACTAAATATTACATTTGGCCCACCATCCACGTCTCTCCGTAAAACCAACTCCATATAGGTGGTAGCAAAAACTTTCCTCTCTAACAATTCTGTACTGTCACTACTCATCGACACCGGGAACTAATACACAGTTTAATTTTCACAAAACACCGGTTCTTATTTATTATTTGCCTGGTATTAATTTAACACGCATGCCAATAATCAAGCTTAGGTTAATTGGCCTATTTTCAGATGTATTTGTAACCCGAAACAGTGGCGCAATCGGTAAGAAGGTAGGTTTCATGATCGTTAGTTTTAGCGTTCGATCCCATTCTACTCTACCACTTTTTCTTTTTTTTTAAATTTAAAACATTCGTCAACACGGTAGACGGGGAAGAAAAAACAATAGGCCGTTGCTTTTTTTATTCGACGTCATGCAATAGGTAGTACTTTCTCCCGTGCAACGCCGGGCGACGGGTTCCGCTAGTATATATATATATATAGTGTGTGTCGGGTATGTTGAAAAGAAATCAATAAAGTGCTCAATCATAATAATGTGAGAGCTAAAATATAAATTATTTATTTAAAAACTATACGTTACATATTTGTAACGCTTAGTTCTTAAATAAATAATTGGCTTGGCATATTATATATATATATATATATTATATTATATATTTATTGTTTCAGAAAAAAGAAAGCCGTCAATTTTAACCAAACAACAAGTTCCAAAACATATTACATTATTATTTCCATTATGCTAGCTACGAATGTTTCAGAAATATTAATGCTCCAGTTATGTTTGAATTTACTCGTAAACTGCCTTGGGCAATGTATCAATCCAAAACGGATTTCTTCGACCTTTATCCCTTTCAACCCTTGAATTTTATCCATATAATTTACAAACAGATTGGATCCTACTCCATTACCTCAAACACTTTTTTTTAACCAGCCTGAAGAGTAAATCTGCCCAGTGTTGAAACTGATTGACGATCTGACTTGAGTATTATGAACTTTTTTTTTTGCATTGTCATCCTGTTTTCAAACACAACTGAGACATTAATATTTCTGAAACATTCATAGCCAGCGTAATTAAAATAATAAATGAATCTTTTTGTTTAAAATCGATTTTTTTTTTCGAAAACAGTAAATACTATAGTTCTTTTCCTCAGTTAAAATAGGGCCGATTACAGTAAAAGGTTTAGTGTAAATACATTATCAAATAGTGCACATGAAATAAGTATGTATAATTTAAATATATGAATTTTGCATATGATTAAATAAACTAGCAAAAGTATGTTCCCTCCGGTTGCATATTTTTTGCCAGTATATATAATGTAAGTGTTGAGTTTGATAATGAACAACCGATTGTGACAATTTCTTATTGACTCACACTATCTTCGTAGGAGAATTTTTTTTTGGGGGGGGGGGGGGGGGGGCTCCAGACACGGCATGAAGCCACTTGATGTAAGGAGCTAAAAAGAATACTACTTCAAGGTCAAAAACTAGCCAACAATAAGTGTTTGATAGATAGATTCCAACCCAGAAAACAGCAATTCTTCCCCCCTTTGTCAGAAATATCATTCAGGGAATGTGAGGACTAAAGGATAAAATAAAAGGAAGTGAGAATTACGAGGCTGCCGAAAGGATGGCCCCATGAAAACAGAACAGATATTATACTACCCCAAAGGAGGAGGTTATCAAAGATGTGAGTAGCCAATGGCAAAACACACTGAAATCGAGATGAATTTCTCAACCTCTGTATGTGGGTGTGAGTTTGAGAGAGAGGATAGTACAAAAAACAACTTGGATGATGTGCTAGTGATAAGTAGTAAAAACACATTTAAAATAATTTTTAAAATGTTTAATTAGTGAAATATGAATCTTGATAAACAAGAAAGTCAAAATCAAATAAGAGAAAGACACCTAGTGCTCATGTGGGGAGGAGGAGACAGGAAGTTATTTTTTGATGAAAGCAAAGTCTCTCCTACTCCCATCATTAATCATTTGAATTCTTCACAGCAAAATTACATTTTCAGAAAGAACTGTCATAAGAGGAAATGGAAGGCAAGACAAGACGGAAAGAGAAATAAAGATAAAGTGAGAAAAAAAAAAAGAAAGAGAAATAAAATCAAGCCAAATAGCAACAAAATATAACGAGGTAAGGCTCAAACGCTTTGGAAGAAATCAGTTTTTTTTTTATTAAAGAAAAAAAAAAGCAGAAAACTGACATCCATGGGAGGATCTAGTGATTGAAGCAGAAATCCGCTTTTTTCTGGATAAAACTAAAGCAAAATTTTACTAAAAAGCGGAGAACTCACATCCCTTGGTAATGCCTGTGAAGAGGGTCACATGACAACAGAAGAGATATACTACCCCACCCCACCTTCCCGAATTGAACATTCAAAGATACAATAGTACAATAGAAATTATAGTTCGGTTTCAGACAGATACCAAATCTCCATTAATAATAGATGAATTTTTCATTAAAATGTATGCCCTTAAATAGACATACATCATGGTGTATTTGTGAATAGATATGAACTTTGTTTATTTTAAGAACAATTAAAAATTAAAAAAACAGTTTAAATTGGCGAATTGAAATTTTCTGGTCGTAAACTCACCGTGCATGATGAAATAAGTCTTTGGTAATCTTTTCAGGCGTTTTTTGTTGGCTTCTTTGGTCCAATCAAAATTGAAGGCATCATTAAAACGAACAAACTCTGTGATCTTAACAAAAAAAAAAAATTAAATAATTTAAAAATTTAAGAAAAATAAATCAATATATAAGTATTAAAAATACTAATTTACAAATGGTTGAGAAAGCACATCCTTGGCCTTTTGGCTAAGATCAAAGTGTAGTACCTCTTCTGATACTACAATTCATCTGTTCTGTCCTCGGTTGTGAGGGAGAGATCCTTCTAGACAGATACGATTTTTATTTTTGTCCCAATACAGAATGCCCCTTTTTAACTTTTTACTCAGACTTCGGGTTAGTGGTAGGGCTAGGTGCAATTACGTGTAAACACCCGAAAACTTGACAGAAATAAAAAAAACAATCATGTTAGAATTTGGAGTGAGAGGGGGTTGGTTCGCATAAATTTAATGTGAAATAGTTCACCATTTCCGAGCCATTCTAGCGTTTTAGGGCAGTTAATAAATTTTTTTTCTATGGGAAATAAATCCTGTGCGTTTTTCTTTATGGGGTCTGCTTCTTTTTTCTTTTTTAAACAATTATGTGTGGTTTTAATGGGCTTTTTGTAGGATGGGGGCTTGCCACTCGGACTAAGGGTTAGTGATACGGTTAAGGAGTCTTGGATGGAGGTGGCCATTTGGATTTAGGGTTAAGGCATGGCCATCGTAATAGTAAACTAGTTTACTATATTACGTAGGTTACTGTTAACAAAGTTTTATTTTAGGGGGTGGCTTGTCACTCAGATTTAAGGTTAATGGTACGGCACGTTCAAGAGAAGGCATTTTTAGGAGGTGGGCTTGTCACTCGAACCTAGAGTTAGTGGTAGAGTAATTATTTATTTTATATCATGTTTTCAGCTTGAAAAAATATTTTAAACATTGCACTAAAGGGCAAGAATGGTCGTTTTGCGTTTAATTTATGTGCGAAACTGATTCCCCCTCTAAATTCTAAATTATTTTGTCTTTTTTCTACCAAGACTTTTAGGATGTGCACACGTAATCGCCTAAAAAACATAGAATTTTATTTTTTAACTTTTTAATTGGCAACTTATTATTATTAAAGTTCGAAAGTTGAGTATATTTGACAACCGGTATTTTTTTAAGTATTTTTTATAAAAGAACCACAAACAGCATTAACTTTTTTAAGCACAAAGTATTTTTGTCATTCTTTATTTTTTTTTACAAAACTCTGTAAACGAATTTTACGAAGCTTACTGTTTAAACTAGCTGCTACTGCTTGATTGCTATACCAGCAAACTAGTTAAATTGTTGACTTTCGCTCAAAAAGGGACAATATTTTTTCAGATAGCATAATTCAAAATTACTACTACCGAAAGACAAACAACATACAATTATAATTTTAATGCATAAAAAAAAAAGTTAAAAGATTTATTTATTTACTAGTTGGAGTACGAAAAATATATTTTTTTTAAATGTTCGATACACGTTATGTTGAAGTTTTATTTTAAGATTACAAAAAAATAATGAATCAATTTTTGATATATCCATCAGCAGCAGTCGTTTTTTTGATGTTTTTGATTTTTCAATAGTCTTGATGTGCGGAGCTCAGATGATTAAAGATTTTTCATTTGCGCGGATGTACCTCTAGTTTTATACGTGTCGCGTCTAGAATTATGGGCGTAGTAATATGACACCAACAGATTATTAAAGACGGGATATTTCTCTACATAAAAGGTTTAAATTTCGGAATTTTTTACATTGAATTACTTTCGCATTTTTTCACTAAGGTTTTCAACTTGGATTTTTTTTATGAAATGCAACTTAAAACCCTATGTTAAACCCACCACATTAAGGAGTGTCCTTTTTTCTTTCAGATGAGACTATTTTTATATGCATAGTGACATACACTAGCACGTGCAACAAATTGGAAAAACACAGGTATTTTTTCACGTAAAAAAATAAAACGTCCGTCACTGAAAATAGTGACCTAACTTGAAGTGGTTTGGAAAAAAAACTATTAATGAGACAAGAAAAAAAGAATTGTATCTTTATAAAGAGAAAAGATTAAATTTTGTTTACATACAAATTTTATCAAAATAACCCCAAAAATAAATGAGATATCGCAAGTTGAAATTGTAGGGAATTTCACTTTTTTTAACATATTTCGCCTGAAAATAATCTCAGTTTGGGATACCTAATTAAAAACCGAACTTGTGTCTAACTCTGCTCTCGTGGGGAGGCCAGTAAATAATGGATAAAGCATAAAAAACAGTTTTTTTTTTTTAAGTTAGTCCATGTCATTGCTATGTTTTTTCTGGTTTCAATATTTTCTGGTCGATATATAGTATATCATTGACTCATTTATTCATCTTGTCGCTTTCCAGCATCATTTCTATTCCTCAGAAAGTCGTTTGCTACGCTGTGTCGTTAAAATTTTCCACATGGTTGGTAGGCAAGTTATTGGTCTGTAGTAGCTTGGAATCATTCTCTTCTCGCTGTTTTATTTTTTTAATTAATGTAGTTCATCCTTTAGAAATTCATTCTAGTATGTCTATTTCAAATATACATCCTTTTAGGTTTTGTCTTCGGGTCCTGTGTATGACCTGAAGATACATCCGGTAATGAGTCCCTAATTTGGGGAGCGCGGAATTATCTCCAAGTCACCAATACTCACATGTCCACTCTTAGCCGGAGTGGTAGAATCTGTCGAGGTCGAATCTAGGGGTCAAATAGAATTTATCCTGGGTACGACACTAAACTGGCTCAGACACCCTTTGGCAAGGTGTTCACCTTTACACAACATCACCTCTTTAAATTCATCTTTCCCCGTCCTTTTGACCCATTTTCTGCCTACCCGATTTCCCAACCCTATCAACTATTCAAGCTCCCTTACCTCCCTATCTGTCCTCGATATGACACAAAACTGCATCCAGTGAAGATTTAGGAAATTTAGGTTAGCTGTTTGGTTACTACGACTCCAAGATCCACTCTGACCCAGAGGCATGCCAGATCTCCATCTATGGCTTAAATACAATTCATCATTTACAGACGATTTATTTACAAAATATACACCCGACTTCAGCGTAATGATCAGATGGATATGCAATGTCTGGGCAGATCAGGCCTTAGCATATCAACCAAGTAGAATTAAGCCATAGAGTGAATGCAGTATTTTGGTGAGAGTGTCTAGTATAGGGTAAGTCCAAAAGGTATTGGCAAAGTTGCAGGACTACCGACCACCCCCCCACACACTTTTCCCCCAAAAAAACGATTCAGGCTTCATGTCTAAGCAAAAATGGAAAATTTTGTAATGTTATATTTTATTGTAGAAATCATTGTAATTTTTTTGTTTATGTTAAATAAAACCAGCTCTGATACCCTGCTGACAAAGTTGAATATATAAAAGTTTAATCCTAGTGAAGAATTTTTCAAGTTTATATACATATACCAGACCAGCTATGGTCTTTTGCAAGCACATTTGTGGCCCGATACAGTAATTTTGTCATTTAACAACCAAAACAGGGTTGCGGAGTCGAAAGGTATAAGGTCCAACTCTGACTCCTTATTTTAAAGTCTTCCGATATACAGACGGTCGGTTGATTCTTTAGAATTTTTCAGGTTTATATATATATATATATATATATATATATATATATATTAGACCAGGCATTGTCGCATATAGCTCTTTGCAAGCACATTTGTAGCCCGCATAAGAAATACAATAATTTATTTAAACATCTTTCAATATTCAGACTATTTGTTGATTCTTCGGAGATTAAAAAATCTCAGACTCCAGTACTCTGTTGGCAAGGTTGAATATACCAAAGCCTGATGAACTCCTGATGGTCAGGAGGATAACTCCTATTTTAAGCTACAATTTAAAATAAGTTGAATTTTGAAAATCAGACCGACTTTGCTTTATATATATATATATACATACATACACACTAACTGACTTTGCAGACTCCCTATCGCTTTGAAATATTAATTTAAAATAATAAACATTTTAATCATAATATTGTTGGAAACACGAAACAAAATTTTTATCATTTATTCATACAAATAAACATTAACATTTTGGTAATTTCTATACAAATTTATCTTTTAAATATGACCATAAAGAGAGGAAAAGAAAGAAATCAATTTGCCTTTTCACTTGCAATTTAGAAAATAGATTGCAACTTGTTGAAAATCAAGTCGTTCCTCTAAAGAAAAGAACATTTGAACGCAAATTTGTCCAGGAAATAAAACAATATTGCGAAACAGAACTACTTGTTATATTAATATCAAAACAATCATTGAATTAAAAAAAAACAAATAATAAATAATAGTCAATTAATAAACTGTGTTTTCAACTGTTGGGATTTTAGTATATATTTTTTCAGTTGCGTAAAATCTTTGTTGTTTAAAATTGCATTACTTTTTCTTTTGTTAAACTACTTTGTTATGTTGCATTCGTGAATGTTGCTCAACGTGTGTATATTTTATGTGACAAAAATATTCTTCAATAATTTTTATTAAACGACTTCAGTTAGCATGTGCAGACCTCATGACAACACAAATCAACCAACATAAATGTACTAAATCACACGTGACACACTGAGTTAGTGTATGTTACATATATATATATATATATATATATATATATAATAATCCAGGTAAAACATCCACAGGGTAGTAATCCAAAGAATTTAAACCGGGTTTATAAAAAGTGCTCAATATCAAATAGAGCTTTTATATATGATTATTTTTATTTACACAGACATGTACAAAATCTGCGACACTGACATGTCGATGTTATCGATCAACAGTTTTAATAAACTGAGATCTCATCAGGCATCATAATAACTGCCAGTGTCGCAGATTTTGTACATGTCTGTGTAAACAAAAATAATCATATATATATATATATATATATACACACACACATATATATATACGGTGGACCTCTGCTATTCGCGAGCTCACCATTCGCGGTTACACAAATTCGCGGATTTTGATCATAAGCACTGACTTAACATTTTCTTCATAAATCCGGTACAACTAACAAACATGATAATCATTTAAGTCCATGAAAGCCGATATGACAAAAGAAAAACGCTAATTATTCCGTAAGATTCATATTAAATGCGGCTCATACAAAAGCGTTGGTATTCCAAATTTTCGTTAACTTTATATGAAACTGAAATATTAAAAAAAAATAAAAATAAAATAAAACTTGCAAGGAGAAAGGGCTAAAACACATGTTAATGTAAAAAAAATGATTTTTAGTTAACTTTGAGGCATCAAAATCCTATTCGCAGATGTGTCTGGAGCATAACCCCCATTAATAGAGGGGGCCTACTGTGTGTGTATATATATATATATATATATATTTATATATATATATATTCACACATACCCACAGGAGCTAGTTTATGTTCGGAACACCCTCCCCTTGACTAGAGAACATAGGTTAGAATCAGATGACCAAGCCTACAAGCTTTAGATTGACCTTACATAACAGAGTTAGTTACTTATATTTCTTATACCGTTCTCCTTCGACCCAGGACTGCACCCTGTTTGACTGTCTCTGAAAGCTTAGATAGAGCACTCTCACACGACTCAATGCCCAAATACATGTATTTAGGGGATTTTAATGCACACCACCGTGACTGGTTGGGATTCTACAGCATTACTGATGCAGCTGGGAACTATGTTTAATTTCTCCTCAGCTCACGACCTCTCACTTTTCCAACCCGCCTTCCTGTTCGTGAGGACCAGCAAGCCTCACTTCTCGACCTGTTCTTGACCTCACTACCTGAGGCTTGTGTGGCGAATGCCCATAGCCCACTCGGAAACTCTGATCACATTGTGGTAATGATACTTATCACCTTAAAAACTCGTCCAAAAGCTGAGGAGCCGTTGCTCAAAACAATGAGAAACTATGAGCAGGCTGATTTTGAATCCCTCAGGGATAACATCAGCGACGCCCCATGGGGTGAAACCTTCTCACTCCCTGCTGATCATTGTGCAAATGAGCTAACCGAATGGGTCAAAACAGACATTGATGCTTATGTCCTCATGCGAAAATTCTTCAGCAAACCCCACTCTCCTCAATGGTTCACCTCAGAATGTGTAGCTGCTATTGCTGAGAGGCAGAAGGCGTTCCGAAAATTCGGCCGCCATAAGTCAACTGTGAATAGACAGAAATTTATAGATGCAAGAAATGATTGCAAAGTAGTGATGGATGAAGCAAAGAGAAGGTATACAGAGATAACCAAAAAACGCATTCAGTCACAGAAACTAGGTACTCGTGATTTCTGGAAAATCTACAATAGTGTAATGGACAATGGACAATTTCCCTGCTATCAAATCACAACGAGGTTGTTTGCTCAGCGTTTCGCCTTAAACTCCACTTTGGACCCAGCAAACCACCCCCTCCCTAAATTCCCATTGCGGACTGAAGCCACATTTGGGAATCTGGTCATCACCCCATCTCAGGTCAGAGACATCATACAAAACTTTCACACTTCCAAAGCCTGTGGGCCTGATCTTATACCAGTAATAGTAATAAAGAAATGCTCTGCTGTCCTCTCCAAACTATACAACAAATGCCTTGCTGAATCTTGTTTCCCTGATAGTTGGAAAATTGCCTGTCTTCAAGAATTCTGGAGATAGAACTGATCCTCTAAACTACCGCCCAATCAGTCTACTTCCGATCTTTGCTAAAATCTTTGAATCATTAATCAATCTAGCTATAGTCCGGCACCAAATGCTAAACTTCTTTTTGATCATCGATACAGATTTAGAAAATCACGATCTACCGCAGATATCCTAATGGTCGTCTCTGAACGGATATATCATACACTGGACAAGGCAGGTGAAGCTAGGCAGTAGCGCTTGATATATCCAAGGCCTTTGACAAGGTTTGGCATGAAGGGCTTCTAAAACTGGACTCATATGGTATTACTGGACAAATATTTAATATAATTAAATCCTTCCTAACAAAAAGAAAGATCCAGGTTGTCCTCGATAGCCGTTCATCTAAGCAACATGACATAAATGCTGGTGTACCCCAGGGATCAATTCTTGGACCCCTACTGTTCCTGATTTTCATAAATGACCTCCCTAATGTCATTGAGACTGAGATAGGAATATTTGCTGACGACACCACATTCTACTCTCGTCATGTGGGCAAAACCGACTCGCACATATCTGAGGCAATGGCTAAATCCTTAGAAGATGACCTCCAGTCTGTAGTGGATTGGGGTCATAAATGGTTGGTAACTTTTAATGCCGCAAAGACAAAGCTACTTTCCTTTAATAACTACAAGAAACCTTTTCAAACACCAATTGTCATGGCAAATAACACCCTACCTGAGTTCATCATTCAAACTTCTCGGCCTAACTTTCACAGGTAACATGAATTGGAATAAATACATTGAAGATATTGCCAGGGCTGCTGCAAAGAAGGTGGGCTCCCTCTACCGTGCTAGTAAACTTCTCACACTAGACATTATCCTATATCTCTACAAAGCCACCATCTGCCCATGCCTGGAGTGTTGTTGCCACATCTGGGCTGGGGCATCATCCACTAGTCTCTCCCTCTTTACTAGACCAACCCGACAATCTGCCAAATCCCATCCATTCACCGTGGAGGTCCCCAGATGCCGAAGAGCTTTCTATTCCAAAAGCTTCTTTCCTCGTTCTGCTGGACTTTGGAACCCATTACCTGCTCCCTATTTTCCTGACGGTACTGACATGCAAAAATTTAAAACTATTTTTTTTCTTTCTTTTTACTCCATTCAGAAAGTTAGAAATAGAAATTTTAAAATGGCCGACCTCAGCAACGCACCTTTTTCACAACCACCGTTTCTATCACTTCTTTCTTAGCTTGTTTGGCCTTTGGCTCACCATTTTCACTGTCTTCCGCCTCCTTTATCTTCGGCTTTGGCACTTCCCTGCAAAAAAAAAAAAATGTTGTGTTTTTATGACCCCGAGCAACGCCGGGTAGCTCTGCTAGTAATATATACATATATATATATATATATATATATATATAGTGTGTGTATTTAGGCAAACATTATTAAATAACTGTTTTTGCTTAAGACTTTTTATTTTAAAAAAAAAAGTCTTATCAAGCAAAAACACTCAGTGTTATTTAATGTTTGCATATATATATATATATATATATATATATATATATATATATATATATATATATAGATAGATAGATAGAGAGATTTTAATCAGACAGGACCGCTTATCTATTTTCCCGATACGCAGCAGACCAGAAAGATATGGTTTGCTATATTCCGATAATATAATTATCACCTTCTTGGAACCCTTAATTTGTCATTCTAATATAGAACATTGAGTGAGTTTTTTTTCCTGCATTTTCTGATTTGACCGTTTGATTATTTTAATTTACTTACACAGTGATTTCACGCTGGACTTTTCTTAACTGTCATCCATTGAATGCATAGCACGCTAAGTTTTGATTTTGATTTAATGTTCACTACCTGAACTGTTGCTTTAGAAACTTTTTTATAAAAAAATTTTCTTTAAAAACTTTTGGACTTGGATGCATTGTAAAGATTTAACATCAAATCAGCCCATACCTTCATGGACGATGTTAAAAATCCATGGATTAAGGACTTTACGGTACTTTTTGCTTGAACTTTGATATGTAAAAAATTGATTAATTTCTCATTTTATTTTCTCATTTAATCCATTATTATTATTATATATATATATATATATATATATATCTCAGAGAAAGAAATATAATTTTTTACTTGTAAAACTATTTAAACTTACTCTGCATATTCATGTTTGCCAAGATCAGAAAACATGTATCCAAAATAGCCGAAAACATCCCCGGCAAAGAACTGGATGCTTTTGTCGTGGCAGATTTTATTTATTCTTTCCAAAACGGTGTGGGTAGCACAGGTGACACAGATCACATTGAAGCCGTGAAAGAACTCATCAGGTTTCGTAGCAACATCATCAGTGTCCACACTGATCTTCACCATAGGGTTCAGCTTCTGTGTGGCTTCCTGGGAGGCAACAGCGCGCTAAAAGATGTTAAACAAAAAAAACACGGTAAAAATCGAAATCCATTCACTGCTTTAATGAAAAGTTGAAAACTAGTTGAAAATGAAGTCTTCACTTATCTTTTTGATTTATACCAATGAGTCACCACTTACCAAGGCCAAAGTCTACTAAAGAATAGGGGGTTAATGAAATTTTGGTTGGATGATGATGAGAAGGTTGGAAATAGTGTTGGGACGATTAATCGGAATGGGAAATCAGAAAAATCGGAACTTTTTGGGATATCAGAAAAAATTGAGCCTACTCTCCGATTCAATTGTTTTTTAAACTTAATTTTCCATTGCTGGTACTCATCATCATCATCAACCGGTTTATTTGTTAAATCAGGCCACAATTAATCCTCTGATGAGGGTGGGGCCTGATTGTCTAGTCTCGAAATCTAAGTCTTCCTCTCCACTCCTGTCTTTGGCAAGGCTTGATGGAATCCATAGGCCCTGAAGATCCACGCATCCTGGGATCTACGAAGCCCAAGACATTACCAGCATTACCATGCTACTGGCACTGCCTTTCTTTTTTCCTGCTGTATTTCGACTAGACATTGTATTTAAGGCAATTTTACGGCTGGATGCCTATCCTTTACCAACTTGAACACTTTTGGCAGTCCAAGACCTCCACCGTTCCCATCTAACTAGGGCTGATGTCGTTTCCACTTAAGCATGTACAAATGTCATACATTACCAGTGAGTTGCTTATCAAGATGTTGTTGGTGAAGCATAAAACAAGAATTCCACTTGTATGAACAAAATAGTGACACATAAGTGAAGTAGACGTGCCCGAAATATCGTTAAATATTTTTTTTTTTTTTTACCTGGCGAAAGAAGGAAAACAACGCTTCTGTTGAATTAATCAAAATAAAGAATCCTTTTGAAATATACTCGTGCGATGGTCGCGAGTAAAAAAACAAAACGTCCTTATCTGCCGATCGGGTGTTTTTAATGTGTACTAATGATAAATATTTATTAATTTTAAAGTACCAGTAAAACTTAAATCTATAGATCATAATAACGAATTTAGGTAAAAATGGCACCGAAAAAAGAGAAATAAATCTTTAGTTGCCTCATCATTTTCAATCAATTATGGGAAGAATAAACATTTAAGAACAAAATATTTACTAAGATCCATTTGTGTAATGTACAACCCCCCCCCCCCCCCACTCAAGTGTATTTTTACTTTTGCGAAAATATATGCACACATTACACGGGTTTTTACGGTAATCAGAAAATAAAAAGAAAACAATAAGTCCATAACTAAATATTTAGAAATTTTTTTTAAATTCGGAATCGGAAAAAATATTGAAATCATCCTATCACTAGTTGGAAACTATAGGTGTGATTGGCAAAATTTTATTACTTAATTATTTGTTAACATTGCACTTTAAAAAGACCATGTTGTAGTTATCTGAGAAGCAGCCCCGGAGTATTGTGTTCTACAGATGGGAAATCCCTGGAAAGAAACTGTTCATGAAATTTCCGTTTGGCTTTAGGTATAAAGAGGAAAAAATGTAAGTTCTTAGCAGTTGTAGCTAAACTAGTTTTTAGTGTGAATGTTTTACAAGGAGGAACCAGAAATTGAAGCTCAGTCGAGCACCTTCCATGAAAATAACAATAGAGTAGGGATAGACTAGCAAAGTCTTTTCTGTAGGGAACGGAAGAAATCATCCCTACCTAGATTGCAAAATCGATTTTGTACTCTGTCAAGGCACATCCCCATTGATTGACCTTTAGACAGGGTGCGAACATGAAGTCATGGAGTGCATGAGCAAAACAAATGGGGATGAAGGTTAAGTGGCGACATAGAAGCAGATGCGTGGAAAAAAAGAGAAATTAAATTTTGATCAAGAGAGATGCTGCTAGGTATACGCCATGCGTCCCTGACTCATAAACATCTAAAAGGATGCCGTAAACTATGTGTGCATCCCAGGGATGCTCATCAATATTTCCATCGGCTGGTTGTGTGCAATTTTGTCTTAAAAAACTTCAAACCTTATATTAAGCCCACTGTATTGACGACGAGTGGTCCTGTTTTTTTTTAGATTGGATTCTCTTTATATTAAGAACATTACTTTTCAAAATAAGCGATTACTAACCTTTAATGACTGACAATCATTACTTCCGAGCAATTCAACGTAACTTGTCAATTTTCATCGTAAGAATGCTAATAGCCGTAGTCGGATTTTTTTATTTGACTGATTATTACTGAATATTGGAAGATTTTTAAATAAGGTGTCGGATATTTTGGAAGTCTACGAGTTCGAGTCAGATACCTTCTGACTCCGCAACCCTGGTGTTTAACGGGAGCTAGAGAGAAAGAGAGAGAGAGGAGGAGGAGGAGGAGGAGGAGGAGGAGATCAAAAAATTAAATAAAAAACATTTTATTTATTTATGTATTTTTTTTTTGTTTCTTTTGCGTACATTCTTTTGTTATACAGGAAATTTGAATTTAACTCCAATGAAATTTATTTTAAGAAATTCCTGGAACTCACATTTTTGCCGATATCATCTCTGGATACCAAGAACTGTGAACAACGATCTTCTTCCGTTACCTGAAAAACATTAAATTACTGATGAATGGCATAATTGAAGAATTTAACACAAGGAAAAATAAAAATAGGTATCACAAACCAGCCTAGTTTAAAGTGCGAGAACGGGTAAATATAGTGAAATTACCTTCAATTTCAAGTCACGATATCTCATTTATTTTTTAGAATATGTCGACAAAACGTAAACAAAATTTCATCTTTTGTCTTTATAAATGTATAATTTTTTTCTGTTGTATCATTAATAGTTTTTTTTTTCCAGACAACTTCAATTAGGTTATTATTTTCAGTGACTGGCGATTTATATTTTAATGTTGGTGTTTTTCAAATTAGGTACATGTGACATTGTGCATATAAAGATAGTCCAATCTTAAAGAAACAGAGCCACTTGTCCATATAGTGGGCTTAATATAAGGTTTCAAGTTGTCTTTGTCCCAAAAAATCCAAGTTGAAAACTTTAGCGAATAAAATTTTTGCCCTATTATCAAATTGTGTTTCTGTTCATTTTTACATGGTGAAAATCTGAGGGTTTTTTTTTATTAATTTACTATTAAAAGAAAAATCTACTTTCATCTTTAATGTGTTATGAGTCATTAAGAAAATTCAATGTGTTAGCTGTTGAAATGAATCTTATATGAACAGTCAAACTTCTGTGCCATTTTTGCACATTTTTTCGAGAGGTAAATGAGATTTTACCCAATGTTTAGACTGGTTTAATCTAATAATTATTGTTTCCGTTATGATTAACTTTTATTTACCACAAGATGACATTAGATTTGTAAGGATTTTTGACTCGTTCAAAGCCAACATTTTTAGTTATACACTTTGAAATTTGGCTTCTGAACCACACAAAAATACAAAAATAAATTTTCTAATTCTCAACAAACTTTGAACGGTTGTAATTTGGAGGCTAATTGTGCTACAAAAATAAATTTGGTACCATTGTTTATGTTTTGCAAAGAGCTATGCGCCCACATGAAGTTTTAGATATATGGAAAATATAATTTTGGTTTGAAATACCAAGTTTGATAGAATCTTTGAGTATTGTTTGGTTGGCTTCTTAACACTAGAATGAAATTTTGGTTTGGGATACCTAATATTAGTCTACAAAAGAAATGTTTTTATTAGCAACATTAATAGTCATAAATGGGTACTAATTTAATTACTGGCGTCAAAAATTGTGTTTATAGATGGAAAGACGTTACCTCTCTTGCATATGGGAAGAAGCCTCGACTTGACTACAATTGCTTATAGAAAAATAAAAAGTATATGTCATTGTTTTATAGAAAAGTAAAAGGTGTATGTCATTGTTTTATAGAAAAGTAAAAGGTGTATGTCATTGTTTTATAGAAAAGTAAAAGGTGTATGTCATTGTTTTTATAAAAAAGTAAAAGGTATGTCATTTTTTAATAGAAAGGTAAACAGAAAAGTAAAAGGCATATGTAATTTTTTTTATAGAAAAGTAAAATGTATATCATTTCGTTAATAACTGAAGGAATAAAAAAAAAAAGAAAAAAGGGATGGAACGATGGTTTCTGTTGATGCTCGGCACTGGAACTTTGTTACGTGGTATACTTTTCTCTGTATTCAATGCAACCACGTGTTTGCCACTAGATCTTTATCACATAGTAGACTTTTCTTCAACACCATTTCCAATACCGATCCTGGGAACAATATGCTCGCCACTGGAACATCGTTATATGCTATACTTTTCTCCAACAAGACCGGTTTTAATACCGATATCTATCGCTAAATGATCTTAGCCCTTTCGAGTGCTAAAATGCAACTAACTTCTATTAGACTCATCTTTCATAGACGGCAAATTATGTTTGTCACACATGGTCGATACGCAAAAATACTCTTGTTCTGACATGCACTCATTCTTTCTCACATCCAGGTTGCGCATGCCAAGCAGAGGCGAGACCTTTTATGGCAACAATAAGGTAAGTCAAGACTATTTCGACCATGGGATTCAGGTTCTGGCTGATCATGTCTGCCACAATAATGTTCAGTGTTTATGCTTACCTTGGTGTGGTCAAGCATGGTTAGTGAGTTGATGCCCGCAAGGACAATGTTTTTAGCAATCTCTGCTCCAAGCCCACGCAGACCCACCAACAAAACCTTGGAGGCTCGTAACCTGAAACAGAAAAATATCAAGAATAAGATCTATAATTTGGATTTACCATTTTCAAATAGAGAGTGACAACAAAAAAAAACTCACTCGTGGAATGGTTAATAAAATTCAAAATCCTTTCTGAAATCCATCAGTAAAAAAAAAAGAAAAAGAAACAATTTATGCACAAAGAAAATACAATGCAACAATGTGAATATATCAATGAAAAAAATGCAACACCATTATTAAGTTACAAGCAGACTTATAGGTCAGGGGCGATAACTGAGTTATTTGCCCTTCTCGTCTGCTCGGCGAGGGACTCTTCAGAAGTTTCAAACACTAGTACTTCATAGCCAGCAGCTACACTCTTGGATCTAGACCAATAGCATCATCAGGATACCGTACCAGCCAGTTTCGGCACCTTATCCTCGACTGATAACACTGGTACGGCAGTGCCTCTCCACGCTGGAGTGGCCAATACTTGGTCTAGTGCTGACTATTGCTCTTTCGTTGTATGTATTTTGTCATTGTGATTTTATATTAACATTTTTATGGTTTCTATAATGGACATCGGATTTCTCTTTCGTTACAGCTAGGGTCATCCCTTTTCAGCCTTTTCCACTGCTGTCTGTGTTTCTGTTTTCATTCTCCTTGCTTCTTTTTTTTTTGAATCAAAATTGATTTTTGACTAGGTACAGAAAGTTTTTTTCAATGTACCCTTGTAGCAGGAGCTACAAAGGTGCCGAACGAATATAAAAAAAAAAGCAAAAGGCATTTATTTAAACTTATTTTCTTTCTCGGCTTCGATTGATACACTTTATCTCTAACTAAAAAAAGAAGACACTTGCCAAAAACTTCAAAAAAAACTTGTGAGAAGACACTTGCCAAAAACTTCAGCCAATCAAAAAACGACACGGCAGCTTGACCACGCAAGATTTGACCCCTTATAAAAGCAGCAGCCTGTCTCTCGCTCTCTTTTCTCTCCAGCCTCAGACGACGGCACGCACACGAAAGGTCGTGTCTCGCCCCCCCCCTCCTTCTCGACTAAGATCAAGAAGTGGGGGAAGGCAATAAGAAGGTAACATCTTCCATTTACCATCACTCTCGTCCAAAGCACACACATTACAAATGCCACCAAGAGACAAACAAAACTTTTCCACGCTCGCACATACACACGCATTCATATAAACACTCATGTAACGAACTCAAGTTTTATTATCCAAAAATAAATCGTTTTTGTTGATATGAATGTTTTTACGCAAAATGTTATTTTTAGTAAATGCTACTATTGTCTTTTGTCTCTTCCTTTCCTTCGTTTGTTTCAATATAATAATGTTTTCTTTCTTTCATTTGTTTGTTTTCATCTGTTGATTTAAACCCTTAGCTATTTTTATTCCCACGTGATCGCTGGATGAATAATCTTATATTTTACATTCTGTGCGTAATGCAAATAGGTCACAAATCGCTAAGTAAATCCCAATTATAATTCCTTAATATTTCCCTTAAAATGATTTGTGACCCGAATAGCAATATTTATCCCAATAATATACAAATTAAAAACCTTTAATAATTCAAGGCCCTTCCATTATAAATACACCAGGCCACGTGTGGGACCCCCAAATAAATATCGCACCTCGAGCACTGAAACGACATGCCGCCATAAAGGCACCTATCCTTTGTTCGCACCCCCCCCCCCGGTCATACCCTCTTGCTCCTAGTTTTGATTAGTTTACGTTTTGTTGTGTTTGTATGCTCGATAATAAAGTCTCTTCGTACCTTCAAACGGTTTTGTGTGATCCATCTTTATTTATTGGTGCAATGTATATGAATCAAAATGTTTTTGTTTTCGTTTTAAGAACCAAAAGTTTAATTTTGTGCGATTGCCTTTCGGCTGTTGTCCTAATTCATTATCTCGTTTTACGCAGTCATATTGGCAGGTCTATAGAATTACCAAAATTATTTCGATGTAGCTAAAAAAACAAAAAACTATGGTACTTCTACAGAACAATAGCCATATCCGCTTGAATGTTTCCGATTGCGATTTACGGAACAGACTGGAAATGACGAGCTGTCGCCAAACAGTACTGTGGTGCCAGTTAATTGGTAAAGTGATGTTTAAAACCCAGAGAAAATGGATAAACATTGGAAAAACATGTATGAAAGTTCAATGTAAGATAAAGCATGAAAAAAGAATAAAACGTAATTTAAAGGTAACACAATATATTTATAGATGTACATTTGTACATCTTACACGGTAAAATGTTAGTTTGAAATGTTCGTTGGAAGTCAGTTCCGAGAATAGTAGAAAGCTGTGTGTGCGACCATGTTTGTATGTGTGTGTATAGCCATGTGAGGCTTGGCGTTAGTATGTCGAAGTGTGTGAATGTGAGTGCCGCCTTTTGTTCGTGGTTGTACGAATGTGGGTGCGTGAGAGTTGATAATTCGTTTAGGCATTTGTACGTGTGTGTTGTCAGCAGTGTGTGGTTGTAACGTTGAAGAATGATAGAAGTGTAAGCCTTTGTGTATGTGTGTGGGTGTGTGTTTAGTAGTCAGCTGACGTGTTGTCACCCCTTCGCCCAAACACAAAGAGGAAAGGGAAAAGAGGCAGATTTTGTTGCGCGGTCTGGTATTATATTCACAGTGGTTTGGCGGACGTAGTACAGAGCATGTCACGTGATCAACATTTTTGCCTTTTTTGCGCCTTTTCGTTTGACTGTCTCTGGGAGCTGATTTTTATGGCCCCAGTTTTAGCTCCTGTTGTTGAAGTGAATTCGGGTTGGTTTCTGTTTGTTGATAAAATAGAGGATATCAATCCGATAGTAAAGACATTAAATGAAACAACCTTTTCATTTTTTCCCTGACTTAACGTTAGGGGTCAATTAACCCCACCCCTCACCTCTTCCGTGTTAAGGATGGGTTTAATAATTTTCTTTAAATCAGTAAGTGAATCAATTTTATTTTATTTAAAGTTTTGTAACTTTATTGGGGGGGTTCTAAAAAATTTTTTGGTTATTCGGAAAAGTAACCCAGCTCTGATTTATACGTTTAGTTTTTTCTAAGTATGGATGTCCGAAAAGACAATAATCTCGGTAAAAATCTAAAATCTAGGTCAATAACTTTTTTTTTTTTAAGTAATTACATAAAGTTTAAAAAGTAAATAAAATAAATAAAAAAGTTTTAGAATTCTTTTTTTTGCGTACAATTTTTTTATTTATTTATATTAAAAAATTAATTCAATCATGGAATTTTTTTTATTACAAGACATATTTCTTTAAGAAAATTTGAGTGTCCAAAAATATGAATTTTTTATTTATTGATACTAAAAAAATAAGTTAATAAAATTAATGTCATGAGATTTTTAAATAATGGCAAACAATGAATCGGCTGCTTTTTTTCCAACCTCACAAATGAGTAAGTAAACCCAAATAAATTGTTTGGGACTAGTATCCCAGCTGTATTTATTTCTTTTAAAATAATTTATGGTAAATTTGAAATTAGTCCAAGACAATTTATTTGAGTTTACTTACTCATTTGCGAGGTCGGAAAAAAGCAGCCGATTCATTGTCCGTCATTTTGGCTGGGAAACGACTAATTTACCTTTGTTCTTGTCCAAAATTTATATATTTTTTCTGTGTTTACAAATAATTTATTTTTTTAAACGCAGTAAAATAGCGCCAGGCACGCAAAGCGTCATTATAACCGAGATTATTGTCGTTTTTTGACATCCATACTTACAAAAGCTAAACGTATACAGAGGGACTGGGTTACTTTTCCGAATAACCCAAATTTTAACTCTGGTTTTGCATGCTTTAGTGTCGTCTGCCTTCTTGCATTTTTGCGACTTTCAAATCGTAAGCTACTCCGGCCATTTCCGGTCTGTTCCATAAATCGTAATCATTCGTGTCGATGTGCGTCTTATTCTGTAGAAGCACCAAAACAAGGGTATAGCATTTACTTGTTAAAATGAGAATACATTCAAGTTAAGTATTGCACTTAAAGTTTAGCGCCGCCGTTAAAGTGCAGTTTTAACTCAAAATCTAAGCTAAGATCGTAGTTTTCATTATATCACGAACGGACTTCCATAGAATGGAAAATAAGGAAAGACAGAGCCAGTATATATTAGGAAAAAATGTGCTTCCCACAATTGTAAATAAGTAAACATCTTGAAATTAGTTTTATTCAAATGTAAAGTTTTGAAATAGCAAAAATAAATAATTAAACAAAAGCAACTTAAAACTAGCATTAATTATCTGATAATTGAAGTTTAACGATTATTCCATGATAAATGCCAGTATACTGAAATCATATGCCCTTAATAGGGTTAAGATGAAAATTCATATAAACTAAATGTACAAAAGCAAGGAAATTCCCAAATTTTACACTTTTATTGTCATTAATTAAGGGTATGACTACATATCAACCAAACCATTTCATTATCACATCACTACAGTATAAATCTCTATGAACGGAGAAAGAAAGAGAGTAGCTTATACAAGTTAGTGAATTTTTAGGTTTTCTGGTATTGAATCCTTACCTCGCTACAATTAGTCCCCTAAGATGAAGTGTGTGAGGTGCACCGAAGAAAAATTACTACTAGTAAAATACATAGCCCTGTTGTGCTCGCATACTCTTAATGACAATAAAAGTGTAAAAATTTGGGAATTTCCTTGCTTTTGTACATTTATTGTATATGAATTTTCATCTTAACCCTATTAAGGGCATATGATTTCAGTATACTGGCAATTTTTCATGGAATGTCACTACTTTTGTAAAGGCTATACAATGGTCATTTTTAAGGTTTTTTGGAATTTTCTGGAAAACTAAGGTATATGGTAAACTGAAATTAGAACCTCTATCTCTGCCAAAAATCAGCTGAATCCATCAAATAGTTGATGAGATACAGGATGGCACATACGTACGTACACACGGATAACACAAAATCATGCCTGATCTTTCTGGATCACTGGGTTGCCTTGACTAATGATGCTGAAATTCTACACACTTATAGAACCTATCAAATAAAAAATTTTGTGCTAAGTTTTAACTAATTTGGTTTATTGGTTTTTGAGTTATGATTGATCAAAGAAATGAGATTTCTAGCATAGGCCGTTTTTGAAGTCTATTAAAGGATAGAGCGCTCTCGCGCCTCCCTTGATTAAACAATGTTTTTAAAACTAAACTTCTATGATTAACCATAATCTCTTCACGTGCGTGTGCGTATTTCTCGCCTCTGTGTGACTAACACGTTATTTTATTAATTATTAATCGGCAGCACTTTTTGTATACGCCACTATTCTCCGCTATTCTCCAGGATTTGTTTCACGACTCAAATGAACCAATCAATCGCAATCATTTAAAAATAGAGAATCGTCTTCATTATTAAAAATTAGAACCGAATTATTTTATTGCCACGTCCCCATGAATAAAATATTTTTATTTTCGGTTTATTTTTATTTTGTTACTTTTCAAAATAGAATTAACGTTGATGGATTTTCCTCACATTACTAAGTCTGCTCTCGATTTAAATAATTGAAATTAAGGAAAGTTATATTTAAAAAAAAAAAAGACAACAAATAAATGTTACCAAAGGCAAGATAAATTACTCTTCTGCCTAACTATTTAAAGAAATGTATAACCTTTGTTATGTACTAACGTGTTAGCTGAAAATAAGAGTGTACAGGACAAAAATACGCGAATTCATCCAGTATTTATTAAACTATAAGAAAAAGAAGAGAAAAAAACGATCTTACGTATAGGTAGACATTTCAGCTTACTATATAGGTAAAGGTAGGAGATAACTTTCGGGAAAAGTCAAAATATAAGAAAAATGGTGACAGAGATAAAATCGTTTTTATTTTTAATTTAATACATACTGGATGAATTTGCGTAATTTTTGGTGTACAGTATTTGAGACAAAAATTTTAATTGTGTCAGTCTAGAAGGATTTTTCCTTCGCCGAACGAGGAAGTGCAGTAGCATTTCTGGCTTACGACAGCGAAATGATTAATATGAAACAGCAACCTTTCGGAGTCGGAAAAGTTCCGATCCAAGCTCGATATCCTTTCGGGTAGAGTTTTATAACAATAAATATTTAAAAGGGACTTATCCTTTAATCCCAGGCATTATCTCTTCCTTTAGATGGGGGGGGGGATATAAATATGGTAATTTTATAGAATCACTCCCGTTTCCAATCAAGTAAGGTTTAGAGTCGAAAAAGACAAAACCACCCGATTGGAGACGGGAGTGATTCTATAAAATTAACTATATTATTTATTTTACTTTGTAAATGAATTTTTATAAGCCTCATCACTTTTATTAAGATGAGTTCTTTCTAAATATTTATTATTGTTTATATATATATATATATATATATATTAGTGCCTTACAAAACAATTACTTCCTGCAGGAGTCGCTCTTTGTCTTATACTTAAGATAATATTGATTTTTTTTATTGTTTATGAATGGAAAAAAAGTATGTAACTAAAATAATAAATGTAATTAAGGAGGAAATTTTACGTAATTTATTTTAAAAGCAACAAAAAAACTTCCATTCAAGTTTTCGTAAACCGTAACACTTTTTTATTTTAAATAATATTTTATTTCTTTTGTCAAGTAGGATTCAAACAATCGTTCAGTTGTTCACGTTTTCGCCATGTGGACAAGCGGAAAAAAGAAGTCGATTTATCAAAGGAAATACATTTGCCGCTCTTTATATTTAAGTTATTTCAACCCAGACAACATATCAACTGTACTTTACTCACCGCTTTTGGGCATCCAGCCCCCATAATCGTATTTGCCGGTCGTAAAGTGCGGCTTCGTCCTCGGTAATGTTTTGTTGTTCCACCATTTTTTTTCAACTCGACTGAGAATCGTTCTGATTGGTTAAAATGTGACCAATCGTTGAGGACATCACTAATTCAAAGTGGGTGACTACGACGACCCAATACTTTTTTTATTTTAGCTTTGAAAATATTTATTTATTGTACTAAAAATCCCTGGGCTTTTGTTGTCATTGAGGATCTTTTTTTAAGTAGGATTAAAGCCATGGAGTGAATGCGGCATTTTGGTGTTAGTGTCTAGTTTAGAGTATTGATTTACTCCTCTCCAGGAGTTAGGCACAAGGCCAGTTTTATCTTACTCCCACAAGTAAGATGTGACCCAAGGTCGGGTCGGGAAAGTGGGGTTTAAAAATTGCCTGGGCAGCCCCGTCGGCATTCCCCGGTAAGGGGCGCCTCAGGCAGTAAGAAATAAACTTACTCCATCTCAAAGAGGGGAGGCAAAGCCTGGGAGGGTGGACCTCCTAGAACTGCACAGGACAGACCCATAGACCGGCGTAAATCAAGACCCGAAGGCCAAGACAATACCAGTCTATGGGGTGCAGCATCCATCGGAACAGATACTACACTTTGATAGTAGGCAAAAGGTTTTGTTGTCATTCGACAAACAAATAGAACATCATGCCTAAGACAAAAAGTTATTTATTGAGATTTTTCATTTTTGTCTGAATAAATCGGCCTTTTGGCTAAGAGTAAAGTGTAGTATCTGTTCTGATATTACACTTCATCTTTTTTTTCCCAGTCTGACTGAGATCATTTTTATTTTTGTCCCAACCCAAAGTGTCCCTTTTGGGGGAAGCTGGATTTTCCCTAACTTAAAAACTGGCCTTGTGTCTAACTTTGCCCTCGTGGAGAGGCAAGTAAACAGCTACTATAATCATGTTGGCTCATCAGTTCCAGTAAGATCACCAAAGTTAAGGGATGCTGAGCCTTATTAATACTTAGATGGGTGGCCATTATTGGAATACCATGTAAAAAAAAAAATGGTGCTTCTTTAGAGACGGGGCCGAGGCCAGCGGAAATATGAAAGAGGGAGATAATTCAAACTTTTATTGAATTTAAAATGAAAATAAAAACTTCTGAGGATACGTTAAAATTAAATAGATTTATTGAAATAAGCTAAATATTAAATAAATAGATAAACGGTTAGGTTTAGAGTTTAGGTTAGGGTTACTTCCTCGTCTATGTTAAATGTGTGCATCACCACACAAATCCATCGCTTTTAGTTGTGTATGGGATAAATCTGATCTCAGTGCCACGGATGCACGTCTCAACACCTGAAATAAGCCTGTGTGCTTGAAAAAAATCGATTATTTTGCAATCATCTCTAAGTAAAAAAAACAGGTCTTCTAAGTTCAAAGCGTTTGCGTACATTTTGTGAAAAATTAGATTTGATCCCCCCCCCCAAAAAAAAAAGTTTGAATTATCTCTCACTTTCATATTTCGTTATCGGCTACATTTCTAAAGAAGCACCAAAAAAACGGTAAATCCCCTTGCACGCCGGCAGCAGGCTACTAATCTACAACACCAACGAACACAATAAGCAATTGTGGGTCATTCGTTATGATCTGCACTGACCACATACGATGACAGGTCGATTTTTTTAAATAAATAAGGATGGATTCTTATGAGAAAAAAAAAAGAAATATGTGAGGTTGTAAAGGAAGGGATAGTTTGTCCCTTCCTTACATTTATCGCACGAAATGAATTGAATGAACAACTGAGTAACAGGCAACAAAAAAGAGGGGTTTTATTGACTCAAAGGATACCTATACCGTTTGGTATAGGTAGAAGAGAGAGTTGGACGGTGTCCGGTTGAGGAAAAGGAAAATATAATAGTTCTCTGGGCTGCCCGTGGGTTTTCTTCAAGTGAAGATGGTAGTGAGTGAGTGAGTGAGACGACGGTAGCAGGAGAAAGAGCTTTTCCGGGTTCCTCGTCGGTGTTCTCGGCGATGCGTCCAAGCTGTGCCAAGGGGACGTCTCTGCGAGGCTGTTGAATGAAAAAGAGGGTGATTTTTGTGTTTTACACCGTCTTTTATACCAAGAAGGGCAGATAACTCTGGTGTCGCTTTTCAGCGCCACCTGTCGGTGAATAAGCGACACCTAACGGCCAGCCGGTGCAGTTATGTGTGAAAAGAGGGGGTAACTGCTACAAGGTTTGCAAATCACCATAATTTTGTAATGGCAAGACGTTTGTTAGAAGTGTTACACAATTATTGCAAAATCTCATTCCTAGTTATTAAGTTTTTCTAACTAATAGATAACGCCTTATTGATAGAAACCTATACTGAGCGAACAAAAACAGCAGCAGTGAGCAACAACAACAACAAAACAGCAGAAGCAGAAAAAAAAAGATTTCTGTAAAATACTCAATTTTGATTGGTTCAATACATAAATTTTGATTGGCTAATGAGATCCCTTTAACCAATCAGAGACAGTCGCCCTGGGAGCCGAGCACCTGTTAAATATTTGTATATGAGTGAGAACCCAAGGACACCAAAAAAAAAGGGTTCACAGCTCGCCAAACGGAACCCCTGTCACACAAGACAAGACCCACAGCTCGCCAAACGGACCCTTGTCAGTCAAAACACAACTACTCAGACACTAGCAAACAACTGAAATTAACCCAAGCCGTTGGGCCAAGGTTTCTCGAGAATCAAAGAAAATCCACGGTCATCGATATCAAGAAATATTTTTTCAGCACTAGAAAATCAGCCAGCAACAAATGATTAATCCACTAATTCGTTATCTTCATCGACAAAATGAATTGATAACCTTTAGCTGGGGATTGCTACTTCATACCAAAATCAGATTGACAGAGCCTTAGGCACTCTGTGGCTGGTGTGGTCTTGTTCTCTATTGGTCTGAGATATGGTCCTGTGCAGCTCTAGGAGGTCAACTTTCCCGGGCTTTACCTTCTCACTCTTTGAGAAGGGATTAGTTTATTGCTAATCGCCTGAGGTGCCCCTACCGAGAATGCCGATGGGGCTGCCCAAGCAATGTTTTTGTTTGGCCAGAGTACTCTTCCTCTGGGGCGCTGGCTTTTGCGATTTAATGCCTTTTTGTTCACTCTACGGACTCGTAGGGGACTAATTGTAGCGAGGTAAGGATGCAATACCAGCAAACCTAAAAAATCACTAACTTGTATACGCTACTCTCTTTCTTTCTCCGTTCGTTTAGCTTACTCTTTTCTTTTCATTTATTTCCTTCTGTATCGAGTGCAAATGGGATGCAATCAAATCAATAGCTTTGTGCTACATCCGTCGTTCCTGAAAACACAAAAAAAATAACATCATTTTACATAAAGGTGTTAATTCAACATTCTTCAACCAATGAAAATGATTTCCACTCATTCGAAACGATTTACTTTGCATGCCAGCATGAGAATAACTCCTATTTAAGTCATGTAAATTATTTAGAGTTGAAAGAACACACACTTGCAGTGAGAAGGAGAATAATAAAGACTAGAATACCTTTGGTAAAGGTTTTAATTACAAAAGAAAGCTACAACAAATAATACACAGTGAAGAGGTATTTAAATAGTCTTGGGCTTAACGAAAAAAAGAAAGTCTGACGAACGAGTTAGTCCAGTGGGAGGAGGGGCTAAGAATATAAATTACAATAACACTCGTGCCGGATTATTTTCTTTTCTTCACCAACAACAAAGACGTTAGCTCTTAGAATCAGCAGCAGCAGCTTTTTCTTTCTTCTCTTCACCAACAAAACACACGCAAACGACGTAGCGTTCAAAAAAGATTTTCTTTTCAAGCAAAAAATCTTACTCCTTTTATTAAGCTACTTTTGACTGCCAAAAGCACCTATTTTTCATAATAGCGTCGAAATCAAACAGTTCCAGGTTCTGTTTCCACGTGCAGTCAGTTTCCTTGCAGCGGGTGCATGCTATCACCATTATTCTTATGGATTTGGTTGGATCCTTTAGGATTTTGGATTTAGAAACTTTAATAAATGATTTAGTACGTTTTTTGTTGATTCCTCTACTTTCAGACTTTCTTCGTAATAGTTTTACTCATAGTCATTCTTTTTTTTTTAATGGAAATTGCTCTAGACAAGGCATGAAGCCACTTGATGTAAGGAGCTAAAAAAATACTACTTCAAGGTCAAAATCTAACCAACGATAAGTGCTAGATGGATAGATTCCGGCCCAAAAAACAGCAATTCTTCCTCCTTTGTCAGAAACATCACTCATGAAATGTTAGGACTAAAGGACAAAATAAGGGAAGCGAAAGTTACAAGGCTGCCGAAAGTAAACCTGAAGGTTCACTTTCTACTCTCAATTCTATTCTTTACATTATAAATAGTCTTTATGGACACTGCAAGTATTCTTGAAATCTCCTTTAATGTGACGAGTGCATTCAGCAAATCACACACTCTTTGACGTTTGCTTTCCTCATATGGGCAAAAGTTTCTGAAAAGGTAAGTATGATTATGACATCAATATATGCTGGGTTTCAAAACAATCGACTTAGTGCCTGCTGAGAAAGAACAACTTAACATTCATTGTAAATTTTGTTCCCCACCCTGTATATATGTTGAATTTGATGTATTTAATTTTATACCCCTATTTACTTGCTTCTACGTGAGGACAAAGTTAGGTACAAGGTCGGTTTTTTATGTGGGGGATGTCCAGCTCCACAAAAATGAGCAATCTGGATGGGATAAAAATAGAAACTACTCCAGTCTAGAAGGATTTCTCCTCCTCTGATTGGGGACAGAACAGATACTACACTTCGATCCTAACCCGAAGGCCAACAGTCCATATTTACTTGCCTCCCCACAAGAGCAGTGTTAGACACAAGGTCGGTTTTTTATGTAAGGGATATCCAGCTCCCACAAAAGGAGCATTCTTGATAGGCAAAAATAAAAATTGCCACGTCAAGATGGATCTCCCGTCCTCCAACTGAAGATAGAACAAATACTACATTTTGATCCTAGCCTGAAAGCCAAGTGTCTCTATTTACATACCTTCCCATGAGGGAAAAGTTAGACACAAGTTTGTTTTTGTATGTAGAGATAACCAGCACCCCAAAAAAGGACACTCTGGATGGGACAAAAATTAAAATTACCCCAGTCTAAAAGTATTTCTCCTCCTCTTACTGAGAACAGAACAGATACTAGACTTCAATCCTAGTCCGAAGTCCAGGAAGGTTTTGAAAAGATAGCGCACTCGAAGAAGTGCATTCTGCCCTACAAATAATGCCTGAGCAGTCCTGTCAAAATTCCTTGATAGGGGTGCCTCGGTTGATTAATAATAAACTAACCACTTCTCAAAGAGAGGAGGTAAAGCCTAGGAGGGTGGACCTCCTAAGACTGAACAGAACTATACCTCAGCCCGACAGAAGAAAGGCTACTGTCGAACTTGTTGTAAACGTTACTATTGGTGACATAAATTATTTGCGTTAAAAAAAATTAATGTTTAATATAAGTTATATATAAGCGTGTTATGTTACCATAAATATTGGTTTTGGGGTCAGACATCTTGTTTAGTAACAGGAAGTGAGATACCTTACAGGCTGTCCATAAGTTACTTTACTCACAACTAATATTTACGGTAATTTAACTCGCTTATATCTTCTATTAATTTGTTTTTAATTAACGGAAATAGGTCACAAATAAGTAGGTAAACCAAAATAAATTGTTTTTGACTAATTTCCAACTTCAATATGTCGCCAATAGAAACATTTACCCGAGGATGTATTCTTGGCTGGTAGTCCGAAGGCCAAGAAATTAGTTTTTAACCAGTTTGGCCAATTATGTAGTATAGTTAACAGCCTTGAAATCGAAAACGGTGCTTCTTTACTTTCGCTCCAACATGTTAGGTTTCTTTTTAAAAAAATAGTTAAAGAAATGTATAAAATTTGTAATGTACTTACGTGGTAGCTGAAAAGAAGAATGTTCACCAACCATTATGCAAATTCATCCAGTATTTATTAAATTTAAAAAAAAACACATAATTTTTTGTGTACCGTCTTCTTTTCAGCTACCACGTAACGAAGTTGATACATTTCTTCGGCTCGTCTTTTTAAGAGATGCCTAACATGTCGGAGTGAAAGTAAAGAAGAACCTCGAAAACAAACAAAATATACAACAAATAACTTTTATTATTATTTTTAAGCCTGAAATTAGCGACCACCTCCAAAAAAATCAATCGCCATTTTGGTGCTTCTGCATTATTGGGGCAGATGAAATATTCATTTTCATTTTAGAAGAGTCAGTTGAAAGGGGAGATAATTCAAAGTGTTTGTTTTTTTGTGTTGTTGTTGTAAAGGAAAATCCAGAGAATTAGTAAGAAAATAAATTTAGAAAAAGCTACTTATGCAGTTTACGGGCCGGAATGAAATGATAACGTTATAATTTAGAAAGCCATTCTTTACATGGGGAGGTGGGGGTGCTTAACTATTCGGTACGTTCACCTAACAATTTAATAAACAAAATAGTTAATCAACTCCACCACCACCCATATTAAGAATGGCTTTCTAAATAATAACGTTATTATTTCAGTCCGTCCGTAAACTGCATAAGTAATCTGTTTTTAATTTATTTTCATACTAATTCTCTGGAGTTTCCTTATCTATTAGGGTTAGAGCAACAAAAATCAGTTTGAATTATCTCCCCTTTCAACAGACTCTTCTAAATTGGAGATAAAATTTCATCTGCCCCAATAATACAAAAGTACAGCCATTTTTGTACGTATAACAAATTCATAGTTATTTATCTACCTCCCACAAGGTAAGATGTGACACAAGGTCGGGAAAGTGGGATTAGATAAGCCAGCGCTCGAGAGCTGAGCACTCTGGCCATTTAAAAATAGCCTGGGCAGCCCCGTCGGCATTCCCCGGTAGGGGCGCCTCAGACAGTAAGCGATAAACTTACTCCTCCCAAAGAGGGGAGGCGAAGCCTGGGAGGGTGCACCTCCTAGAACTGCACAGGACCAGACAACCCCCAATAGACCGGCGTAAATCCAGACCCAAAGGCCCGGACGATAACAAATTCATAAATAACAAATATTACAGTTTCCACACTATTATTGCGTTTGGTAACGGTTATTTATTGTATTTCCTCTCCTCCCATTTTTGCGCTGTTAACTATACTACATCATAGCTACAATTTGATTTATTCGATTTTACGTCGTTAAACTATGAGTGACATTTTATGGAAAGGTTTTTTTCATTCGAGAAAATTTTGTTCCGTTCACCGGTGTCACCTAAAAACAAGGGGCGATCACTCTTAAAAGAAGCACAATATGTCGACCACGTCCAAAGTGACTTTAGGTCTTTCCATAGGATTTACAGTCTCAATGATCGCCTATGTGCACATATCACAGAGGTTAGACAAAGAGGTAAATGTTCTAATTCCACAATTCAATTAGATAGAATATAAATGCAGTTCTTTGATACGACTGAGGCGCGTAACAAATTTTCGGAGCAGACATTAACCATAATGTTTGACCTTTTCGTTGCTCATACAGATCGTGACCCACGATATTGGCTCGCTTCTTCTTCTTTCGTGTGAATCAGATGATTCTGGTGTTGTTGGCATTAGTTTCCCCGATGTTTTTCTAGTTAGAAATCTTTCTGGAAAGACATTGGGTATTTACGGAAGGACCACATCCCTGTGGAACCGACTGGATTCGAACTTGGAACACCCAGGTCTTCAGTCCGTGTTGTTATCCATTTAACCATTGGCTCGCTAAAATCCGATAACGAGTTCTGATGATAGTCGAAAAGCAACGACATGAAATTAAAACAACGTCGTTCAAGAAACGAAATAGAAAAAAAAAAACACTTACTGATTTTATTTTCATTGTTGTAATTATTGTTTTTATTATTATTATTGTTGTTGTTGTTGTTTCTGCTGCTGCAGCAGCAGCAACAACAAACCAGAAGAATCCCCGACTCAAAGTCCGCAGCAAATGGTGTCTGGTCAGATTCAGTTCCTGATATTAAAGACTTCCTGTTTTGGGTCGCTTACTTTTGTGGTTTGCCAAGTTTTGTACTATTTTTATTTACTAATTTATTTATTAAATTGTTAAATTAAAATACAGAATAGTTAACAAAGCCTCCCACATTCCCCATATTAAGAATGGCTTTCTAAAAAATCTTCTGCAGTTTACTGACCATGCTGAAATTGAAATAATAACGTTATTATTTAGAAAGCCATTCTTAACATGGACAGGAGGCGTTGTTTACTATTCTGTACTTACACCTAGCAATCGGGGATTATTATTATTATTATTATTATTATCATTATCATTATCATTATCATTATCATCATCATCATCATCATCATCATCTTCTTCTTCTTCTTCTTCTTCTTCTTTCGGTAACTAATTTTATAGAATCACTCTCGTCAAAAATAAATTAATAAAAACAAAAAAGCACTGTAACCCTTCAACTAACCCAACCCTAAGTTAAGGTGCCAACAGCCCCCCCCCCCCTCCCCCCAATAAAGAATAATACATTTTTTTAAAAATATCGTTCGGTTTCGAGACGGGAGTGATTCTATTAAAAAAAACATACGCTAGTTCATCCCCCCCCCCCCAAAAAAAAAAAATGATATTCTACTTGTCTTTAGCAATTACCTATAAACAGCCTAAAAAAATCGAAACAAAAAATTATTTCAAAATTTAGAGTGGGGGATCAGTTTCGTATATAAATTTAACGTGAAACAATCACCCACTTCACAACCAGATAGTGTTCTAAGAACATCTAACCAATTTTGTTTTTATTTAAATCTTAACCATTTTCTTAATTTCTAGGAAATCAATTGTGGGTGTGTGTTTATTGGGGAAATTTTTTGTGTTGTTTTATTATTGCCACCCGAACTTAGGATTAGTGGTAGGGTTAAGGAAGGGCATGTAATCATTTTTTTTTTTTTTACCGTTAAGTTTTTCAGGCTGTTTACGTGTAATCACCCTGATCAACTTTTCAATCAGACATTTTTTTTAGAAATGGCCCTTTATCACATGCTTTAGTCATATGCACATAGGTTCTATATTGTTCTCACACACAAAATTTATCTTCCTTAAAAAAAAGAGTTTGGTTATATGTCTTTAAAACACTATCAGATTAGGAAATGGGGGATCATTTTATATGCAAAACTGACTCCCACTTTAAATTCTAAATTATTGTTTTTTGTTTTTAATTTTTATCACTAAGTTTTTCAGGCTGTTTGCATGTAATTGCCTAAAAAAAGAAGAATCTCGTTTTCATTTTGGATTGAAGTAGCATACAGTGAAAGGGTACAAATTTTGGTGGCTTACAAAGGTTGAAAGCAAAAAAAATAGTTGTTATCCTCAATAAGTGTATTTGCAAAACAAAAGGCAATTAAGGCTTTGGTGAATACAAAAGACGCCAGGATGTGTTTTGAGTAGCATCGCTAAGGGAGGATGGGCAAACACATGTTCGAATGTTCAAGGAGGTGTAAACTCTATACAAAGGAACTCAAATATAAGGAAGACAATAGAAGGAAGGAGGCAATTAGCTGAGCTAGTGAGAAAGGTTTAGTCGACAATTAAGTGCTATGAAATATTCACAGGACAGAACAGCTGTAACTAAGATATTACCTCCTCAATTAAAGATCAATTAAATTTTCATCTTTATATATGCTCAAGAGTCTCTGAAGTAGATCCTAAATAATAACTTGACAATTTCACACAGAGGCTTCTGATTGGCTTAAAAATATACATCCACATTTATTATTACACATCTATACACATGGAAATATACACAATACCATGATGTGACTATGTTAATTTCTATATCTGGGAGACCCAGCACCCACTAAAGAAAAGAATAGGCAAACACAATTAGTTGAACTCCCTCGTTGCACACATGCTTTCTAATAACCATAATTTCAATATAGAAAAAGCCGCAACGGTCAAACTCGCACATGGCACAAAATTAAGGCACTTCATTGTATCCTGTCTGTTTTCATGATACCAAAATAATATTCCACAATGGTCTGATATCACGTCTTAAAGGATCCTCGTGAAACAAAAATTGACTAAATTCGAAATGGATGAATTCAGCTATCTCTTACGTCCCCTTATTCCGTGCCTCTCACCTCCTCTTCTTGCATACCTTACTCACTACTCATTCCTCATGCACACGGCTCACATTAACATCTACCTAATTGCCTTCCACTTCTGCCTTACATCTCTCCACCTTCTCTTCTTATACTCAACCTACCACTCCTACATATGGCTCACACAGCAACACCCACCTATGTTTCTCTCCACTCTCTCTTCACCTTGCATCATTTCCACCCCTAGATTACGTTCCATTGTATATACAGCTCCTTTTCTTTTCAATAAAGCCTTTCTACCTCAAATGATTATGGTCGTTTGAATCAACTGAAATATCGGACCTTCTTTATAAATGTTTGTGTTTCCTAGTCATATTAGTTTGTTGTTATGCTTGCTTAGTCACTATTCCATCTACTAAACACACACATAGATATATATATAGTATGTAATAATATAAAAAATCAATTCTATATAAATAATTCAGATTGATTCTTATGAGAATTCATTTCCAAAGTAAAATGAAGCTTAATATTCAGTATTCAAACTTTTAAAAAGTTATTTTAAGAATTGCAATAAAGCGATAAATAAATAAAATAACAGATCAGAGTTATGTCATACAATGATTGGTATTTCTGCAGTTTACGGACCGTGCTAAAATAATAACGTTATTATTTAGAAAGCCATTCTTAACATAGGGAGGTTAGGGTTGCTTGTTAATTATTCTGTACTTTCACCTAACAATTTAATAAACAAAAGATAATGTAAAAATTGAATTTAACTTGAAAATCCTATCTAAAAACATAGCACAGGTCGTAAACTGCAGAAGTACCCAGTGATTAAATATCAGTTTCGAACCAAAAGAATTCAAAGCATACTTGAACAAAATCCAAGCTATCATATGAACAGTCCGTCTTCAGAGATGAAACTTCATAACATTCAGGTAAGAGATCTTTCAGATAAGAATCAGAGTTGTCAATAAGGATATAGAGGTAATAAAAGCCAAAAAATAATTATAAAAAAAAACAAATGTCCAGAAAAAAACTCAAATGCACACCAAAAGTTCTTTTGAAAAAGCCTTTCAGAAACCAAGGCAAATTTAGTCAAATATAATTTTAAAATTACCAAAAAAAACTTTAAATGGAGATCAGAAACAACTTCATCTGGCTATTATTATCTCTGAATATAGGATTTTCATATGGTAGGTTGGATTTTGTTCAATGCCGTGAATTCTCTCCAGAAACGCGTGTAATATTTTTTGCTCCAAAACTGAGATTAAATAATTTTATGATATAACTTTGATCGGTCATTAACTCGTAACTCTCGCTTCCCTTATTTTGTCCTTTAGTCCTCACATTCCATGGGTGTTTTTTACTGACAAAGGGGGAAAAATTGCTATTTTCTGGGTCGTAATCTATCTATCTAACACATATCATTGGCTAGTTTTTAACCTTAAAGTAGTATTTCCTTAGCTCCTTACATCAAGTGGATTCATGCCTTGTCTGGAACGATTTCCATTAAAAAAATTCATATATATATATATATATACTACACAATGACACTATAAAATATTTGCATTCAGAGGGCACATGTATTTGCCATTTTTCTAATTTGTTTTTTTATATTTGTTCACAGAGAATGCAAGAGGGTGTCCTTCTCGACATTGAACGTCAACAAAAAAGAATTCAGAATATGAAAATGCTGCAGGAACAAGAAGAGCTTACGAAAGCTTATCGGAGAGCAGCAACAGAAGAAGCCAAGGCACAAGTGACAACTTAGTCATGTGACAAACAGTCCCTGCCCCCTCGTTCCCACCAGCGTCTTTCTTTATTCATTTCACTTGTTTAACTCTTCAAGTTTATTATTCAATAAAATGAAAAGGAAACACTTCTTCCTTTCATGCCTTCAATTCAACAAAAGATGGCAGTCGTGTTTTGTCATTTTTGAGATGTCGATTGATAATTTGCGTTATTTGGATTATTCGGACTACCATTCTCACCTTAATGGTTATTTTCACAATATTTTGCAGTGGATAAAAGTGCTAAGTAATAATCAATTCTAAGTGATAGTCTTCTAGAGGTCGAAGGTTCAATCCTCAGTACAGGCGATACTAAGACTACAATTAAAAATTACATAAGACTTCTATCCGGTCATGGCTGATAAAATGAGAACAAGATACCCCCATGGATAGAATAAAGGGTTCCGTTCAAAATTTAATACAGATTCCAAAGTTTAACATCGAGATTCCTAAGTCTGGCTATACGCACCTGAAGAAGATCTGAAATTACATCAACCGAAATGTGAAAATAACGTCCAAGATGAGAACCGTAATTCGAAGAATCCAAATAATACAAATCAGGAACCTTTGTGTGGAACTCAGGAATCTATACAGAATTTTCGAACTGAACCCTTTATTTAATCCATGGAGGTAGATTGTTCTCATTAAATTTGTGTTATTTTTATTTATTTTTTTATGGAAATAGCTCCAGACAAGGCATGGATCCACTTGATGTAAGGAGCTAACCAGAATGAAACATGATTATCACAAAGCCAGGAGATGCCTATTGGTCTTAGACTTGAAAACACCAAGGCTATAGGTGGGAGGAAAAGAGTCAGCAGGAAAAGAGTTCCACAAGCCCGCAGTTCTTTGAAAGAAGCTACTGGAATAGGAAGCTGTATTACAATGAAGTATCAAAACAGCGAATTGATGGAGACCATTAGTCAAACGAGCTGGAATAAATGAAGCAGGTAATAGATCAGACAACTATTTAGATTATTCGTATTACTATTCTCATCTTCGTTGTTATTTTCACAACATTTCAGTCAATGTAACCTCCTAAATCTTGTCAAAATCAGGGATCTTTGTTGAACTCGAGAATCTATACGGAATTTCGAACTGAACCCTTTATTTAAACAACGGGGGGGTAGATATTTCTTATCCCATCAGCCATGACTGAGTAAAAGTTTGAAGTAAGTAATTTTAAAAGAATAGTAGTCAAATAATCCAAAAGATGATCCGTGGCTATCATTTTGGTATAATTTGCAGGATTTTTTAAATAAATTCTAATCTGTTTATTCTTGTGGATCATGGTAGAAGCATTTCCATCATGAAGGATAAACGGATTAGAATTAATAAACAAGAACATAAGACAGTCATGAGACTGCATACTTCCACCTGACAACGTTAAGATGAGCCAAAGTCTTATCTGGGCCTTTCTTCTCCATATTGTATTAAGTATCTCCGGAGTTATGCCATGGAAACGTTGATAACTCAAAAACTATTTATCTCATCAGGCTGAAATTTTGCATGGTGGTTGCTGGTATCAAAGAGCATCAGATCCATACATCAAATTTGGAAAAATCAGAAGTTGAAATTCTGTCAAAATTTTGAACATAACCGAAATTTTCATGGTCAAAGCTCAAGGTCATATAAGACATAGACTTCATTGGTCACGTAGCGAGTCTTTATGATGAATTATAATAATATAATAATATGAGTTATAATAGGAGCTAAAGGCCTCACGAAGAAAAATTTCAAAAAGTATCTGGAAAGTATTCCCGGAAAACCAAGTGCAAAAGAAATCCAAATAATTGCACTTAAGGGAACGGCCAAAATCCTTAAAAGAGCACTCGGTTGGAGCCTCTAAATAGCATGTGATAGTCTGGCATTTGGAAGAATGCCTCGTCCCTATACTAACGAACACAGAAATAAGAAAATTAAAAAAAAAAGATGAACAGAACCAAAGTTTGACTTTCATCTTGTCTGTGAACTTGACATTGACCTTTAATCTAGATATCCCAAAATTAAATCAGTTCTAAATTAAACCTATTTTGACCAAGTTTGATGACGATTGGTAAAGTGATGTGGACACTAGGCTGTACACATGTGAAACTATCGTGGCTCCTCTGTGTGAGATCTTCGTTTGAGGCGTCATCACACCTTTATCTTGGCATGGTTTTGTCACTATCGTAGGACTACAAAAATCACATTTGTTCATACCAGTCTTTGCCCATAGTCCAAGGTCCATATGTTGTGAGTTAGATCTCCAAGGCCTCTTATTTTGGAATCGGTCATCTGAACGAGAGGTGGTAAGCATCTGTTAGCACAAATTCTCTGCATCGTTGAGACAACGAATGTTGTCTTGATTTCAGGGACTAGGAATCATTTGCAGCTGAAATGGAATGCTGAATAAAATTAAGACTTTTGTCTTTTTTTATAAATATATAATTGATTTCTTAAGATTCCATTTCACGCCACTTTTTCATGGTATCAGTTCATTGTTCAATGTAGCAGTCGACAGGGAACGACTACTTCGGTTGATGTCTTATGCCAAAACTAAAAAATAATTCACTGCAGTAAAATAGAGAGAAAGCAAAATCAAAACACAGATTGTCAATTAAACAGACACCCCTTCCTCCACCGCACGATACCGCACATGCCAGCTGACAAGTCATTGTTTTGGGGAAAACCTTGACAGCCTAACTTTTGACTTGTTTGCACTCCATCACTGGTAAGTTGCCCCGGTACAGGACCAGAGGGAGAAATGATTGACACCCTCTACCTTCAGTTATTTCTCATAGTAGTGTGCCTCTTTAATTGACCTTAGTGACAATATCAATGTGACATTTTGATATTCAGAACTCTTTGGCGATTTCTTTTAGTCAAGTCTGGTTCAGGGTCGCGCACAAACAAACAAACATAGTGACAAACAAACTTGGCAGAGGTAATGAAGAGGCAAACAATTATCTTGACTATAAAAGCTGAAAATAATAATTTAGAAATAGTACCATTACTAAAAGTCACTTGAAATTTCGAAACCACAAAATGAATGCTTGATTAATATTACCGACAACAATCCAAACGATGTCAGTTGCGTGGTGTCCAAAAAACAATCCCTCTCGAGCAAAAAATGTCCTCCCTTTATTGAGCTCTTTTGGACTGTCAAAAGCGCCTACTTTGCATAATCACGCACGTTCAATATATCATCAAAAGTGAGAGCTTTACCGGTTTTGTTCATTGATCCGAACAAAACCAGTAAAGCTCTCGTTCTTGATGATTTATTTCTGTTTAATTTGTTTTTCCTTTTGTCTTTTTTCACACACACATCCATATATACACTGATCTATACATTATATAATTATTATCATTATTAAATACTTATATTTTATAGTTATCATTTGTTAGAAAGAAAATAGCGTAAGGAAGATCTTATCATGGGTCTTAAGTAGAGTTATGCCCCTTGCCATATCTACCTTTTTTTTTTTGCATTGCAGCAGCGGATTTTTTTAAGATAACCGCAGCCAACGTTTTTCCCCTTTCTTCTTGTACCTGCAGTAATATAACAAAATAGAGGAGAAAACGCTGACACATGTTTGTTCATTGATGCGTTTTTATGTATAATGTGTTGCCGATACGCTGGAGTATGTAGAGTTGTGTGAGAAGCAGCTTGTTAGAGATCACCATTTTATTGTAGTGTCGCTGCGTCTATCCATCTTACTAGTCTTGTTTGGAATGACGAAAATGGTCACCAAGTTTTCAGTTAAGAGGACAAACTTCTCTACAATTTAAATTAATTTTATTCAACAGTTTCTTCAACACAAAACATGGTCTGAAAAGAGTTATGAAAATTTGAATACAAGACAGGTTGATCCAATCAACATTTATGTATTGTAGAAATGGAGGGAAGTGACGGTGGTTAAGTGGATAACGATGCAGACTGACGACCTGGGTGTGACAAGTTCGAATCCAGTCGGTTCCATAGAATCACTTTCACTTAAGGATGTTGGCAACCATCACGTGGTTCCTCCTGCAAAAATGCGAACAGCGGAATCAAGCCAGTCAACAAAGTTGTACTGTGTTGCTTCATACGAATTTACTTTTACTATAGAAATGGAATTGAGTTTGTTAGTTTCATCGTGTCTAGCAGAGCCAGTGTTAGAGGTGAGAAGAGATATACGTTTTGTCACATAGACGCCTCAAACAGAACTGTTTATATTTTGCGGGTACCATGCTTGGGCAGAAATAGCGACCTATGCAAAAAGTATTCTTATCAGCCAATGTATCATTCCATACAAGTGCAAAAGAAAAGAGATCATAATTATGTAACTGTTACAAGTAAAAGTATCTTTTAAACATCAGCCGAAAAACAAGGTAGTTTGGTGCGGCAGAGATTTAAAAAAAAAAAAAGTGCACATGCAAAATAATCATCCAAGAATTTAAGAGATTCCGTAGTTTCAACGACAAATTCCGGAATTTGCCGAGATATGCAGACGATAAATTGTGGAGACAAATATTTGGAAAAGAACATCACCCACTTTCTATGTCGACAAAATTTACTTGACTTTTTCTTCTAATCTTTTGTAAATATGTTTAATTCCAATTTATCAGCCTCCTACCTCCATTTGCAATCTTCCAAAAAACAAAGCACAATAACGCTACCACTACTAAGTTCATGTGGAAACAGATTAAAAAATTAAAATAATAAAACAATTTATCGGCCTCTAGTCTCCATTTGCAGTCTTCCTTCCTCTCACACAAAAAAAAGAAAACTGAAAAAATAAAACAAAAAAAAAAAGGTAAGAGTACAGTATAGTTAACACATGAACTCATAAACAGAAGAAAAAAAATAATATAATTTAAAACACATTAGAATGAAATTCTCTACTGAACACGGCTAGTTTTAACGCACGGAAACGTTTTATAAGATTTTTTATTGTTTAAAAAATCTTACAAATTGTTAAAACTAGGTGTGTTCAGCCATTTGATTTTGGTTTACGAGTTTGAGTTTTAACTATTCTGTACTTTTAACGTTTAAAAAATCTTACAAATCATTTTCACATTAAAACAAGCGTTGTTCGATAGAGAATTTTATTCTAATGCGTTATAAAACGCATTTATTTGCGTTTTTTTTATTTACAAGTTTGAGTGTTAACTATTCTTGACTTAAAAAAAAAAAATTGCCTTGTCAAGAAAATTTACACAAATTGTTTGAAAAAAAAAAAAGTTTCTTTTCGCCAAGTGTTTGGGTAGGTACATACATCGCAACTCAAAAATCTCTCTAAATACTGAAATTTTTATGATTATTCTAGACAAACACCAATAAAAACAAAATTAAAAAACAAAAAAGGTAATCTTGCAGTATAATTAACAGACGAAAAATCAAAAATAAAGAACAATACAACTAATAACTTTCATTTAATTTTCTACCGACTCATATACTTTTAAAGTGTGGAAACTAATTGTAAGATTTATTATCTTTGAACTTGTTATCGTTAAATTGACTTATTGAAAGACAAAAAAATACAAATAACGTTGACAACAGAGTGAGAGGCAGCCATTTTGATTCTCGTGTGTCGAAAAGAGAAAAATGAGCTTTGCACAAAATGTAATTTTGAAATAAAAAAAACAAACTTAATTGTTTCAGAATGTTAAAATTATTCAAGTCGGTAGAAAATTAAATTTTAATGTGTTTTGTTAAAGCTATTTGTTGCATATTTTGTTTGTTTTTGCTTATTTTTTTTTAATTTCTCGGCCGTTAATTATACCGCAAGATTACTAAAAATGACATCCTCTCAAAGAAAACAACAAAACTTGAAGCTAAATATCTTTTATTTACAATAAAAAAATATTAAATCTGGATTTATCAAAAGAAAAGAAAAAGTAATTTAAAATTTAAGATGGCCGCTTCTTTCCATTTTGAAAATTATGGATTACAACTTTTAGAAATCTTTATTGTTCACAAACTAAAAATATTTTTTCGCTTGACAAATAGAAAAGAATTACAATGAAACATTTATATTCAAACGACTTTTCAGTGGAACAATCCGATATGCAAACCTATTTGTAAAATGCTTCAATAATTCACTCTAAACCTGCTATGTGATATAAGGACATGTTTTTCTTTGGGGGGGGGGGGTACCGATAAAACTGTGGGGGATTGTTAACAATCGAAAAATCAAACAAAACTACTGCTAATAACCGTCAACAATCTGTCCAAAATTTAATTTGCAACCGATATGTATATTTTTATTATCGAAAATTAAACAAATTTAACTTTTCAATTCGAGTAACATCCGGGCCGCATTTTGAATACGGCGGGTTTACAAGCCTCAGAAGGCATCGATAAAACATGTAAATAAAAGTGCTTTTAAACACAAAAAAATAGGCAGATAGGTGGAAAAGTAATTTTTCTTGCTTGTGATAAGTTATTTATTGACTATTTGTTTTGTTTTTCACCACCTTTTTTCTTTGTTGGAAATTGTTAACAATCGCCATTGTGTGCTTAAGTAAAATTAAAGTTTTTGTGATTCGTTATTTTTCATATTAAGAGCAACAAAAGGAAATATAATCAGGAAATTAATCCCAAACAATTTATTTTGGTTTACCTACTCATGTAAAAAAGCAGTAGCTTGTATTTTTTAGTGGTGCATACGAATGGAAGACGGTGCAGATGACAGATGCTAGACCAAAGAAGGGAGGGGACATAAAGGAATTTGAAAATGTCTTTGATTTTATATCCAACCACTAAGAATCTTATTTCTCTTCGAAATGAAATAAGTGTCTCTTAACAGAGAATCATGCTGGCCCCAGAAAGTAATGTTCTTAGATGGTCTCCATGAGTAGACTGTCTGGTAGTTATATCTAATGGATATCTCCAGCTGTCAGCCTTTGGGTGGTCGAATGGAATGAAAGACTGAAATCCAAGATTTCGGGCCAGGAGGAAAGTATTCCAGGAGATGGGAGGGGTGAGACCTGGCCTCTGGGCATCAGACAGGAAGGGAGTTAGTTTTTAGTTGGGTATCTCTCCAGGCAAGGTGTGCCCATTTGTGGCTCTTAGCTAAAGGACTGTGTTGATCGAACTAATACTTTATTTTGCCAGGGTAAAAGATCCCATTTTGCAAGTCTGCCATTCAACCTAAGAACACGAGTATCTTTTGTAACCTCCAACAAATAAACCTGTTATAAACTGGATTCATGGTTTTACTTGGGATGAGAATTCTTTGTTGCAGCACTGACTAAATCAAAACAACTTTTGATCGGCATTACGTGTGAAACGATCGCAGCCAGTGCAGTGAAAGCAGAATGCTTCAGGCGAACTAACAATATTTTGCGTATTCTAATTTTTATCTATCACTATAATGTGACACCAACGTGACAATAAAAACTTCTGATCTTTTTACGTCACCATTGGTGTGATGTAAATAAATCTATTTACATCTAGATTGTGACAGTCTTTCATCAGTTTTACCATTTTTTATTTTCGTCTCTTTTATAGTTCCAACAGGATGGAGTCATTGTGCATGTATAGTTAGAAGAGTTATGAGGTTTTGAGGGAGCTGCTTACAGGACACTCGCTCTCCTTAAGTGGTGACTCTTATTTGAAGATCGCCCATGACTGATTATTTTCTCTCAGGCTATCCGAAAGCTGAAATCAACAAATCGAAAGCTGCTATACACGAAATAAGTACAGAAATATCACCGGAAATGACTAGTAATGGAAGACTTCAGAAAATGGCTACAATAATGTATCGGTCGAGGAGGGGGAGGAGAAACCACCATTTCGAGGATATTATTTGTTTTTAATAAATACAAACAAATGGTAAAAGTTTATTTTATTGATACGAAAATATTTATTGAAATAATTTTTATTTTTTTTAACAAGATAAAATGGGGGTTTTAATGTCACACTGTATGTGGTATGATATATCTTAAGAATTGTGAATCAATAATGATTTTAAAATAATATAATTTAGTGCTTCTGTATTATTATGACAGATGAAATTTCATCTCTAATTTAGAAGTCTGTCGAAAGGGGAGATAATTCAAACTTTTTTTTTAGTTTTTTTTGTTGTAACCATAACCTATAAGGAAAATCCAGAGAATTAGTATGAAAATAAATTGTAAAAAGACTAGTTATGCAGGTTATGGACTGGACTGAAATAATAACATTATAATTTAGAAAGCCATTCTTAACATAGGGAGGTGGGGGGAGCTTGATTAACTATTCTGTTTATTAAATTGTTATGTGAAAGTACAGAATAGTTAATCAACCCCTCCCCCCACTTCCATGTTAAGAATGGCTTTCTAAATTATAATATTTCAGTCCCGTCCATAAACTGTAAAAGTAGCCTTTTTTTTCTTTTTTTTTTTAAATTTATTTTCTTACTAATTCTCTGGATTTTCCTTATGGGTTATGGTTACAAAAAAAAAAAAAAAAAACACAGTTTGAATTATCTCCCCTTTCGACCGATTCTTCTAAAATGAAAATGAAAACTTCATCTGCCTCAATAATACAGAAGCAGCGATAACTTTCCTTCTCTTTGTTTTCATATTTAAATATGATATCAAGCTTTTATAAGTGTTATTCTACGTTTTATAAATTTAAGCGGCTCAGCGAAAATTAAGATGGTGCTCTTGAACAGAATTCCATAATTTCCTTTTCATAGTTTATTTTACACATTTTTTTATACCAAGTAAAGATTCGGTACTCCAGTTTTGCTGACAGTTGAAAGGAACAGCTTAGACAAGACACTATATCTGACGTAACTCAAATTCTCGTCTTTACGCATCTAAACAAAACATATATTTTCAAATAGATTTGGTCTCAAAATAATATTTCTTTCATTAAAAAATTCCAAAACAATTCATATTTAATTTTAGAGAAACAAATATATATTCATATAAATATGATTGGGGTTTAAAAGACTGTCACAATGCAAGGTAATGTTATGGGCACCGGATGAATTGAAAGAATGTCTGCGTGAGAAACATTATGATAGTAGAGGTAAAAAGACAATATGTAATGTAATAATTTTATTTTTATTTTGTACTTACTGTTTTTTTCCATCTTCAATCAATTATGTGTTATACGGTGTCCATTTTTTAAATATTTCGAGATTAATACCTCCTTTTCAAGTAAGTCCATATCAGATCCATAGGTGAATATAATATCAATGTGAATAGACATAAAGAGACAATATGTAATGTAATAATTTTCTTTTGATTTTCTACTTACTGATTTTTTTCATCTTCAATCAATTATATATTATATGGTGTCCAAGTTTTTTTTAGTTTAGAAAAATTTGGACACCATATAATACAAGATTGGTTTAAAAGAGAAAAACCAGTAAGTAGAAAATAAAATAAAGTTATCACATTACCTATTTTCTCTTGATGTCTATTACATTCTTTCAATTCACTCTATGCCCATAACCTTACACTGCATTGGCCGCTTTCCTTTGTGAGACTAAGCATTCATTACTAAAGCCTACATCCGGTCAACACATGACACACACATGGATCAGATATGAACTTACTTTGAAAAGAAGGTAGTTAATCTCGAAATATCATAAAAACTTAGATGCTTATTGAATAATAATAGGTTTTGGTAAGAAACTAGATGCTAATAGAAGGTAATAATTTTATTTTTATTTTATAATTTAATCGAAGATAAAAAAAACACTAAGTAGAAAATAAAAATAAAATTATTACCTTCTATTAGCATCTGGTTTCTTACCAAAACATTCTTTGAATTCACCCGGTGCCCATAATCGTACATTGCATTATCACAGCCTTCTAAACCTCAAACCTGTCTATACAATGCTTCAAGAAAAATACAACACCCTCATATATATTCTTTCTTTGAAATATAAATACACGGTTTCAATGAAAAACAAAATGTTATTCTAAAACTAAGTCATTTGTAAAAATATACAAAAATATATGCTTGGGACATCGTTTGAGTGATGTCATATACAGTTTCATGCTAAACTCGTTCTTTCCAGCTGCTAGATAATTCGGGTACTGATTCTAACCAATTTCTTTGATATTTTACATTATTTGACCTGTGTTTCAACTTTGCAGGATAGATAGTCCAACACACACACACACACACACACACATATATATAGTATGAAAATATACTTATGGTAAGTAAGCTACACAGAAACGTTTATATTGCATTCTCGGTGGAAATCATAAATTAGCCTGATGATTTTCCCCTGGCAATGAAACAAACGTTTCTATGTAGTTTACTTGCCATAAGTATATTTTCATACTACTAAGCTCGATTTATGTGTTGAGCACTGTTGAAGTAAATACTGAAAATATATACACAAAATATAATTTATTATATTATTTTATAATATAAGTGTATATACGTGAAACTATTTATTTATATATATATATATATATATATATATTGAGCACTTTTGAAAATATATTGGTTTTAAGTTCATTTTAGAAATACATCTGGTTTGGTTTGTTTTATGGCATATCAACTATCTCTGGGTTATTTAATGTCGAATAAAGTTGTCAAATGGAATCTTAAGAAATACATCTGAACTTGATTTATTAATATAATATCTCATATATATATGTGTGTGTGTGTGTGTGTATATTTTATTTACATACTATATAATTATGATTCCATCGAATGATTTTTGAAGAGTTTCACACAGCTAGTCCAAAAATTTAGCAGGATAACTGGTTAGAACATTCATCGGCCACCAAAATGGAGAACAAAGATTTGGAAGCTCCTCAGAAACCATTTAATAGAATCTTAATTGCTTAGTATGTAAATAAAACACATAATGCTCTTGTACTACAATCGAGCACTCTGATTTATTTTTTCTACTAAAACAAGGTATACATATATATATATATATATATATATGTATATATATGTATATATAATAGGTATAAAGATTTTTATTTATACAAACATTATTTGGCTACACATATGCAGACATGTTTTGGTCAGAGCTTCAGATAGTCAGATATTTTGGGGGCAATGCCTTTTCTTTATAGCTGCATTTAATCAATCAAGTTTTATGATTACAGATAAAAAACATAACTTATCTTTAAAATGTTAGGAAAAAGTTTCGGAGAATCTTAGAAAAATGTGTTAATATCTTTTCGATTTTTCTTCAAAACGTTTTTTTTTTTTCTTCTTTACATTTCATAAAAAAAAATGCTAAATTTTGTTTTTATATTTCACTTAATGAAATCACTTCCGAGATAAATAATTATCTTTCAACACTCGGCGCAGAATCTTGCCGGCAGCACTTTTAGGAATTTCACTCACAAACTCAATACCACCTCGGAGCTTTTTATGGGGAGCCACTTTACCTGCAAATAGAAAAAAAAACTATTACCGCATTTGATTAGTTTAAACCACTTATACAAAATATATCTATTACTGGTGTACATCCTCCATTAAAAATAATGGAAAAAAATTATGCTTTGCTAGTGTTTGCACTTGCTATTTATCTAGACATATTACTAAAATATTTATATGAAATCAGAATTACATCAGTAATTTTAATTTAATTTTTCATATGTAAATTACTAGCAAGGCTACCCGGCATAAAAATGTAACATATTTCTATTAAAACTTCTATCTCTTTACCCTTCTCTATCTTCCCCTTCCCCAACCACCTCTTTCTCCTTTGCTCAGCCCCCTCTTTGAGGACACACACCTCCTTTATATAAATTCCTTGAGGAATGAGTCGGCATAAGGGAATTAACTTTACCTGCAAATAGAAGAACACAATTACCGCATTTGATTAGTTTAAACCAGCAAACCAGAAGAGTAAGTGACACAAAATCAGCAGCAAACAATGTTCTGTCAGATTTAGTTCTTGATATTAAAGACTTTCTATTTTGGGTTGCTACTCTTCTGGTTTGCCAAGTTTTGTACTAATTTTTATTTATTAATTTATTTATTAAATTGTTAGGTAAACGTACATAATAGTTAACAAACCCTCCCTTCATATGTTAAGAATGGCTTTCTAAACAATAAAGGAAAATATAATAAAATGTTATTGTTTTTTTATTTTAAATAATTTCTTTTACTTAATTAAAAAAAATTCTTAACATGGGAGGTGAGGGGGGCTTTGTTAACTATTCTGTACTTTCGCCTAATAAATTAATAAATACATTTGGGAAACTGAAACTCTCACCGGAAGTTATGGTACGGATGAAGTTTAATATCAGGAACTAAATGTGACAGAACACCGTTTGTTGCTGACCAAGTCGCTTACTCTTCTCATTTGCCGTTTAAACCACATGCCAAATATATCTATCGCTGGTGTACATCCTCCGTCAAAAATGACGGAAAAAAATTATGCTTTGCTAGTGTTTGCACTTGCTATTTATCTAGACATATTACTAAAATATTTTTATGAAATACAATTACATCAGTAATTTAATTTTTCATATATAAATTATTATTATGCCATCCAAGCAAACCTACCTTCAAAAGGATATTGTACACCTGGTGTGTGTTCAACTGTTGCCAACCAGGATGGTGACAGGATTCTCCATGTGATTTGAACGCATATATCATATACTGGACAAGGCAGGTTAAGCTAGGGCAGTAGCGCTTGATATATCCAAGGCCTTTGACAAGGTATCACATAAAGGGCTTCTCCTAAAAATATGCTCATATGGTATTACTGGGCAAATATTTAATATAATTAGATCCTTCCTAACCAAAAGAAAGTTCCAGGTTGTCCTCGATGGCCGTTCATCTAAGCAACATGACACAAATGCTGGTGTACCCCATGGATCTATCTTTGGACCTTTATTTTTCTTGATTTTCATAAACGACCTCCCTGATGACATTGAGTCTGAGATAGGTATATTTGCTGACGACACCATGCTTTACTCTTGTCATGTGGGCAAAACGGATGCAATCATATCCGAGGCAATGGCTGAATCCTTAGAAAATGACCTCCAGACTGTAGTGGATTGGGTGGGGTCATAAATGGTTGGTAACTTTTAATGCCGCAAAGACAAAGCTCCTTTCCTTCAATAACTACAAAAAACCTCTTCAACCACCGATTGTTATGGCAAATAACACTCTATCTGAGAATTCAATATTCAAACTCTTCGGCATAACCTTCATAGGCAACATAAATTGGAACAAATACATTGAAGACATTGCCAAGGCTGCAGCAAAGAAGGTGGGTTCCCTCTATCGTGCTAGTAAACTCCTCACACCTGACATTATCCTGTATCTCTACAAAGTCACCATCCGTCCATGCATGGAGTATTGTTGCCACATCTGGGCTGGTGCATCATCCACTAGTATCTCCCTCTTAGCCACTCTTTTTTGGACCTTGTCTGACTTAATAGGTCCCTCACTATCCACAAAGCTCCAGCCCCTGTCCCATCGCTGCAATGTTGCATCCTTGAGCTTGTTTTACAAATACTTCAATGGATTGTGCTCCAATGAACTGGCTGCTCTGGTGCCTCCTCGACGTAAATACACTAGACTAACTCGACAATCAGCTAAATCCCATCCATTCACTGCGGAGGTCCCCAGATGCTGGATAGCCTTCTACTCCAATAGCTTCTTTCCTCATGCTGCCGGCCTCTGGAACTCCATCCCCGCTCCCCCGACTGTACCGACATGCAGAGGTTTAAAACTAATGTAAACAGACATCTCGCTACACAGCTCCCAACTTAGGATGACACACTAAACCTACACCTTGACTATCAGTAGCCCCTTACTTTACAGTGACGGCCTGCCTTGTTTGGGATGAATTATGTTCACAAAAAAAAAACATTTTTAAATTGAGTGAATCTGGAGAGCTTTTCTTGTTGAGTTTTGTACCAAAAACGTTGAGTATTGTAAAGTTTTGAGGGTGTGTTCAATGTATTTAAATTCCTTGTTTAGATATTCGTTGCTGCATATTCTCAGCGCTCTGAGGTAAAATCCAATTATGATGCCTGTTTTTACTTTATTATTGTAATGCGAATAAAAATGAAAATAACCATTCTTATTGGTTGGTTTACGGTGGACCTTATAATCTAATTTATTATTGTTGTTTATGAGTAGAATGTTAAGATATGGTATGGAGTTATCGTTTTCTTTTTCAAAAGTAAATTTGATGGTAGGTTCTACTTTACTTAGTCTTTTAATGATGTTTTCTATTTTAGTGGTTTTGGGAAGGAAAATCAAGATGTCATCTATGTATCTGTAGTATGCCACATTTTTAGGTAGTCTATTTTTGAAGGGTCCGGTTTCAAGAAATTTTACAAATAAACAGGTTAAAACATCACTGAAGGGATTCCCCATGAGTAGACCAAATACCTGCTTATAATAAAAATTATTGAATAATTCATGTTAGTGCATAAATTTATAATATTAATTATGTTATTAACTGGAAAGGGTAAGCTGATGTTAATTTTGTTGAGATGTTTTTGAAGTAAATTAAGGCATATTTTAGTGGGGATATTGGTATATTTATGATTCTAACCGTCCTTTTAAGTGCAACTGTATGGATATCTCTTGCACTTGGTTCACCGAGTATATTCATTAGGTAGATTTTTTAAAGTTCCTCTTCACTAGCCCAGTGGCTCCTATGATTACTGGAATGATTAAAATCTTAAGGTTACAGATTCTTTTCAACGTCGTACATAAGACCTTGGGGATTGCATAGTTATAATCGATGGTGTATGACTTATTTCTAACAGTTCTTTCTGGTACATGTTCCCAATTTAGATGTTTCATTTTTTGCAGATGGTTCAGTTGAGATATTTACACACTCATCATATTCGATTTCACATTTGTTTTACATGCTGGCATGTGTTGGACAGCTTTAAGAAATCGACTCCCAAACTAACCTATCTCTGACCAGGTCTTTATTTATCCCTCAGGTCTATTTTTTATCACTTCCTCCCATCTTTCCCTTCGCCTTCCCTTGTGAACTCCACCTGCTACCTCAACTGTTCTACATCTACTAACCCAAGAACTCTCATCCATTCTTTCAACGTGGCCATACCATCAAAGTCTTCTCTTCTGCATTCATCTCCCTATACTATCCAGATGTAATCTTCCTCTGAGGTCATCAGATCTAAGTCTGCCTTTAAGACTCACGTTACACATCCATTGTATAATTCTCATATTACTTCTCTCCATTCAACGTATGTCCTTAACCCTCACTAGCAGGGTTTCAATTCCATACATCATCACACTGCGTACACATGCCTTGTAGACTCTTCCCTTGGTTGACAGTAGTAACGCTCTGCTGGTTAGTAATGGCAGAAATTCTCTGAACTTACTTCTTACAATCACATGAGCACCTGCTCCACCCTGGCATCTGCATGACATTTTTAGAATTTCTATTCTAGCAAATGAAGACTAAAGCTTAATTGGAATTTTAAAGTGTCAGGTCAAAGGTTACTGTTTTTTTTTGTTTTTTTTTGTTCAGGTCAAAGGTTAATGTGTTTGTTGTTCATGGCAATATTTATTTCAGAAGCTCTAATTTGTTGGCCACTTACTTTCGAGGTATTTTGCAATGTCATCCTCCTTAACATTGCTGTTGTTTTTGAGTACGATATATGCCCGTGGTAACTCTCCGGCAGCTTCATCAGGAACCCCAAGCACAGCACAGTCTTGTACTTCAGCATGAGTCAAAATGACTGCTTCCAACTCTGCAGGCGGCACCTAAAAGAAAAAGTGAAAAAAGAATTAAAACATTAAAAAATTTCTCATCTTTTTGAAGATATATAGTGAGTGTAACTTGACTAATTGCATTGGCAATTTATTTATCTTTAAAATTTTACAAAAAAGTCCAGTTTAGCAAATTTTCTTTATAAAATAAAATGGTGTACAAGGCTGAAATTTGGTGGAGTGGAGTGGGTGGGATGGGGGGTCAGCTGTTGTCCTCTTCGTCTATTCTCTAAACTAGTTTGTCACCAAAATACCACATTCATCCTATGAGTAAAACCTGCTTAACATTATCCCCAATGATTTGACATTTTTTATTTACAAAATATATATATGTACAAATTCATCAGTTGGGGTGGGTGCTAAAAAACAACAGAGATTGCTGAAAAATAAAATGCTAAGTGTGATGGTTCGTAGGACCCTCCCAAAATCTATCTAGGTATGAGCTGCTCACTGTTTTCCAAGTTGTTTCAAAAGCCGAAAACAAGCAAGACAGTTTCTAAGTGGGAGAGAGAAAAAAGGAGGGTGGGGGGGCAGGACTCATTAGCATTCAACCCAATCTCTGGTTTTCCCAGATGTAAAACATTCACAGCAAAAACATGTCTAGCTACAACCACTGTAAATAATTTTCCTCTCTGCCTCTGTGTACCTAAAACTAAACAGAACTCCCCTGAACGAAGAACATCCCATCTGTGAAAAACGATATCATGGGGCTGCTTCCCAGCTTACTATAACACGGTTATCTTCAAATCCAATGTCAACATATACTCGTCGAGCTGTTCTCTTAAGTAATCAAATTCTACCCTTTCTAACCATTGTTTCTAATCCTCTCATAGTATTGTTCATCATCCAACCGACAATCTGATTAACCCTTATCCTCGAGTGGCTTTTGGCCTTGGTAAGTTGTGACTCATCTCTATCTTTATAAAGTTAGGTATATTTATATATTTGTATGTACAGGATTCACCCCCCCTAAACTAGTTAACCGATCATTATGAATTTTGGAACAGAGCTGTAGGCAGAAGGGGTCCAAATGTGGGCTATATTTAGTTTTAGTTTCATTCAAAGACAGTAAAACGAAGTGGAAGCCCTTCATGAAAATTCAGATACCCCCTCCCCCCATTTTTGTGAAATTTTAATAATAGGTATTAGACATCAATTAATAAATATTCTCCAAATTTCATATGGGCACAACCTCCAATTTGAAAATTCAAATATATCAGATTGCATTGAATTTGATTCATAGTCATTAAACCACCAATTAAGCAAGATTTTCACAGTTTCAATTTCTTCTTAAGACCCTTTAAGGTTAAGCCTTAAATTTTAGATATTTTCTAGAATCAAAATCATGTAATGGATTTTGATCAAAATTAGAATAAGGATTCTAGACATAAGGTTTAGTAGCATCATATCTTGATTTTAATCTTTGTAAGGGAACATAAAAGTAGTGCAAAACTGTTCTGTTTGGGGGAATTAATTTTACCTGTCCTGGGACGGGTATTCTTCTAGTTATTATATAAAAAAACATGATGAATAAACTATAAATAAAGATAAAAATTAATGTGTAAAACTAAATGTACCATTAAATTCATAACAGATGTGCACTCAGTGACATTTCAGTGAATTTGGTGAGATTTTTTTTAACTGAGTCAGTAGAAATAAATATGGCTTGAAATTGAAGAGAACTTTTCGATGTTTAAAGGATTTTTTTATCCTTTAAACACCAAAGAGTTCTCTTGGATTGCATGGATTGTAAGATTACCTGAAAACCTTTATATTTGATGAGTTCTTTGAGACGTTCAGTGATGAAGAAGTTACCATTTTCATCATAATGTGCAATATCACCTGGAAAATAAACAAAATATTAATTTATGTACCATTTGCATATCTATTAATAATGAAGATTATGTATCTGTCTGTCTGTCTGTCTGTCTGTCTGAAGACGAAACTATATTATTAGTTTTGATCACTCTTTTTATATATATCGATTTAAAAACTTCCCCAAACATCATGCGTCTTTCAAATTTACATAATTAATATGTTTTAAAGCTTCTAATAAATTAATATTCACTCATGATTGTTTTTTTCAGATTTCTAGATGTATTTAAAATAGTTTCCTCGATAATAATCTTAATAAAAATTATAAATAGATTTAATTAAAGATATTGTTTCGTTTTTTTAATTTATATAATTAAGTTACGTAATTAAATTTAATTGTAATGGAATATGATGGAACAGCTGACGTCCAGTCAAACATTTGGTTATCCGCCATCTGAGTATTAAGTATAACGTTCTATTTCGAACGCACAGAAAGTTCTATTTCAAGAAATCCACAGGTGTTAACATGGTGTCAGATTAGAGAGAGAAAGAGAGAGAGAGAGAAAAAGAAAGAGAGAGAGAGATGGACACAAGACAGGGGCACGTTATTTGATTAATAACATGTAAACAACACATTCTCTGAGATCTATCATCCGAGTCGCTGAAAAATGATATATTTACTTTGATTTTTTTTATTAAAATGTTTTTTGTTTTTTTAAAATCTTATTCGAAATTATGTTTTAAAGCACAAATTTATTTAATCAAATTGTTTATTTAAAAAATAATGAATTAGAAAAATTTCAAATTCATATAAAAGTTTAATATGAAAATACGTTTAGTTTAATGTAAACAATAGGTTCACAGAATTATCCTTAAGTGCGAACTTACGTGACTTAAATTCCAGAAAGATAAATCGTTCCATCATGGATATTATTTTTTTAGTGAAAATAAAATTAAAAATTATAGTTGATCAGATTTAATATCTAATTATTTATTTTGATTAATTTTTGTCCAATTGAATTCAAAATTTTAGACTGAAGGGTGGGTCATCTATAGGTTCGCCAAATATAAATTTTGTTACGCCGTCTGAACAAGGGAAAAGTGATGTAAATGATAGAAGATAAGTTCTTCAACTGCGAAAACACTTCTTTTCTGTATATTATTTTTTCTATTTGAACCCACAGTTTTATACATCATACTAGCTGTACCTACCCGGCATTGCCTGTGATGCAGTGAAGCTATTTTAGTTTATAATTTTAATTTGTTTGGGCATTTTTTTAACTTATACAGAAAAAGAAATAAAATTTTAGTTGTAAGGAAGACAACTCTTGACATTTTTCAATTAAAGTTGAGTTATTTCTCTTGCTTAATTTTATTTTTTCAGTGATTAGATAAAAAAAGTTTCATAATATACTTGGTCTGTGCCAGACTAAGTAATTTTTAAAAATAAATTGTAGAAATATTGTCAATAACATGGTACAGCAATAAAAAATAAAAATTGGTTAGTCAGAAGCAAAGTTTGATTGTCAGCTTAAATGCTGCTTATGTCTGAATTGGAAAATCGGACAAGATATAGATTTTATTATTTGTATAATTAATATATGGTTGTTCCTTTTCTTTGAAAGCTGTTGCTCCAATTCAAGCTTTTTCACTTATCTTCGAATACAACTCATGTTATTTTATCTTGTGTATGAACTGAACTTTCTTTTGAAGACAAAAAATCCCCATCATCATCATATTCGGTTTAACGTCCATTTTACATGCTGGCATGTGTTGGATGGCTTTTAGAAATTGACTTTCAAACTAACCTATCTCTGTCCAGGTCTTTATCCCTCTTTCTCTCAAATCCATCCTTATCACTTCCTGTTTTCCTTGGCCTTCCCCTGTGAACTAACCCTGCTACCTCAACTGTTCTACATCTACTAACCCAATAAATCTCATCCATTCTTTGAACATGGCCATACCATCGAAGACTACTCTTCTGCACACACGTCTCTATACTGTCCAGATGTAATCTTCTTCTGAGGTCATCAGATCTAAATCTGCCTTTAAGACTCCCGTTACACATCCATTATACAATTCTCATATAATTTCTCTCCAAGCAACGCATGTCCTCAACCTTCACTGGCCAGGTTTCATTTTCATACATCACACTGCATGCACATGCCTGATAGACTCTTCCCTTGGTCCACAGTAGTAATGCTCTGCTGATTATTAATGGCAGAAGATCTCTGAACTTACTCCATCCACTCCTAATTATTGCAATCACAGTAGCACCTGCTCTTCCCTGTGCTCCAATGGTATCACCAAAGTAACAAAACTTCTAAACAATCTCAATAGCTTCACCATCCAAATATTCTTTCTCTACATCCGAGTTATCATCCGTCTCCAGTGTCTTACACTTCTTGTGCACAAAGTGGCTATCATCTCTCAAACCTACATGTTTAAAATAATTTAAGCAGTTTGGTAAACAAAAGATCTTTAAAGATTTGAATTTTCCAAAAACAAACTTCCGGTTATATTGAGCTCCCAAATTTTATCGATTAGTTCTATCTAGTTTTCTAAACGGGGATAGCGCAAATTAATCCAGCATTTTAATTTGTCTGATTTTTGCAGATTTCTTTTTTTATTTTATTTTCAAATATTAATTCCTTTCCTGATTTTTTTCAGATTATTCTGCAAATACTAATTTGTTTTTTTTTAAATTTTGCAGATTTTTTTTACTTTTATTTTGCAAATATTAATCAATTAATCAACAAATAATAAAATCAAACAGTGTTTATTAAAAATGTTGCCACACAGACTTAGGGTTAGCTGTAGGGTTAAGCAAGGGTATGTTTTGTTTTGTAAGAAACAAATAACAAAATCAAACAGTGTTTAGTAAAAATGAAATTGTAATATATTTCAAATTAAACATTATAATAATGACGTATCCAATATTGAATATTGCTGAAGAAATTGTCTTTAAAAATACAATTTAATCCGTAAAAATCAGAAAGCAAATTAGTATTTGCAAAAATCAGAAAACAATACAGTAGATTAATTTACACTGTCAGCATTTAGAAAATCTAACAGAACTAGTCGCTAAAATTTGACTGCCATTTTGGGAACTAATTGCTTCAATACAACTTCCAAAGGTAAAAGTCACAAACCGCCATTGAACCCAAATGGATTTTTGTACTGACCAGTGTGCAACCATTCACCATGTATTATTTCAGCAGTAGCTTCTGGTCGGTTCAAGTAGCCCTTCATCACTTGGGGTCCTCGGACACACAGCTCTCCCGATTCCATTGGCCCTAATATCTCACGTGTTTCGGGGTTAATAATCTGTAGAAAAAAATAGAAGAATTATAAATAATAGAATTTCAAACACTAACTGATGTGGAGCAGCTATCACCCATCCACCAGGTCTCCAGGTGGCGGATAGGGGAATGGACTTCAGATAAGCAGTCCTGGACCAACTGGCAATCTACTATGAACATGCATGAGTGCGTTCACTGCACTGGCAGCGATCGCCCCACTCGTTGTGCCAGTCCAAGGTTGTTGTTCGATTCAGTCAGTGCTGCAACAAAGAATTCTCGTTCCAAGCAAAACCACAAGTCCAGTCTATAAACAAGTAACATATTTATTTGTTGGAGGTTACAAATGATACTTGTGTTCTTAGGTTGAATAGCAGACTTGCAAAATGAAGTCTTTGCCTGACCAAATGAAGTATAAGTTCTATGAAATCAATCCTTTAGCTAAGAGCCAGAAATGGCTCACTTTGCCTGGAGAGGCACACCCAGCCAACTGACAGCCCTTCTGAAAAACCAACTGCTTCTGTCATGCCCAGAGGGCTAAGACCAATTGATCCATCCATTCCCATAGGCTGGAATATATGTAGTTTTGATTGGAAATCCGAGATGTCAGGTCCCCCTCTCCATTCGACCATTCTGAAATCGACCACCCAAGATAATGAGATATCCACTGGAGATAACTGCCAGACGGTTCCCAGTGAAGGGGGTTTATCATGGAGCCCATCTAAGAATATTACTTTTTTCAAGCAGGCCGGTCTCAGCATGATTCCCTGTTTTTATGAGGCACTTATTGTATTTCAAAGAGAAATAAGATCTTTGGTGGTCCGATACAAAATCAAAGATATTTTCAATTTTCTGTGCCCTCACCCATTTTCCTTTGGACGAGCATCTATCACTTGCTACATCTGCCATGCACCACTAAAACATGAAGCCTAGTGCATGTGGAATATGCTCTAGTCAGGTATATCTCCATGAAATGCATACATATACCTGACGTAAAGTTTAGACTTGGCGGGTGTCGGCCGCCATAAAAGCTGACTGACTTGCTTGGCCGAGTGCACACTTAATGTGTATCAGCGGTTAAGGGAGGTAAATATCTACCCTAACACTCTCTCCTACCCTGCTATCTTGCATATTGGATTCTCACTTCTACCACCGCACCAATGTATGTAAATACCAAATCTGTCCTGGAAAATTATTACTTTGCACTTTATGTGTTACGTTCGCAAGGACCCATGGCATAACGGATAAAGAGCTAAGTAATAATCAGTTCTAAATGACAGTCTTCTGGAGGTTGAAGGTTCAATCCTCAGTGCGGGCGATACTAAGAATACAATTACGAATTAATTAGCCCTTAAATACTTTTTGTTTCAAATATGACACCTTCCACCAAAATGCCTATTTAATATAATATTAAACGAAAATGTGTCAAACGACAACTTGTTTCACATCTGCAACAAGCCTGTTGGCAAGTGTAAGTATTAATATGATGTTGCATCAGCACATCTGCTAAATAGGTAATCAGTATCTTCGATAACATTTTTTTCAAACCAATATAAAAAATAAAGCATTTAAGGGTTAGGAATTGTACCTGGTTATGGTTGAAATTATGTACAAATTCTCCGGGTTCTAGAGAAAGATTCCTGAGTTCGACAAGATACACCTGAAGAAGGTCGGAGATTACATCGGCCGAAACGATGTGAGAATAATCCAAATAACACAAATCATAAATAATTATTCTTTACAGAAGTGAAAATATGATTTATTTCAATCATGGCTTTCTTATCATCGGTTCTTTGTTATTAACGTGTAGGGCATCATCCACACTGGTGGGCCCTCGTTCAGGTAGCCGACTAGCTGCATGAATGGCAGATCTCACTCCACACCTCCAAGAAACTCTCATAAAAATCAATTGCAGAGAGTTTCTACACTATGCGATCTCTCTGCGGCAGTTCTTTTCAAGGCAACATAGGTTGACCTCTCTCCTGCATACCGAAGACTTCTAAATCTTGAGCTATCTTGATGGCACTACTTGAGCGTTATATGTGTCCATACCAACAAAACTTCTTTTTTCTATTAATGACACCAATGTCCATTAGGCCAAACTGTTCCAGCAGATCGTGCGACCGTACAGTTGCCACATCTTCTGGCTTCACAATTCTAAAGAAATAAAATCCCAAAATAACTCCGAAAGAGGATCAGACCAACTCACCTTCGCGTCCGTATTTGGGATGAGTGTTCCAACAGAACTGTATTTTACTGGTGGCAAATCTAAATGAACGACAGGACTTGTTTCTGTTAGTCCATAACCTGAAAAATAAGAGGTAAATTATATATATACTATATATATAGTAACAACGAAAGATCTAAAGACAACTATTTGAATGCCTAATTTTAATAACTATTTTTTTTAAACAGATCATAATGAATTAATGTTTAGTGTTATCTATTTGTAATTGTATTATCCTATTTTTCTATATATATGCATTAGTTTTGTCGATGTTAACAGTAATTAATTAAAGTGATTTAATAAAAAAGAAAAATTACTAAAATATTTCTTAAATTAAACCTGAAAAATAAAGGTACGGTATATATATATATATATATATATATACAAACTAGCATACACCATCCATCAAAATTCACGGAAAAAAAAAAAAAATTATGCTCCGTCAGTGTTTGCACTAATCCAAATGAATAAATGCAAACGCTTTTTCATTTATCACTCCAATATTACTATCAAAACGTCTTGCTGTTATTTAAATCAGTAATATAACATAACATTTTGAAATATATATATATATATATATATATATATAGTAAAGACGAAAGACCCAAAGATAACAATTTGAATGCTTAATTTGCATAACTATTTTTTATAAACGGATCATAATAAATTAATGTTTGTAGTTATTTATTTGTAATTGTATTATCCTATTTATTTTCTATATATATATATTCAATAGTTTTGTCGATGTTAACAGTAATTAATTGAAGTGATTGGACCATATGGATTTCAAGCACCCCAAAATAAGCAACGATCAAAAAGACATTTTTTTTCAGTAACATCGGATTTATAAACTTTTACTTCCGGTTGAGTTGAATCATAAACAGAACAGATATGCGGTTTTATAACTTATAGATCGCAGATTTTTATTAAAGAAAGAGACGAAATTTGGTCTACACCGGTTGACCTTACAGATTTTTTGTAAACAAACGAATAATACTGTTTTTTTTAGGGGGGGGGGGGTCATCAAAAACTCGCTTTTTAATATAGGGAAAGATTTATTTTAAGAAATATTTATTAAATATCCCTGTAAATTAAATTTGTCGCTAAAATATGTAATATGACAGCATGAACTCACAGAGACGAGTATTCTACTAGGAGGTCATTAGCTTGAACATTGTCTATTGTCAGGAGGCATAATCCCCTTGAAAGAAACCGAGTGTTTGTTTATATTAAGCCGGTCAAATCTTTGAGAACCATGGAAACACTAGACATACCAATGATACTAAAACAACTGATAAAAACTAACTCATAGCGCAAAGTAGATAAGATAAAGTTAAATAATACCATTGTATTTGTGTTTCAGTAAAAACGTGACTCATCTACATGCTCATCAATTGTGAACCAGACAAGAATGCTTTGGATTTTCTTTAAAGTGAATCAATTATATTTGAGGCACCCCAAAACAAGCAAATAAGAAAAGGACACATTCGGGTTAACGCTGGTTGCTTTCACTTCCGGTTACTAGCGTACACAAATCGAACCTACAAGACAGATATTACTCAAAGATTTTTTTTGTATTAAAACTATTCTGCGATGTTGGTTTTGCATATTTATTTCTAGAAAGGATTATATTATAAAAACATTTCAGAGATTTTTTCTGTAAGCAAAATGTATAAAGAAACGAAATAACATTTAACAAATACATACTTTTATTTACAAAAATTATAAACAAACGAAATCGTACACACTTCACTAATTTTTTTTTGTAAAACCATTTTTTTTTTTTTTTTAATTAAAACTATTGTGCTGTTTAGTTTTTCGTATTTATTTTAAGAAAAATAAAAACGAAAAACTCTGAAACTAACAAAATAATATAACTGATATTGTACTACCCAAACCCATTAAAAGATGATACAATAATAAATTAAATTAGGGAGGCGGGGTCATTCATTTAAAAATGCCTAGTCATAAAAACATTATATTTTAAAGTTCCTTGGCCTTTTGGCTAAGTTTTATTTTTATTTTTTCTCCCACTTAGATCCACTCCCATTTAGAGATTGACCTGCTTGTTTTCGGTTCTGAACAAACCGGAAAACAGTGGTCAGTCTAATATTTAGAAAGGTTGGGAGGGCCTTACTAACCAATTCTTTTTGTTTTTTCTTCTTTCCCCACTCCCCGTTATATTCCAATGAATTTCTGTACATATAAACATATTTATGAAAAAAAATTTCAAACCAATTGGGGATACTTTAAGTAAATGTGGTATTCTGGTGACTGAGATGATTCTAGTTAAGAGTAGAATAGACAGTTTTATAACTACAGACCAAAGATGACCAACGGCACCCATTTTCCCCACATTTAAGGGCCTTCTGCCTAATTTGTATTGAATGTTAATTTTATATTTTATGCAAATAAATAATTCAAAGTGTAGTATTTGTTCTCAGCATCCTGAATAGATCACACTTATACTGAGACACTGTATTATTTGGATTATTCAAACTACTACTTTGCATTAACAACGTAACCGCTGACCTTCCTCAGAAGCATCTTTTTGAATTTAGGAACATTTTGACTCGAAACCTTTATTTAATCTTCGAGGGAAAATTGTTCTCATTCCATCAGCCAGTCATGACTGGGTAGAAGTGTTCATTTTATGTTATTCTTAGTTATTATCGCTTGTAGTAAGGATTGAACCGTCAAACTCACGAAGACTGTCGATTAGAACTGATTAGAATATTAGTCCAAATAATACAAATTGTTAATCTTCATCTCAAAAAATTCTGAAACGTAAATAACACCTGTTTTTTATTGGATTGTTTTTGGGTAAATTGAAGCAGCTAACTCTCAAAGAGGCTGCCCTATTTTATCGACTAGTTTTGTCTGGTGACTGGGAAAATTAGTCTAACGTGCAAATATTAGGGTTTTTTATTTTTACGGATTATTTTGCAAATAATCACGTTGACATACCAGTTCACATTAGATCAGCAAAATTAAGCGATGTTGAGCCTGGTCAGTACTAAAATGGGTGACCATTTAGGAATACCAGGTACTCTATGTGCTCTCCGCTTATCTCGGCATTGTTTCCAGTCATACTGGATTTCTCTTTGCCACTAGAATCAGGCAGTGCCGACTCATGAGAGGTGTGGTTGGTCATTGTGCAACCCTTGCTTCACAATTACACGTGCAGTCACACTTACAGAGGGTATCCATTGTATCTCAAGACTGAACGGAGGCCATGAGCATGATTTTGCAAATATTAATCTGTTTTTTAATTTTTGCGGAGTAGTCCATTGTGCAAATTAATTTGTAATATATTTCAATTTTATTTTTAATAAACCCTGTTTTATTTTATTTGTTTCTTACAAAACAAAACCTACCAGAGTGATTAATTAGTTTTAAAAGGGGGAGTGGCATGCTAGAAAACAAACTAAATCAATAGTGTTATCACCTTCATTATCTTAGACAACTGCAGTCAAAGTGATGGATGGCGATAACATGGTGAACACCACTGACATGGATGTGGCTAACATAGTCGTGATTGTTGATGTCATAGTCCCAATTAAACCAGTGTCAAGCCAAAATGTGGTCCTTTTGGTCGTTTCTGATTCAGGGGTGCCTCAAGTATAATTGATCCCATTTTTCTTTTTAAATAATTTTGTGTAAAAATTCCCATCTGTAGAACAGATTGCCACGTGACTGTTTCCCTGCAGACTAAAACATGGCCGCCTTTAAGTCAACAAATACTTGTTGAGCCGTCCTCTTAAGTAATCAAACCTTGTCCATTCTATTCATTGTTTTCAATCCTCTCATAGTATTGTTCGTCATCCAACTGATAATCAATCCATCATTAAACCTTATCCATGAATGGATGTTTGTCTTGATAAGTGGTGACTCAGTAAAAGAATAATACTATCAGTCAGCATTTTAACAAACAATTTTATGAGAAAAAATAACAATTTTATGAGAGTGAAATCTGAAATGTCGAATTAAAAAAAGTTAAAACTATTTGTGGATAGTTAACTTCTACGGAGTGTACCTGGTTTCCATAATAATGGTTGGCAAAACATATGTTAGATTTAACTAGGGCAACTGCATAGTTTTAGTAGTTAGGGTTAATGTTAAGGTTACAAAATTAGTAAGTTAAAACAAAGGAAACATCATCATCAACCGGTTTATTTGTTGAATCAGGCCATTCCCCTCCATTCCTGTCTTTGGTGAGGCCTGATGGAATCCATACCCATGGTTTTCCTATCACAACAAGACAACTCGGGTCTGCCAGTGGTGGTCTTCTTTTGCTGGCACATTCAACTGTTGGACGTTTAGCAATCCAGCCATTGCTGCACTCAACGTGCCCCAACCAACATTTAAATTCATTAGCTTTAATCATGTTGACAGACCGGTTCTTGTTAGATCACCAAAGTTAAGCAATGTTGAGCCTTGTCAGTACAACTTGGCTGACCATTTGGAAATACTAGGCATTGTATCTCATCTTTATTGACCAGAATATACATGCAGTTGGGAATCGCATGTGAATACGATATTCCCTAGAAACTTTTGTAAATGTTGCCATTAAGGAAGTTGCCATCGAAACGGTACCATACCCCCAAAGAAAGAAAAAACATTAAAATTTAAAATTAATGCTATATTTATTGCTTATACCCATCCTGAGATGGATATTCTATCAGTTATATATATATATATGGAAAATGAAAAAACAAAATTATTTATATATTCATCAATGTTTTGTCTTTATTTCAAGACTTTCTCAAAATGATTGTTTTGAAGAAATAACATAAGTACAATATTTGAAAATATGTGAATGTGTTTGTGACGTGAAAAGAATTTTTTTCAAACTAAACAGTCGTTATATATAACAATAATAACTAATTAAAAGGAACTTTTCTTTACTCTTTACTGCAGTTTAACGGTAGATCCGAAGAAACTTATACGTACTTAGACAATTTAAATGCAATTTCAAATTTACTTTTAAAACGATTTCTAACGGTATTTGTAAAATTTATTCGATATTTTAAAACTTTATTTTGCTGAGTTCGTCACCCTTTGATTTAAATAAAATCGGAATATAAATAACACATTAGCTTAACTGGCGATATTTTCGTTGTGACTGTTTTTAGTGATATTTTCATTGCTTCTAATACTCCGTCAATTTTTTAATTGCTTTAGAGTAGATTAAATTAGATTTATATAAAGATATTTCATTCAAGGTATTATACAATATCTAGTTACCATTTTTACCATAGATTAGAAACGTAAATTATTAAAGTTAAATATGGGTGTTTCTTCTTTCTGAAACTAATTGAAGTTCAATTCTTAATTTTACCCGTATAATTAACAGGAATATTATGAATAAACTGTTCAATTCTCCTTGGCGATGAGTTTCGCTACGGTATGGAATTCATTACTAGTTTGTTTTCAAATAGAATTTGTGGTTTCTTATTTTTTATTATTAGAATGTGTACTTTTTCATATATTACATCTATATTATGTTAAAAATAATATTATATTACGGCGAAATGTAAGTATTTATAGGTTTTCTCTTTTTTGTTTACTATTGTCATTTCCTCTTCAGTGGAAGCCCGATACACGCCCTGGCGAATACTACACCAGATGTTACCGAAATGGATAGAAGAGACCAGCTGAACCTAATGTTGTAGAGATGCAATGTCTGCATTTGAATATGTCAATCGCAAAATACGTTTTTTTATATAGATGGAAATCCAGGGTAAGACAACCCAATTGAAACAGGAGAATGTAAGGAGAACCATTATATAGGCATAAGAGCAGGGAGTAAGGACTTTTCTTATTGGCTGACGGACAGGTCTCAATAAGAATGGTCGGAGGTTGGCATAACACTTCAGATGAATTTTGCTATGTCGATATTCGTAACACAGAGCTTTCAAGAAGGCGAACCCAAAATCGGTATCGAGGACAGTGCATCACTGAAGACCACCCCGAATGCATCTAAAAAAAAAAAAGAAAAAAAAAGAAAGTATTTTGCGATTGACATGTTCAAATGCAGACATTGCATCTCTACAACTGGCCAATGGATCACCACTTATCAAGGCCTAAAGCCACTCAAAGATAAGGGTTGATGAGATGAAATGATTGTCAGTTGAGAGATGAAGAATCTTATGAGAGGATTGAGAATGATTGATGACCCAGATTATGTTTGTCATAGATGTCTGGATGTTGCCTGCCCAATAGATTGTCGAACGATAGCACTTATTGGATGTGGATGGCACCCCACTTGATGTTGAGACTACCTTTTGCTACCTGGGCGACATGAAAATGCTGGTGGTGATTGTGAACACGATATCACTGCTCGCTGTTGTGTTGTTTGGGGAAGGTTTAGGAAGCTGCTGCTGCCAATCCTTACATCTAGGCACATTTCTTTCAGAAGTCAGGGCAAGGTCTTTTCGGACTGTGTTCGATCCGCCATCTTGCTTGTCTGTGAGACATAGGCTCAAACGTTTCTAACTTGCAACTCTTCAGCATAATGATTGTGCCATGATCAGGTGACAGCAAACTAGAGGAGAGAATCCCTTCAGCCATGCTCTATCAGAAGCTTTTTGGTATTGGTGGAATTTTGAATGCCTTATACGCTCAGCATCTCAGGTGGTTTGGCCATGTACAGCGTGCCACCTACTACATCAACTCAATAACACGCATAGATACCCCAGGCACGCAAGTGCATGGAAGAACAACGTAAACCTGGCTTGAGTGCATACGAAGTGACTTGACTGCTTGTAACATGACTGATATTAACCCTATGGATTGGATTGCATGAAGAACAGGCGTAAGGCGTTGTCTGGTGTTGTCCACTAGAGTGCGGGACACTCACAGCACCTTAAATACCAAAACATCATCATCATGACGACGACGTTCAAACACTTGTAAGGATGATTCATAACAGGAATCTGTTGACACTTAAAGACGATCATGTTGTAATCTGCAGAGATGCAATCCCATGGTAATGTGTTTCACAGACTGGAAGTCCTTGCCAAAAAAAGCTCTGTTTGTGGAAATTCCGCCTGCTGCTAGACACATGCAAAAAGAAAGCAAAGTTCTTTACAGTTCTTGCTGTGAATGTCTTACAAGGAGGAACTAGAGATTGCAGCTCAGTTGAGCACCTTCCATGGAAATAATTATAGAGTAGAGAGACTAGCAACGTCTTTTCTGTAACAAGACACCTTTTCCTTCATGCACCAGGTCCAAAGAGAGAGAATTAGCAAGATTTAGATAGAAAAATATCGAAACTTTATTTTTTATTAGTGGTTTCTGTTAAGGTGAGTCAGGGAAAACATTTCAACTTTAGCAGTATTCCTAGCCAAAATAAGTATTTTTAGAAAGAAACTTAAGCTAAGCAAATTATATTCTTATAAAAAAAATGGTGCAGGATAAAAAGGAAAAGATTGCTAGGTAAAATTAAATTCTGTATAATTATGTCAGCCCACCCCCCACCCCGGACAAGTATCGACCCTCAAAGTGTATGGGTTGTAGGCTTCTTCATCTGGCTGTGGCGATTCTAATATTGGCGATTGCCAAGGATGCAAACACTAGTCTACAATTTGCATTCAAAGCAAGTAACAAAGCAAACACAGATATATACATTGTGTAAACTGTACTTGTTGAATACAGGTGTGTGTTTGTTTCATAAGAACCCCGTCGTTAGTGTTCACTCTTCTGATCTAAGCCTCCCATCTTGTAAGTATAAACTGAGATCTCACAAACCCATCTGCCTGTTTAGACTATTTGCTGTTGTCCACTCAGCCTCATCTGCTCCGAGATAATTCTCTCGTTGTTCAGTCACCGATCTGTTTGAACTGATCTATGTTCCTCGAATATATCTACCTTTGACCGGAAATCCTAAATGTCCACTCATTTTCTCAGTTACTCTCAGCTGACCACCGGTTACATCTGCCTGTTCTCCAGCTCACTCTCTCCATCGTTATCCAGCTACCCAGAAAGCTAACAACTAATTGTCATGGCATAATTTGTCTAGAGAGTTCAATGGATGCGCCAGTCTTTTTATTGTTGTTCATTTATCTACTTCCTAGCTAACATTTTCTTGTAGTCCCGGCTGTGGGGAGTGGGGTGTCAGTCTATAGTATCACATACATTGCGATGTAGGTCTAACTTCGAAAATCTGACTGGCTTAATTTTGTATATATATATATATATATATATATGTACTGAATCAACCATAATTAACAATATATTACATTTATTATGTTGAAATAAAATTATATAGTTATTTATGGCGGACCCTATATATATATATATATATATATATATATATATATATAAAATCAAATGTATTATATACTAGCTGGAAAACCCAACGTTGCTCAGGATCGAATGAGGATCACTATGTACTTTTTCACTATGCTCATAATACCATATTAATTTCTTTATTTTTACTGCCCCCCTCTTGTTTTGAGGAACAGATAAACCAAATTTATTACTGTTATATATAGAGAGAGAGAAATATATATTTAAAAAAATTATTATATCTTATAATAATTTATACCTAAATCGAGTCATTTACAATTGTTTAAAAAATCTGCATAGTAAACAAAAAATCCAGGTAGTTTAGCAAAGCTGAACATAAATGTTTAAGTTTGCCAGAGAAATAAGCAAAATCAGAATAGTAAACTAATATATATATATATATATATATATATATATATATATATATAAGAGAGAGAGAGAGAGAGAGAGAGAGACACACACACACATTTGTTAAAGAGGATAGGTAAAATAATAGTACTATTAATCTGAAATAGATGACATATATAAGGAAGACATGAGATACGACGCAGAAATCATAAGGAAAGTTTCTCAGCAGTTGGTTGCTGTGCTGAAGAAATGAATCATCATCAGTATATATCAGTGCTGTTCAAAAGTTGGTATATCATATCAGCGATATGATATACTAAAGATAAGAAAATGTGAGTGTAATTTCGTGTTATAGGAGAAAAACAGAATGCTCAATTCCTTATAAAAGAGCTTGTATTTTCTATATTTTAATTGACACTATATTTAGTTTGATCTTCCATGGAAAATGAAAAAAGGAAAACTAAAAATAGTATTCATGTATTCATCAACGTTTGGTCTTTATTTCAAGATTTCCTAAGGATGATTGGTCTGAAGAAATAACACACAAGTACAAATATTTGAAACAGTAGCAGTAGGAGGAGTAAAGTTCAAAAGGCTGTTCTTATGAAACAAACACACACCTGTATTCAACAAGTACAGTTTACACAATGTATATATCTGTGTTTGCTTTGTTACTTGCTTTGAATGAAACAATATATTATGAGCTACAAATAGATGGTAGCAATGGGAAAAGTTGAGTTAACTGTAGAAAGTGTGTGTGGGGTGAACATGGTAGCGGTTTGAGTTATTAAAACAATTAGGAAAGAGGAGGGAGCGTGTGGGATGTAAGCCCAAAAGGTCGCTTATGAAAAGATAAATTATGGTCTGAAAAAGATGGTATCAGTGGCAGAAAATAAGTTAACTGCGGAACGTGTTAGGGGAAAAATTTGGTAGTTGTCAGAGTTATTTAAACCATGAGGGAGGAGGTGGAAGAGTGCGTTATGTTTATTGAGGTTAAATAGGTGGTTATCGAAGAAAGAGAAATGAAGGGTTGAATATCAAGGATCAAGGTCGCATAATACCATCCTGTCAGGCATTACCTCCTCTTTTTCTGGGAGGGTAGGGGAGTAGTGTAGTATCTGTTCTGATGAGACCATTCTTCAAGGCATTACCTCCTTCATTCGTTCATCATATACACTAGCAAAAAATTCATGATAATCTGTTCATTAGTTTAGGAGTTTATCCTGTGCAACGAAATATATATAAACATATACAGATACATAACTTTATATATAGAGAGAGATATATAGATAGATTGATAGATGTGAGTGCATTAATGTATTAAATAAAAAAAGCTTAAAAGAAATTTTTTTTAAATGTGTGACAAACCTTGGATGATATCATCAATGCCAAGTCTTTGTGTACATTCTACACTGAGGTCTTTGCCAAGAGGGGCAGCCCCTGACATAATTTGTTTAAGGGAAGAGAGATCATAGTCGTTGATCATCGAGTGCTTGGCGAGGAACAAAATAATGGGGGGAACAAGATGAGCTTTTTCGATCTGAAAAAAAAAAAAAAAATCTTTAATCTTTTTTCAAGTTGCCATTAAAAACTTTTAAACTGCCATCATTAAAAAGAAATTTTTAATGTTAGTTTCATTAAAAAAATTGGTTAATTCTACTAAGAAACATTTTAAGTTTCATTATTTTTTTAATTTTCATTCAAAATTAAACAATTTTATGCTGACAAAAGGAATTTCTTCTTTTCTTGAAATGCTATTTAGGTCTGGGATGTGACACCAAACTGCCTTTGACACTCTTGACCAAAGTGTTAGCCCCCCCACCCCACACCATACGAAAATACATTTTTCTCAGCCCTTTCTACTTAAAAAAAATTATCTGCCTACCCTACCTCCCAACCCTACCAACTACTCAAACTGTCCCGGTTCTGGGAATGATCTTACATTAAATTAAACATCTTTCATGCTGACAAAAGGACATTCTTTTTTTTTTTTTTTTTTGCAGCTGTTGAAATACTGTCAATGTTCCAATGCTATTTAGGTCCAGGACATGATATTAAACTGTCTTGGACACTCTTAGGTAAGATGTCCCCCCCCCCCTACAACAATCTCCCCCCCCCCCCCCCCGAAATACTTTTTTTTTTTTAAATTGATCTACCTACTTCACTTCCCAACCCTATCAACTACTCCCACTGTCTCTCCCAACCTAAGGCTCTCTTCCCTTTTCTCTCTAATCCCTCTCCTTTCTCCTCTTTACTTTCTTTCTTCCTCTCTCTAGAAATTACCTTAAACTACCTCCTCTCATTTCTCTTTCTCTCCTCTTTCTCTCTACTTTCTGTTTTCCTCTTTCTTCCTCTCTCTCTCTAGGAATATTTGGTAGCTGTGGAACAGATGAAGTCACCCCTTACTTGCCATTATTCTCAGGTCAACTCTGACCTGGAGTGGTAATACCTGTTAGGGTTTCCATCTATAAATTCAACTATTTACTTAATACATACTTACAAAACAAATCAATCTATGAATATTTGAAGATATAAAAATCTTGAAGCGTAAAAACTTTTACTGAAATGATTGAATTTAGTATTAAATGATCCAAAAAGGGTTGATATGCCATAAAAAAACAAAACTAAGCAACGCTATTTACATAAGTTAATATTTTTACCTTTCATATTTCTTAACACTTTATCAACAGTGTCTCTTTGCATGTTAACTATAAAAATAGTTTGTTTTTTATCGACAGTGTCTATTCACGTCATAGCTACTGTGTTTGTTATCGATAGCGATTCTCTGCAGATGTCCTACATTTTATTTTAATGAATTGACTGAAATAACTTTGTAATTATATATATATAAATATATATAAATATATACATTTGTGGATTCTACAAAAAATGTATATTTTTTATAATATCCGAAAATGTTCCAAATTGCAAGCTTAATAAAATTGCTTTACAAGCTTCAGAGCACATATATATATATATATATATATATATATATATATATATATATGTTGGATAATGGCCCTATGGGAATGGACGTATCTGTTGGGAATCGTTGGTTTGACTTGCACGAATTAACGCGGGTGCAATCGAGTGCAGATTAGGGCCTGTTCTCACAGTCAGAGCTAACAGACGTGACAAGGTTACCGTGTGACGAGACCCCAGATCAAGGGTCAGTCTGCACCTGTGAGAGGCTCTGTGACGTTGCGGTCCTTGCGTGGGAAAGAGAGAATCCATGACGTCACTCGTTCTCGTGAGAAGCGGGTTTTTAGTCAGTCTGATTCTGAAGGCGAACTGAGAGGACATGCGATTCACGATGTAAAACTAAGGGAAATATTTCCCTTAAGGGAAGACAAGCGCGAGAAATCCTTCCCCTCCCCCCTCTATGAATGGTTAAGAAACATTGTTAACTAACTACGATAAAGTAGGATTTGCTCTCTCCCTCTCTCTCGACGTGGTGAATGACTCCCAGTTAAAATAACAACTCTTGTAACAAAATGAATTAAATCTAAAAGAAGAGTTTGTCTTCGGAGTGCGTCATGGCTTTTGTTGCAGATAACGGATGGCGTGGTTCACGGCAGAGAAGAAAGAATTCATCCACTAGACGACCCGACCGCCCTCTACAAGCGAGGGAGAAATCTAAGGCATGCAACATATATATATATATATATATATATATATATATATATATATTATAGGGGCATTCCAATGACCAAATGAACAGTCATTCCATACTTTTCATCTGGTCATTTATTTTCCTAGTCTTCATATTTCGTCGAACGACCACGACCATAGTTTTCTTCTGTTCTTCCGATCCAATACTTTCTCCTTGTCTTACAGACAAACAAACTTCTCTCAATATGTTTATATTGTATTTTTTATAAAGTTAATGCTTCTATAGATCCTACACGCGTTTCGCAGCAGATGGAAAAACAGAAGAAAACTACGGTTGTGGTCGTTCAATGAAATATGAAGACTAAGAAAATTAATGAACAGATGAAAAGTATGGATTGATTGTTCCTTTGGTCATTGGAATGCACCTATAATATATATATATATATATATATATATATATATATATATATATATACTTATATTCACCTCAAACAAAGCATACTGCCACTGAGACGTGAATTAGGGGCCAGATTTATAGGGGCATCCTAAGTGGGGAAGTTGTGCAGCAAGGTGTTTGTTCACATTACATTTAAATTTCTGCGTGTTGCTACAGTCGGGGAAACAGGGAGAAGGGAGGGAATTCCAAAGGTAAGCGGTCCGAGGAAAGGGGCTATTAAAGTAGAAAGTTTTCCGGTATCTGGGTACCTTTACAGTGAAGGGGTGGGATTTTGCTGTAGTCGGGTTAATCATGGAGGTATTTACGTTGAGAGAGGCACAAGTGAGGTATTTACATTGAGAGAGGCACAAGTTCAGCATGTTTGGAGCACATTTCGTTGAAGTACGTGTTAAACAAGCACAAGGATCCAACATTGCATCATGGCAATGGGACAGGGGGTAGAGCTTGGTAGACAGTGTAAGACCTATTACATAAGAGGCTCTTTTTTGGAGCATGTCTAAGAGGGAGAGACTAGCACAGATGTGGCAAAAATACTCCATGCATGAGCGAATGGTGGCTTTGTAGAGATGTAGGATACTGGCAGGTGCAATAAGTTTTCTAGCCTGGTAGAGGGAGCCCACCTTCTATGCAGCATGTAAATAAGTAAATAGGCTTCCACTGGTCAAGGTTGACCATGTGTAGCATCCCAGTTGTCTGTTTGGCTGGAGCATTGACATCTATGGTTGATTTCTGGACAAGAGTTCCTCCCAGATTTTAGATCGTTGTTGACATTTTTAATATGCCACAAAAGAGATTTCTGTTTGTCACAGGATGTAACTTTCTCCCTCTATGTCAGCTGGATGATGAAGAATATTATGAGATGATTGATTACTTATGGGGACGGTTTATGGCAGGTATTTGTTGACATTGGATTTGAAGATGACTATGTAGTAGTCTGCAGGAAAGCATTCTCGTGCTAATGTGTTCCATAGACGAGAAGTTCTTGGAACTCCTCTTATTGCCACAACCGAAAAAAACTTTACTTTCTTCCTCCATGTGCTGAGAGTCGAGCAGAATTTCCATGAACAGAGTTTCTTTGCAATGACTTCCCACCTGCGGAACATATTACTACGGGACTGCTACCCTGCTGATTAACACTTGACATTGGAATTTGAAGACTGTCAACAAATTCTTGTCATAAACCACCCCATACATAAGTAAGCAAATGCATTTCATGCTATTGATCAATGTTAGCACTCCCATAGTGTTCCTCATATTTTGACTGGCAATCATTTTTATATCATTAATCTGTATCCTCGAATAGCTCTTTGGCCTTCATAAATGATGACCCAATACTACTAAAAAAAAAAAAAATTTACCTTTTTGTTTTGAAGTGTAGAAAGGAATACATCAGGTGTGAATTTTGGCAAGGTTACAATACGAGCGCCATTCATTGTGCCGTTAAAAAGGACCACCACCATCCCATAAATATGATAGAAGGGAAGAATACCCAGAAGCCGTTGGTCTGGTCCAATTGTAAAAATACTGAAAATAAAAATCAATACAATAATTGGCATATTCATTGTGAAGTTAAAAAGGAACACAGCTGTCACATAAATCTGGTAATCTGTATGTAATATATTCAGGTGGGTGAATTAGCTAGTATATATATATATATATATATATATATATATATATATATATATATATATATATATATATTGTGTGCATTTAGGCAGCATTGTTTCATTTTTTTTTCATTTTTTATAGAAAGTCACTCCAGACACGGTATGAAGCCACTTGATGTTAAATGCTTAAAAAAAAAAAAAAGAAATACTACTTCAAGGTCAAAAACTAACCAATGATAAGTGCTAGATGGATAGATTCTGACCCAGAAAACAGCAATTCTTCCCCTTTGTCAGAAACATCGTTCATGGAATGTGAGGACTAAAGGACAAAATAAGGGCAGCGAGAGTTACAAACATTGTTAAAAATAACAGAATTCTTCAGCTTAATTATACCTCTTTTATTTTTTTCAATTTTTCTAATGATCTTTTTTTGTGTTAAAATCAAAAAATTTAATGTATGTTTCATATGTATCATAAACGTTTTCGATTTTTCGTCGAATCATCATCAGGTGAAAAAAGCTAATGGACAAAAGAGCTGGAGAAATACGAGAATTTCAAAAGGTAGCCGAGAAATGGGCATGCAAAGTCAGTTTGACGCCAAGAGAACGTTTTTACACTGTTCTAGGAAAGACGTTAACAATTTAAATTCTGTGAGGCCAGAATTAGCGTCACAGGATAAAATTGTATTATGTTAAGCATTTTAAAATGTTGGGACTGGTTTCATATGTAATGTTATTAATTGTAGGTTGTTGGGTTTTGATGAAGATAGCTACAAAAACCTAACTGCACCCCCCCCCCTCCGATTTAAGACAGATTTTAGTTAACACTAAAATAGTAAATTCCGAAACCAATTTAAAAATACTCTAAGGTTTCTCCAGCTTTTATGTGACTGGCAGAACAATCATTCTCCACAGCGATGATTCTCAGAAAATGATGAAACATGTGTATATGGATAAGAAATTAAAAATAAATATTTATGATAATATAATATTGTATTGTGTGTGGGTGTATGTATATATATATATATATATATATATATATATATATAGTGAAGATAGTACTATCTGTCATGTAGGACGAAAAAAACATGTTTTTTTTAAAATATTTTTTATTAATCCTTTTGGAGAGCACATAGTAGTAAATGGTGGTGTAGTTAGATTGGAGATGTGGGTGCACTAATAATATAGATATATGTTAATGAAACAACAATCCCATCATGAAAAGAGTCAATAATGGAACCTGAAGATACAAAATATGTATAATAGCATAGAGAAAAACAATTTTGTTAAGATTTTTATAAAACACAAAACAATGTAGACATAGACACAAAAAAAACTAAATTGATTAAAAAAGTGGTTAAAAAGGGGGGAAAAATAAAAAATATAAAAGTATACAAAAATATTTAAGTATTAATTAGTGAGGCTTGTTAGTTGACTACTATATATACATATATATTGTTCTGTAGTCTTTGTGCATAGTTATTTTTGTGTATAATTTTAGTGTTGGAGGTTAGGATTTTTCTGATCGCAGCTGACCGTATTGCTTTGTTGTGTATAGTTATGTGGCGTTGAATTGTGCTAGTGTATAATAGATAGTATGTAAGTCATCGTGAGAGAGTTGCTGTGTAGCCAAGGTAAGTCCGATATTTTTTGGGTTGACGATATATATATATATATATATATATATATATATATATATATAGGCTACCCTACAGGTAAAAGTAATAAGGATTTCCACTTAGCATTGAGGCAATGCTCTTCCGTAAAATTAATTTGAATACTTTCAATTATGAGCATTGTAAATAAAAAAAATATGAATAAATTAATAACATCATTTATAATGCGATACAATTTCTCCCACCACCACTAAGAGGTTCTTGACTCAGTAGGTAAAGCGTCGGATGTCAGTCACTGGGATCCCGGTTTCGAATCTCACTAAGTCTAGTCGCCCTGATGAGTCATAGAGATGACAAAACACGTGTCTATGGATGACTATATTTTATATAGTTATATAGCATATAACGCAATGCTCTTTGTATAAACAAATGGAGTTTTCAGCATTTGACAATGTTTATCATTGTGATTTCGCTTGTTCTCAGGAGCAGTCAGATGACCAACTGGTTAGAAGCACCGCCTGTCATTTAGACGGTAGAGTTTCGATCCTGGCTTGAGGCAGTTGCTTGTCTAACCACACTGAAGAGCTGTTATACAGCGAAACAGTGTCTGTGGATGAAATTATATATATATATATATATGTTACTTAGCCTTACGATTCCCTATGTGGATGAAACGCGGACGCCTCTGTGTAACTTAATTGCCATAAATTTGGAGAGTAGAAAGTTAACCTTTGGAGAGTAGAAAGTGGACTTTGGGTTTACTTTCGGCAGCCTTGTAACTTTTGCTTCCCTTATTTTGTCCATGAGCGATGTTTCTGACAATAGGGGAAGAATTGCTATTTTCTGGGTTGGAATTTATTCATATAGCACTTATCGTTGGCTAGTTTTTGGTTCATATTTCACATCTGCAATAGTTTTCTAAAATGACTCTGCCAATATCTGATTATGCCGCTCCACAATCCCATTGCTAAATGGAGATTCACCTGCTGTTGTCGCAGTTTCTATATTTAGTTTTTCATTAATCTCTCTATATTTTTCATTTGAAAATTCCTCTCTGATATCACTTACTTTTTTAGGTGCACCGAAATATGATATCCGCATTTGGTAAATGTTTTGCACAATTTCATCTTGTTATTTAGAAAACACTTGTGGCAGAATCAATTATATGCAAAATTCAAGTTTTATTGCAAATATGTTCCTTTAAGTCCATACACACAACTTGGTTAAATTTATCAGCCGTGGGCATAGCTACCACTGGACGTAATGGTACATGTTTATATTTCATGCATACTTCACATGAATCACAACATTTTTCAATTATCTTAAGGAATTCAGCATTACAAAAATCCCTACTTCGCCTAACAAGTTTACACAACTTTTATTTTGGGGCATGTGAAAATTGTCTGTGCAACTTCATTGTTTTTTATTTTCTCTTCCAGTGTTAAGGTTTTGTCAGAAGTGATGTGCAACACCACAGACACTCAATTCATCTGGCTTGTTAAATAATAAATTTGTAAGTAGTGGCCTGATGAGATGCAAACCAAATCTATCGCATCACCAAGAATCCTTGCTGTATCATTCACAAAATTTACAATAATTTCAGCTTTCTTCATGGAGATTTTACTCAACAGCAATAGAATTTCATTATTCACTATACAAGACTCAATTATAACTTTTTTTCTGCCAATAACTGCTGAAAATTTTACTTTCCTAGTTGCAGTAACCTCAGCTCCATCTCCAAACTTGAATGTTGTATCAGTAAAAGAATATTCAACTAAGTATTTGTCTTGATCAGAAAGAGCATCAATAAAAACGACCAGCCATGTTTTATCGGTGACAGTTTTCGTGCATGCACTATCTAATATGTCCATTCCAAAATACTCCTTAACCAACCCAGAAGCATGGAGTTCTGTGTTAAATAAGGTTATGTGAATCTCTTGTATGCTTTTTCTATTTTCCTGATGATGTCTACAATCTCTTGAAAAGTGTTTTGTAGAGTCACAATTAAAGCATCTCATAATTGTTTCCATCCTTGCCTATTGGGTTTGAACCTATACTGGATTCATAAGTTCTGCTGGGATATTTCCGACCACTTCTATGATTTAATCGTACATACCAACTTATTGTTTGAAATGTATTCTTGTTTTCAGTTACAAAAACCGGTTCAGATTTTACATCTGGTGCTCGCATCTGGCCATTCATTGTGGCAGGATCCCCAAAAATCTTTTATATCGTACATTTCCTATCATCATACGTTATGCACCCACACATAGCATGAGCCAGTCGATCGTTTTCATCAGACATTTGCTGCAGTTAATAATAAAAAAAAAAGCATGTACACCTTCCGGTAATTCAACTTTAAAATTATCTAGAGGTATTCAAATTGTATCAAAAAGTCAGTAATACTTACACCGGAAAAATGCCTGTAGTCATAAAATTCCTTAAAGGCTAAATACGCCCGGGTGTTCTCATCTTTTAAAAACAATGTGTCCAGTTTGTTTGTTATTTTCTGGACACCGTTTTCTTGACCTATTTCGTGGGATTGGACATCCCTCAAACAATCTATTGCTCTTCCAGTTAAACTGAAAAATACTGCTGGTCCCTGCTTGGATTTATTTACGTCCGTATACATTTGCCATATTGTTAGATCATTCTTCCATTCCACATAGCAATCTTCGTTTTCCAAGGCTGATGGCGATTTTAAAGGTTGACTTGTCATCTTGAGATGCAGTATATTTGGCAAAGTGTAGAACACAAAACAATATTAAATATCTCACACTGGGTCTCGTTCTGCTACCAATTGTCAAAGCTTGCCACGTTCGTCTATATAATCAATACAACACAATCTCTTTTTGTCTTAGAGACCGAAGAGCTCCGCTTTCTATCAGACCTAACTTTTATAGTCAAAACCCGAATCAAGGGAGATCACTCTTATCTCCAAAATGGCACAAGAGAGATAACTCATAATCCACAGAACATATTCATTGTATTTAAAGAATATTTACCTGACAATGTCAATTATTTTTATAGTCATTGTTTTCTAATAGTATTGACCCTGACAGATATTTATTTTAAAACGAATATTATTAACAGTAAATTATACAGATTAATGTAGAAAGCACTGTGGAATTTCCACGGGGTACTGCTAGTTTTTTTTTTTTTGTTTTACTAAAGCGTCACCACTTATCAAGGCCCAAAGGCCACTTAAGGATAAGGCTTAATGAGTGTCAGGTGGACGATAAGACAACACTGATGATTGGTAATGATGGTGGAAATTGGCAGAATTTGATTATTTAAGAGGACGGCTCAACAAGAATTTCTTTACATTGGACTTGAAAACGACCATGTTGTAGTCAGCTGGGAAGCAGCCCCACAGCATTGTGTTCTACAGACATGTAGTTCTAGGAAAGAAACTTTGCTCATGGAAGTTTTGTTTAGTTTTAGATACACAGAGAGAAAGGGAAAATATTGACAGTGGTTGTAGCTAGACGAGTTTTTGTTGTGAATATTTTACAGGTGGAAACCATACATTACTTAATCAAGCACCTGCCATGAAAATAACGATAAAGTAGAAAAAGACAAGCAATGTCTCTTCTGTGAGAAAAAGGTAGTAGGGAGGAGAAAAGGACATCGCCCACTAGATTTCGAAGCTGGTTTTGTACTCTGAAGGCAGGAAAGGATGCAGTTATTAATAATATTAAACTAAATATACAAGTAATAAAAAAGGGTACTTACTCGATTTGTAGAACGTTAGATACAACATTGTGATTGGTCAACATAACTCCTTTTGGCATCCCTGTCGTTCCACTGGAATAAGGTAACACCAACGTATCTTCTAGACTGTTGCAGGGAGCTAATTCTTTAAAGGCACTTCCATCATCTTCCATTAGTGTAGACAGCGGACGGCAACCATGGTGACTACCCACAACAATTATATCCTACATAGACAACAGCAGAAAGTGTTTATATATATATATATATATATATATATATATATATATTATAAGTGCATTCCAATGACCAAAGGAACAATTAATACATTACGGAAAAGTTTAAGTTAAAGAACCAAAACAATTGCAATATTCACAAGAGATTACATAACACAAAATGTATTTATTGATAAATAAGATGTTATGAATAAATGCTGCAGATAAAATTAAGCTCAATAGTTAACATGTTATGTCAATCAGAGATTTCATATTATTCAGTAGATTACAACATTTATGCCATAATTAATATTTTATAATTATGCTCCGTAAGTCAACACTTAACAATGTGTATCCATATGTACATACGTTTCAAAAAATCTTTATTATCACTATTACATGTGTTGATTTTTGGAGTATGATTATAAAATATTAATGATGTCATAAACTTTGTAATCTACTGAATTATAAATAATAATAATAATAATAATAATAATAATAATAATAATAATAATAATAATCCAGGTAAAACATCCACAGGGTAGTAATCCAAAGAATTTCAACCGGGTTTATAAAAAGTGCTCAATATCAAATAGAGCTTTTATATATGATTATTTTTATTTACACAGACATATACAAAATCTGCGACACTGGCATGTCGATGTTATCGATCAACAGCTATTATAAACTGAGATCTCATTAGGCAGAGTTAGAATCCGATCTTAACCTTAGAGCATATTTGGAAAGAATGAAATGGAGAAAAAAAGAAAAGAAATTTAAAATTTAAATTTGGAAAGTCACGTGGTTGGGACCGTTAAGAATCAAAATCAAAAAATAATAATGTCAAAAAAATATATATTAATATAAAATATAATATATAAAATAAAATGAAAAGAGAGAAATAATGACAAGGTAGATAGATGAATACAAAGATAGATGAATACAAAGATAGATAGATAGATAGATAGATAGACAGATGAATACAAAGATAGATAGATAGATAGATAGATAGATAGATAGATAGATAGATAGATAGATAGATAGATAGATAGATAGATAGAGATAAAATGAAATAAAATAAAATGGTACGGGATAAAATAACATCATTTAGGATAGAGACAGAAGTGGGTGAGGGGAGAGGAAGGGAAGGAAGACACATGCGATGGGACGTGTCAAAATCAGTCTAGGGTTAAAAAGGCATTGTAGCATAAGTTTAAGTCAGCGATGATGGTGGTAGTAGCGTCTGTGGGTGTGTTGGGGGGAGGGGGCAGAGGTCGTTAATATATTGGGCTATTGATTTTGTTTTTTAGTTCTTAGTTTTAACCGTTTTTTTTAATTATCTAATTATCATTAATTAATAAATTAAACAAATTCACTAACAAATTAATTTAGTTTACACAATAATAATAATAATAATAATAATAATAATAATAATAATAATAATAATAATAATAATAATAATATCGGTAATGGCAAGTAATGATATTGATAAATATTAATAACAATAATAATAGTAATCAATAATAATCGATAATAATTAATAAGTAATAGTTGGATAAAAAAATAAAATAATCAGGAAATATTAGAAGATAAAAAAATAATAATAAAGAAGAAGATAGCAATAATATTAATCATAGTGGTTGTAAATATGATAAGAATAATTTTATTAATAATAGTAAAATTAGTGGTAGCAATAATAATAATAATAATAATAATAATAATAATAATGGCAATATCACTAATGGTAATACTACCATTGCTACCTAAAACTAATAATAACAATAGTAGTAAAAACTAGATGACGATAACCATAGTATTGACAATAATAATAAAAATGCTTATATTGTCATTGCTACTGCTACAAACAATAATAATTATGATAATAATAGTAAGAAACAGTAATAATAATAATAATAATAATAATAATAATAATATCGGTAATAGTGAAGAAATTGCAAGTAATGATATTGATAAATATTAATAATAATTATATTAATAATCAATAATAATCGATAATAATAATAAGCAATAGTTGGATAAAAAATAAAATAATCAGGAAATGTTAGAAGATAATAATAATAATAATAATAATAATAATAATAATAATAATAATAATAATAATAATAATAATAATAATAATAATAATAATAATAATAATAAAGATAGCAATAATATTAATCATAGTGGTTGTAAACATAATAAAAATAATTTATTTGATAATAGAAAATTATTGGTTGCAATAATACTAATAATATTAATAATAGTAATAATAGTAATAATAATAATGATAGCTATAATAATAATGATGATAACAATGGTAACCATAATAATCTTGATAATTATTATAATAATAATGATAATAAAAAATCATAATAAAAATAAAAAAGTAAAAATAAATATAGAAATATAAATATATAAAAATATAAAATAATAATAACAATAATAATATATATATATATACATACATGCATATATATATACACCTACACATATACACACACCTACACATATATACACATATATATACACCTACACACACATACATATATACACACATATATATATATATACACCTACACACACACACCTACATACATATACACACCTACACACATATATATATATTAGTATTTTATGTACCACATAAAATTTTATAAGGAGATATTTTAGCCTGTAGATTCCCCCCGGGCATGAAACGCAGGAGCCTCTGTGTAGCTTAATTGCCATAAAAATATTTTCATAGCTTACTAATATATATATATATATTATGCAATTGGTAATAATGCTAATGGTTTCGATGGCAATACTTAGTGATGGACTCTAATTATGATTCTCATTAAGTAGAAGATTGAATATAATAATTATATCAAGTATAGTATAGAATATGGTATAAAATGATAGTTATGTTGTCTAACTCTTTTTTCATGTTGGAGGGGGGTATTTAGTAGATACTATAGGATGATAGGTTTAGAGTTTTTTTGTTGTTTCTTTAAAAGGTAATATTAGTTCGTGGGGTTATGTCTGAATTATTGAGAAGGTGTGATCTATTGGGCCTACAGTTAATTGAGGTTTCTTGTTTTTTTAAGAAGTTTACCTCTATCACTAAATCTAACTATCTCAAGTTTTTCAGTTAGGCATAAGTAACATGGTGAGTTCAGGGAACTGCAGGTGCTGGTTTTTCTTATAGTGTTGCAAGTCACTGTTGGCGATTGATTATTGTGGGTTAATTCCCAGTAGTATATAGAGAGTGAGGTTCCTTTTTGGTAGATAGAATTATTAAATGAGCATTTATGGCCGGTATATCTTTCTTTGAAGGTATTACCAGCCATACCTATGTAGTATTTTTTTAGGGTTGGATTTTCTTTGGTTGAAATTGTTGCTTGGTATACTGTTTGAGTTATTTGGCAATTTTGTTGTAAGGGGCATTCTGTTTTGTTTGTGCAGTTGCATCGCTTTAGTTTTTGTTGTTTTTCTTTCAGTATTTTTGTTGCCATTTAGAATTTTGTTTTTGTATTAATTTTTCTAAATTTTCTCCACAGCTATAGCTTAATTTAAGGGTATTTTTATTAAAATTATTGACATTATTATTTTTTGATTTTGATTCTTAACGGTCCCAACCTCGTGACTTTCCAAATTTAAATTTTAAATTTTTTTTCTTTTTTCTCCATTTCATTCTTTCCAAATATGATCTAAGGTTAAGATATGATTCTAACTCTTCCTGATGAGATCTCAGTTTATAATAGCTGTTGATCGATAACATCGACATGCCAGTGTCACAGATTTTGTACATGTCTATGTAAATAAAAATGATCATTATATATAGGGTGATTCATAAGTCACTTAGCTATTTATTTTTGAAATTCTAAAGTTAAAAAATATGGTAATACAAAACAGAAAGTTTATTCAGCAAATTCATTTATGGGAGTTTAAAATCACAGCAAATTTTCAAAATTCCCACCTTCGTTCTGCATGCATAGCTCCATTCTTTTTTTCAAGGAATTTACAACTCTTTGTAGCATATTTTATTGATTATTAAATAAATATATATAGAAACGAATATATAAACGAACAAATTTAAAATAACAAATAGCAGTAATTAGAGAGTAAGATAACAATTATCAAAAGTTCATAGTATGTTTGTGCTTTATATGGTAATCATTTTAAATAGCTAAGTGAAGTGACTTATGAATCACCCTGTATATATATATATATATATATATATATATATATATATATATATTTGTAAGTAATAATATAAAAGCAAAGTTGAAAATTATATAATTCTATGACTTAATAACAATTTTGAAACAAAAATTCTTTACATGCATTTCTAAAAATAAACACAGGTAATCCAAGCTGTTTCCTCCAACAATCCCCCTGAAAAAAAAAAAAATAGAACATAATTTCCACTTATAAAATTAGGTTTATTCTTTCCTTTTATCTTTTTTTTTACCCCTCCTTTTCTTCTTACTTCTCCCTTTTCCCCCTTTCTCTTTCTTCTCTTCTACCACTTTTCTTCCCCTCCTCCCCTCTTCTTTCTTCCCCCCCCTTTTCTTCCCCTACCCCCCCTTTTCTTTCCTTCCTCCCCAGTTTAGAATTTGCCAAAGTTTAATTTTAATGACTAATAATTTATTTAATAACTTCTAAATGGTTATTAATATTTACTCATAAATCATAAATGATTTTAATGAGATAGGTGTTACTACAGTTAGAAAATTGAAAATTGAGAAACAAGACAACTTGATGCGTGATTTTGTCAAATAAATGAAATATTTATTAAATCATTTTTTTTTTTAATCCAAATTTTCGATTTTATAAAACCCAGCTATGCCGTAAGACTTCGATCATGAAGAAAAAAAAGAAAAAAAAAAGAAAAAAAAAAAGAAAAAAAAAGAGGAAAATATTGTCTGTATTACAATAAATAGTGTTTTATAAAACCGAAAATTTGGATTTCAAAAACAATGATTTAATAAATATTTCATTTTTTTGATAAAATCACACGTCAAGTTGTCTGGTTTCTCAATTTTCAAAGTTTATAAATGATTTTGATTATATTCCACCGTATCTTGATGCTATATGAGTTAAATATGCACCAGCTGCCTGCAGTATTATTTTTCTCAATCGTAGCCATTTTGTTTTCTTTGCGAAGGTCCTCTCAGCTCCCTGAATTGTTTCCCCGATCTTAGGGTTCCCACTCTTGCTCTTCGGAAGTCCACACAAAGCTTATTATCATATTCGGTTTAACGTCAGTTTTACATGCTGGCATGTGTTGGACAGCTTTTAGAAATTGACTTCCGAACTAACCTATCACTGGTCAGGTCCTTATTTATCACTCTTTCTCTCAAGTCCATCCTTATCACTTCCTCATGTTTTTCTTGGCCTTTCCCTGCCAGTGACCCTGATACCTCAACTGTTCTACATCTAACCCAAGAACTTTCATCTATTCCAAGTGGTAAATAACTGAATTTTTTTTACACAAGATTCTAAAAGATTCAAAAGATTCTGAATGATTCCGAAAGATCCCAGAAGATTTTAACAATTACCAAAAAATTCTAAAAGAAATTGGGCAAAGCATATGTTTAGCTTTTTTAGAAGTATCTTGAAATATATAACCGAAGTAACAGACGAAACAAGAACAGAAAAGGCAAATGTAATTTATCTTAGACTCTCTCCAAAAATCAAAGAAAGAAAGGGCAATAAGAAAATTAGAATTATGACAAACTTAATGATTTTGCCCTCCTAAATCGTGTATCTGAGCTCTTGAATGATTTCTTTATGGTGTAACCTTGAAGGGTCTATAATAAATAAGACAACACGGTGGTATATCTACAAAAGTGTGTATTTACATAAATACAGAATAGTATGTTACAGAAATATTAGGTATTTACTTCCTTACCATCACAGAATGATGTGGCAGAAGGCCGGAAGGTGCCGAGAATCAAGCCAGCAACGTTAAAGAAAGAGCAATCTGGCCTGTTAAAAATTGCCTTGGCAACCCCATTGTCAATCCCTGGTCGGGGCACTTCAAGCAGATAGCAATAAACTAACTCAGTCTCAAAGAGAGAAGGCAAGGCCTGGGAGGTGGACCTCCTAGAACTAGCCAGGACTAATACCTCAGTTCAACAGATAAAAGGCCACCAAAATGGCCCAGTTTCTGCCGGAGTGATTGTCGAGAAATTCTTGTTTTTTGTTTTGAGTTTCGCAAAGAGAAAATAAAACAATAAAACATCAATGTTTTGTGCATTTTGGGTAAGGAAACCGATATCTTCAGACAGCCTTATCTTGTAGCACCAGCGTGAAGAGCGGGGACTGAGTTGGAAGCTTGAAGCCATGAGACGTGATAGGAAATGACTTAAGAATCAATTATAAATGACTGGGCCAGGTCCCAGAAATCTATAGCCCTTATATTTCTTCTCCACGCCATTAGCAGAGAGGAAGGCAACATCAACAGCCTAATAAACTGGTCCTTCTTCATATCCAGGATCTAGTTCTTTTCTTTTAATTGTTGGGCCAACTTTTATTCCAAAGCAAGAATGCACCCTCATGGAGAGGTAGTCATCAGGGACGACGAGAGATGATCTTGGATGATGTGTCCTCAGTCTCAGAGGACCGTTGTGGTTGAGCGTTGAACACATGAGATATGATTTAATTGTACTCTTCATGATTTGTTGATTTGCATCTGATAACAAACATATTTTATTTGATATTAGACTCTCGCTTGGAGGGGAGGTAATGCAACAGTTGCACCACCCTTGCTGATAACGGAATGGTTTTGCATATATTGTATAAAGCCCTATTAGTGATTCACCTGTTTATCCGTCACTGTCCAGTAATGGTTCATGGATATTTTGTAGCATTAAGCATTGTTTATCTGCAGCTGCATTTGGAGCTGCTCTGCCGTTACACTTGTGTATCATCAGAAATATATCACCCCTAAAGTCCAAAACATCCTGTGGCAGACATGACGAGCCAGAACCTGGATTGAATGATGAAAACTCTCTCGACTTACCTTATCGCTGCCATAAAGAAACCCGTCTTTGCCTAGCGTGTAGAATCTTAATGTGAGAAAGAACAAGTACATGCTGGAAAAAAGTATTTATACGCATCGACCATCTGTGACTAGCATGCTTTGCCATCCATAAAAGATGGTGGTGATAACGTAAGTCAAAACAGTTTCCATTATTCAATCCAGGTTCTGGCTGATCATGTCAGCCACAGGATGGGTTGGATTCTAGGGGAATATGTTTCTGATGACACACGATGGCAACAGCAGACAACTGTGAATAAACATAATGATCCCAATCCACGAAAATTGTAAGATTTTATGACAATTTGATTACCCACGCCAAAAAACTGAATTACATTCACGTTTGCCAAAGTTTAATTTTAATGATTAATAATTCACTTAATGACTCTTTAAATGGATATTAACACTTTCTCATTATAATTATCATCATCATACTCGGTTTAATGTTCGTTTTAAATGCTGGCATGTGTTAGACAGCTTAAAGAAATTGACTTTGAAACTAACCTATCTCTGAACACGTCTTTATTTATCCCTCTTTCTCTCAAGTGCATTCTTATAACTTCCTCCCATGTTTTCATTGACCTTCCTCTGTGAACTAGACATGCTACCTTAACTGTTCTACATTTACTGACCCAAGAACTCTCAGCCATTCTTTCAATGTGGCAATACCATCAAAGTCCTGCACACATCTCCCTATACTGTCCAGATTAATTCTTCCTCTGAGGTCATCAGATCTAAACCTGTCTAAGACTCACATTACATATTCCATTGCATCATACTCATATTATTTCTCTTCATGCAATGCATGTCCTCAACCCTCACTTGCCAGGTTTCAGTTTTTCTCTTTTACAATGAGGTCACCACTCATCAAGGCCCAAAGGCCACTCGAGGATAAGGGTTAAAGAGTTTGATAGGTGGATGATGAAAAAACATCACGAACACTGATATGATGGTTTTAGTGGGGCAGAAATTGATTATTTACGGGGACGGTTCAGCAAGAACTTGTTTACATTGGACTTTAAGACGACCACTTTGTAGTCGGCTGGGAAGCAAGCTCACGGCACTGTGTTCCACATACCATGTGTTCTCGGAAAGAAATTCTGATCATGGAAGTTTCGCTTCATCTTGGGCATGTACAGGGAGAAAGGGAAATCATTTACAGTGGTAGTAGCTAGGTGGGTTCTAGTTGTGAATGTTTTACAAGATTTGAGCTCAGTCTAGCACCTGCCATGAAAATAACGATAGAGCAAAGAAAGATTAGCAATCTCTCTTCTGCAAGAAAGAGGCTGTAGGGAAGAGAAGAGGACATCCCCCACTAGATTTCAAAGTCGGTTTTGGACTCTGTCAAGGCAGGAAAGGGTGCTCTGAGCGGCACCTCCCCATATGTGACAGCAGTACTCAATCTTAGGACGTATTTGACTCTTGTATAAATAGAGGATTGCGTCATACTTTCTGAAGCACTAGAATGATCTAACCATTTTTCCAGCGGTCTTAGCAACAGATTTGATGTAAGTCTTCCACTTCAAGTCTGAAGAGAAGGTCAGTCCCCGCAGCTTATCAAAGCAGTGGGCTTCCTCAAGGAGAGAGCCGTTCATTTCAACTGGGACAAAATAGGGATTGGAACGTTGGTGGTGAAAGGAGAGAAGCTTGGTCTTTGATGCATTAAAGGTAATCAGCCACCTTTTCCCCCATTGCACCATTTGCTCCAGGTCAGAAGAGAGAGAGCCAGAAAGAACCTGATCATTAATGCTCTTCGAGGTGTTTCCATAGATGGTTGTGCCATCAACATAAATGTCGATGAATGATCTTAGGATATGGCCTGACAGATCATTTATGACAATCAGGAAGAGAATTGAGCTCAGAATGGAACCTTGAGGTATGTCGAGATTGATACTGTGTGTTAAGACTTTTGTCCTTCCATACATCATCACACTATGTACACATGCTTCATAGACTCTTTCCTTGGTCGATATTGGTCACGCTCTGTTGGTTAGTAAAGACAGAAATTTCCCAAACTTCTGCCTTTTTCTCATAAAACGTAAATGATTTATGACGATTATACTGCATGAGTGTACACCCTCCGTCAAAAAAGCTATGCTTCACCAGTGTTCGCATTTATTGAATTTGGTAGTCAGTGCTCAACTGTCTGACCAGTTAAGCTACAAACAAATAAACTAAAAAGAATACTAAAAAGAACATTTATAAGGAGGCTGGAATGTTTGATTATGCTCAAATGAGCAAGTCTGTTCTCTGAATTTTTATTGGCTGCCAGTCCATGAGTGGATAATCCCTTATTTACATATCAACAATTGGAGCACTTTATGCCAGTAAGTGTCAATTTGATTTCTACAGCACTAATATTCATAAGAGCAAGCTAACCTCATGGATTAAATAAAGAGTTCTGTTCGAAATTTCATACAGGTTATCGAGTTTGACGGAAAGATTCCCGAGTTCGACAAGATACACCTGAAGAAGGTTGGAGGTTACATCGGACGAAACGCGAGAATAGCATCCAAGATGAGTAGTCCAAATAATACAAATTATCAATCCTATTCTAAAAAATCCAAAACTAATATTTATATTTATATAAAATAATGTTTCAATCAGTAAAGTTACAAAAAGGAAAGAAATAAGAAAGAAAACGTCTCAAACTGAAAAGTTTAAAGAAAAAAAAACTATCAATCGGTATAGAAAGAAAGAAAAAGATAGAAAAAATGTCTCATTATGAAAATAGAGTAAAAGATTTCTTTCTTTCTTGACTTGCTATTTGTTTTCTCCCTCCCCCATAACACTTGAAATGGTTTCATTTGATAGGATTTTTACTCGATAAATGTTGTGTGATAGATGGAAGTACATCATATATTTATATATTAGGGACTGATATATAGCGAGTTGGAAAGAAAAAAAACACGAGTCCTTTCTGATGACCTAAAGAAAAAAAAACACCAATCGTTGACTTTGCTTTTATTTTTCTTCCTTTGAATATTGGAAAGTAGGTAAAGTTTGGCTACACATGGGATGGATATTTATATACAAATAAATACACATTGGTCTTTATTATAGAATGGAGTTTTCTGCTGCTATCTGAGTGAAATATCTCACAGCCACATATTAATCAGATTAGTGCAGTTATGGCGTCTTCTTTATCTTTTCCACATCATATGTAGGTTGCATGTTGGCTACAGCAGTACGAAGTGAATTCTCCCATTAAATTATATCATTTTTTTTAAAATTTGTTTTACTAAAGGATCACCACTTATCAAGGACAAAATCCACTCAAGGATAAGGGTTAATGAGATAGATGGATTGCCAGTTGAGAAATGAAGAACCTTATGAGAGGATTGGGGAAGATTGATGGGATGGCCCAAGCTTGAATTACTAGTGGGGACGGCTCATAACAGGAATCTGTTGACATTGGATTTGAAGACGAACATGTTGTAATCTGCAGTGAAGTAGTCCAATGAAAACGTGTGTCACAGATGGGAAGCCCTTGCTTATTTTCTGTTGGTTCCGATGATTTGAGGTTATTTTTGACGGAGTCACTCTAAATCTTCTTTGGCCTGTCTTTTTCTCAGTTACCTTCAACTGAGATGTGTGTACATCTTTTAACAAAACCAGAAATTCGTTCAGCCTGTTCATACCACTGCAAGCAGAGCAGACTCAAGTCTTGGCATCTTCAGCCTCAGTAGCAGATTAGTGCAGTAGCGGCGTCTTGTTCTTCATCTTTTCCACATCGGATGTAAGTTGCATGTTGGCTATAGCAGTACGACGCAAATTATATTCACTTCGCAAGTTTAATTTTAATGACTAATAATTCATTTAATGACTTTTTAAATGGTTTATTAATGCTTTTCTCGTCAAATGTAAATGATTTATAATGATTATACTGTACGAGTGTACACCCTCCATCAAAAATGACTGAAAGAAAAAAGCTATGCTTTTTCAGTGTTTACATCTATTGAATTTAGTAGACAGTGCTGACTCCAGTCTTGCCATCTTCAGCCTCAATAGACAGGAGTTAAAACCAAGTGCATCATCAAAAGGTACATCACAAATCCACGGAATCATAGCCCTGTCATTCTTCTGCATCCAAAGAAGGACTAAATAAGTAGGAAGCTCAGCATTCACTCACATGTATACAGACATAACTGTTAAAAACTCAACCTCAATATGCTGGACCCGATTACCCCAAATTCTAGAAATTTTGGAGCGGGGTTGCAGAGTCAAAGTTGGAGGTTTTGGAAGAAGAAACAAGGCTAGGGGCCGGAGACCAGATTCGTGACAAGGCTAGGGGGCCGGAGACCGGACTCGTGACAAGGCTAGGGGCCGGAGACCGGACTCGTGACAAGGCTAGGGGCCGGAGACCGGACTCGTGACAAGGCTAGGGGCCGGAGACCGGACTCGTGACAAGGCTAGGGGCCGGAGACCGGACTCGTAACAAGGCTAAGAGCCTGAGCCGGACTCGTAACAAGGCTAAGAGACTGAACCGGACTCGTAACAAGGCTAAGAGACTGAACCGGACTCGTAACAAGGCTAAGAGACTGAACCGGACTCGTAACAAGGCTAAGAGCCGGACTTGTAGTTTAATCTACAAAGAATCAACAGTCTGAATATCGGAAGATATTAAAATAAGGATCTAACCTTACCTTCAGATTCTGCAACCATGTTTTGACATAAGTTTTACTTCAGAAGAAAGATAAACATTGAATTTTCCTCTGTCTCCTTTTCCCTTAAGGGGTATCTTCTTTTCACGTGTATCTCCACGTTGGTGAACTCTGTTAAACCTCATCTGCAAAAAGCTTCATGTCTCTCATTGTTTCTATGACTATGGACAGTGTTTTCTTGTCTTTATCTATGACGTTCATGTCACCTGTATAATCCATCTCTAATGGTGTGCCGAGTGATGAGATAGGAGGTTCGGGTCATGTACAACACCCTCACACAGATTACAGGATAGAAGTGAGGTAGTGGAGAAAAAAAATTTGTTCTCAAAAGTTCAATTCTTGTTCAAGAAGAATTATGCTTGAAGATAAGCACTGAGAGTTGAATTGGGAGCGACAGCTTTGAAGAAAAGGAACAACAACCATGTATAATTGAACAATTTTACTTAGGCAAGTAGTAAAGAATGATATATAACAGTAAAAGGTAAATATACAGGATGAAGGTTTGCGAATATGTGCATCTGTGTGAACTCATGTATGTGAATAGTGTTCTGTTAACAGGTGTACGTACTTCGGCCACAACAGTTGCTGGCTCTTTCCATTGTAGAAGGATTGACTTTGCGTGCGACTGTCGTCTGAGGGCTTTTGTTGTAATCTATTATATCTATTATAAAGGGCAGTTGTTTAAAACTACAAAACAAACACTAACAAAGTTGGTATTTTCTTGATCGGCTTTGCCGCAGGTGAATAATATCTAAAATTTAGAAAAAATTTATTCATTTTTTTACTCTAAACTGGCGCAGATTTCGTCGGATAGGGAGGGGGTCTGTTTTCCAGCCATTTGATGTACTAACTAAAGGGAAGTAACTGATTTTTTCAAGGAATTATTTCCCTTACACCAACTCATTCCTCGAGTAATCTATAGAAGTGTGTGTATGGGTGTGTGTATATCTCAAGAGAGAGGAATGGGTTGGGCAGAGAAGAAAGAGAAAGAAACCGGGTAAGAGAGAGATAGAAATTTTAATAGAAATATGTTACACTTTTGCCATGGGTAATGCCGGGTAGCCCTGCTAGTGTAGTATAATGCGTATCAACAATAGTAGCAAAAATTGGAAAAGAGGCTGGAGCCCTAAGTGTTTGAGTTTATACATGCAAACTCAAGTGACCTCTAAGGGAGTCCTTCATTGATGTCATTCACCATCTAAAAGATTTATGTACAAACATACAGAATTTTAGTATTATATAGATGTCTGTCACTGTCATCATAACTTACTTTTATGGTCACTTCACTGCTTGATGCCAAAGATTCATTGACCAATGGGACCAAATCTGGAGTGGTAACAATGGCAGAAGACTTGGAGTCCACTAATTGACGGGCAAGCTCCACTACAAAAAGAAAAGAGAAAAGAAAGAATTTTAAGATACGTACTAAAAAGTTAGAAACACTTACACCCTTAGGTGTTCTTACATTAATAGACTCCAATTCTGTAACATCTTTAGTATATTTAAAATTTTTAAACATTCTAAAATTAAAATTAATGTGCAGTATTTACAAACCAGAGACAAGCTTTGGATCATGTAGCCTAGTTGTTTACAGACTATCAGAGAGATCTGGCTGGGTGACAAGACGGCCACTACATGTAGTAACTGCAGGTTCCTTCTAAGATTCTAGTATGTATTGGGTATTGGTGTCAAGCAAACTTTTAGACATGACTACGTAGCAGAGCTATGCATTCGTTTTTAATACTAATATCACTTCTTAATTGCATACAAGTTCTCAGGGTTGCGGTGTCGGAAGATATAAAGTCTGACTCCGATGATTCCAAAAAGTCTTCTAATATTCAGACTGTCTGTTAATTCTTCAGAAATTAAAAAATCCAATTATTATAAGTCCAGCTGACTTCTTCCAAAACCTCTGACTCCCTCAGACTTGACAACCAGGTTCTTCTACCTTAGTGGCTGGAACATTTTGTTATTCAGATTTTGTAAAAAACAAAACAAAAAACAAAAAAGAAAAACAAGCTTGTTTAAATGCTCTCAATACTACTACCACTACTATCCAATGTTTCTCTTTGTGTCCCCCACTTTAGAAAACAATGATACAGAGGAATAGTTTCAGAAGTGCTCAGGAGACGTCCTTAGTTTGATTTTGTGTCCCCTTAAAATGTTAACAGAAAAAATATATATAGAGTCGCTTTTAAAAGCAACAACATATGAGGTAATCAGAACTAATTCCATTTTTATCACTTCTACATCTACTAACCCAATCACGTTTATCCATTTTTCAACGTGGCTATACCATCGAAGTCTCCTCTTCTGCACACATCTCCCTATACTGTCCAGATTTAATCTTCCTCTGCATCATACTCATTATTTCTCTCTATGCAACGCATGTCCTCAACCCTCGCTGGTCAGGTTTCACTTCCATACATCACACTGCGCACACATAGATAGATTCTTCCCTTGGGCAACGGGCAACAGTGATAATGTTCTGCTAGTTAGTAATGGCAGAAAGGTTTTTGCTTTTTATAATTGATATATGTTTTTAATGATTTGAAAGACTGGCAGATAATATTCATATGCTCCTCCCTTTTAAGGGAATACACAGGGTGTGCGGAAAGTAATCCCCGATTATTAAGTGCTCATAATTTATTACTGAAATATAATTCTTACAAGAAATCAATGTAAGTGGATAGCATAGGGTTTTATTTAGAATCCAATATAGGTGCCAACATTCGCAATCAGCTTCCCAAGCGGTCTGGGAACTATGTACTTTCTATATTAATTTCTTGTAAGTATTGTTTCAGTAATAAATTATGAACACTTAATAAAATAATTTTTAAAAATAAATAAAATTTAAATAAAATAAAAATAAAAAATAGATAAATAAAAAAAATAAATATATAATAAAAATAAAAAATATAAAAAATAATTTTTTAAATAATAATTAAAATATGATTGAAAAAAAAAAAAAAACGATAATTCCCAAAACTGGTTAAAAACCAGTTTGAGCGTACTGAAAGCAGCCCCCGCCCTCCATCTTACTCTTTTCTACTTCTTTTGTTTAACGAATTGATATCGATTAGACGCTAAACTTTCAGACTGTCTCGAAAAAATTCAGAAAATGTATTATTTTCAAAGTTTTCATGAGAGGGTGGAGGGGGCTGCGTAATTCAAGCTTATAGTAATACTATCCCCTAATGGAACTGGTCTTATCCTTTAGAAGCTAGGAGCTTAAAAACGATTTCATTGGTTCACCACTTTTAACACCTCGTGTGCAAGAGTGAAAACCTTTGAAAATGTGATCTGGGCTGTAAATATTCACATCTTTTCACATCCATGTTTAAAACAAACGAAATGAAATTAAAGATGCAATCAAAACAAAATATGAGTAATTATAAAAGTAATTTATTGTTAAAATAATTAAATAAAGGAATATTTTTCATTTATTTCAATTGTACACCGAGCGTGCAAACATGTAAAACTTTAAAATGTGTTTCCGATTATAAATATTCACATCCTCGCATATTTCAGGTTAAAATATAGTGCACAGATTGAGTGAAAATAAAGATGGAAGAAAAAAAAAACATGAGTAATTAAAAGTAATTTGTTATTGTAAAAAGAATTAAATTAGGGAATTTGTTTCATTTGCGTTCCGATTTCAACAGAGCAATTGAGTCTATATTTAAATTTTTACACTGTTGTAGCTTACAACATTTGACTTATTGTAGATGAATGGATGTACATAAAAATCGCTGTAATAGTAAAATTATATTGTGACAACAGTTCAACCAAGATAGGACATTGATATGTTGTGATCTGTTTCAATGAAACAGCCAGCACTCAGCGAGCTAAAGGCTGACTGACTGCAGTTACGATATTTCTTTAAAGGAAACAACGGAGAAAAATTTCACAACTAAAGCAAGGGGAAACTATAAATATAAAAATTGATTTTGGCAAATTGGTTTTGGTTTTAGTGAAATGAAATTAAAGATGCAACGAAAAAAAACAAAAAAACATGAGTAATTTTAAAATTAATTTGTTATTGTTAAAATAATTAAATTAGGGAATGTTTTTCATTTGTGTGCAGTTTTCAACATAGATCAATTTTTAAAAAAAATGGAAATAGATCCAAACAAGGCATGAAGCCACTTGATTTAAGAAGCTAACAAGAATGAAAGATGATTATCGCAAAATATTATTAAAAAGATCAAGGCTATAGGTAGGAGGAAAACAGTCAGCAGAAATAGTTCCACAAGCCTTCAGTTCTTTGAAAGAAGCTACTGGAATAGGAAGCTGTAATTGGGTCTATGATGTTTAAATTTTTACACTTTTGTAGGCTACAACATTTGATTTATTGTAGATGGAATGAATGTACATAAAATGTTTATATATAAAACACAAATAACAAGAAAATGCTTTTGCAATAACAGTGCCACCAAGATAGGAATTTGATATGTTGCGATCTGCTTCAATGAAACAGACAGGACTCAGCTATCTAAAGGCTGACTGACTGCAGTTCCAACGATATTTCCTCAAAAGAAAACAAAGAAATGTTTCACGAAGATCCGGAAACTACAAACATTGAAATCGGTTTCGGTATTAGTGATCATCATATGAAAACCGGTTTCGAGCAGAATTGTAATTCTGCTCAAATAAAATGTAAACAAAAAGAAAAGAAATGAGGGAAAAATCCTAAGGGTATTTTATTTTTTTATTTTTATGTGTTTAGAAACAAACGGTTGAAATTTCCTCTTGACCAAAGTTCTTGAAAGGTCAATGAAAGCTGACAGAAATAAATTCTGTGCGACAATTAAATTTTGACATTTGTTTCCCCCAGTAGGCTACTTTCATTTTTATGAATCATCAGTTTATTTACACTCAAAAGGGCTCAACGTAATTGGAACTTATATATATTAGGGTTCAATTTTTATTACCTTTCTCATTTTCTTGACAAGGGAGAAACTCTGAAATGATTTATAGTTATTAAAAAAATGTTAAGATCATTTTAGCTATTTCGTTTGTGAGACTTATTGCATCATATGCGTTTTCATTGTACACTGATTCTCCGTAACAGATGAAGTTTTTTTGTGCCAACAGTGCACCAAAGTAGGAAATTGATATGTTGCGATCTGTTTCCATGAAGCAGACAGCTAGCTAAAGATTGACTGGCTGCAGTTACAACGATATTTCTTCAAAGAAAAATGATCGAGAAATGTTTCACGGAAAGCAGAAACTACAAACATTAAAATCGGTTTCGGTGTTAGTGACGATACCATGAAAACCGGTTTAAACTGGTTTTATAAAATCGAGTACAATTCTAATTAAAAATAAAAATCAGTTTTATCCTATTTTACAGATCCGCCATTGATTAGAGCAAAAAACACGTAAATAAGAGGGAATATAACTCAGTCTGTCATATAATAAAAGTAATAAATGAATGGCGGTCGGCAAAATACCATAAAACTGATTTTTATTTTTAATTAAAATTCTACTTAATAATTTTTACGAATTTTTGGTGAGGTTACTTATTTTTGCCTGATATGCAAGTATAAACAATAGTTTTTATTTGGAAATGCATTTTTCATGTGTACCCTCATCTGTATAAGCACCAAAAAATGCTTTTGTGACAAAAGTGCAACCAAAATAAGAAATTTATGTTGCTATTTTTTTCAATGAAACAGAAAGCTAAGCTAAAGGCTGGCTGCAGTTACAACAATATTTCTTCAAAGGAAAACAATCGAGAAAAAGGTTTCACGGAAATCGAAAACTACAAACATTAAAATCGGTTTTGGCATATCGGCTTCAGTTTTAGTGATGATCGTATGAAAACCAGTTTTATAAAAAATTGGTTTTGTACCCTACCACATACCCTGTAGCACACAAACGCCTCCACAACAGAGTTGCATACTTACTCGATGTGTAATTGGAATTGACCGTCGATACGACAATTCCAAGAGCTGAAGCTGCTAGAATAACAATTAAGTATTCTGGACAATTCGGAAGGAAGATGGCAATCGTGTCTCCAGCTTTGTAACCGGATTTCGTTAAAGCACTTGCAGTTTTTAAAGTTTTCGTAATCAATTGGTCGTAAGTGTATGTCTCTCCAGTAATACCATTTTCCTGCAGTCAAAGAAAAATATCAAATTAAAAAAACAAAAGAAAATTAAAAAAGCAAAAGAAAATTAAAAGAAAAAAAGTCGACTATAAGTATGAGGGTTAAATTTAAAAAAAAATTTTTTTTTTTACTTGCGACGGATAGATTGTGTCAGCTCCTACTGAATTCACAGAGTCCCGAATGAGGGCTGACCAAACAAAGCGGTCCATTGCCAATGTTGAGACGAGTGACAGCTAGTTTCAATTCAATTGGCAAAGACTGTAAATACATGGACCAATAATAAGTTCGGCATGCTGCTTCACCGTTTTGAGCTACGTCGTGAGTTGGCCGTCACACCACTTCTTCCAGCCCCGAAGTGGAACCGGATTTATGGCTTCTCTGATGAATTTGCCTACTTGATGCCAAAGAGTACGGCCAAAGAGCATGACCAAACCAGAGAAGATGTCTCGTGAGAAAGGCTTGCTGAAGGGAGGATATTCGGCACCGCGCACGGACCGCCGCATTAGAGACAAACTGTTGCCAGTGAACTCGTAGGATGAGACATATGAATGAATCTAATTAACGATATGGATTTCATAATATGCAGAAAAGTCCCCATATCTAACATATAAAGTTATCTCGTCAGAATTTATAAGTCAGACCCAAATAGCAACTGTCTGACGTACCGATACTTGATTCAGAGTAACCTATTTTTCGTTTTTCCCTTCCACTATGTTATTCTTTTTAATTATTTTTTTTAATGGAAATCGCTCCAGACAACACATGAAGCCACTTGATATGAGGAGCTAACAATAATGAAAGATGATTATTAAAAAGACAGGAGATGCCTACTGGCCTTAGTCTTGAAAAGGTAGGAGGAAAATAGTCAGCAATAAGAGAGTTCCACATTGGTATAAATATATTTTATTTTGTTTTAGTTTTTTTTCTGAAAATACTTATTCCGGCTAAGAAAACAGAGTTTTTACCTTACTCACCGAAAGAGATTTAAGGGAAGTTATCGTGTGCAATTATACAAAATATAAAAACAATAAAATAGTGACTTAGTGTTTGATTGAGTAGTTTAGTTTTTGTGAGTTTGGTTAGATGAGTGGTTAGGAAGAAAGCCAGGACAAAGAAAGTAATTTGGTAGTGTTAGATGTGTCTGGCGACATCTGACTGAAATTGAATAAGAAAAGGGTCACCATCTTCCAAGAAAAACACCCAACATCTCCACTACTAAATATGCATTAACTTTTATTCAAGGGAACTCTTGTAATCCTGTAATGAAATTAAAGGAACTCCCGTTCAATCACACAAAGAAATCTCAACTCCAATGTTCTCTCTCAGCTGTCAAAAATTCAACTGCCCACCTTTAATTTTAGTCCTTTTATTTACCTCAGCTGATCCCCACATATGTTAATTAGTTACTACAAAAGTCTACATCTGCGAAAAAGAAGACCCCCCCCCCACTCTGACAGATGGACAATCACAACATGCACATTCTCTTCTCAGCCGGCAGGTTTTCCTCTTCATTGTTACAGGAAGACTGGAATATAACGAGAATTGTTTGGTGGGCTGATTTTGCCGATAAATGAATGCTGTATCCTGGAGTTCCATCTCAGCAAGCTGCTTATGGCGAAACGATGAGAACACGATAACACATTCTATCAGGAGGCGATCAACTCTGGAACTGGTTTGAATCATATTTTTGGCGTCAAGCTTCATTGGCACATATTGATTTCGAGTCTGCGCATTCGCGTCCTAACTCCCATGCAGTTATGTCTAGGTATGAGTGCGAAGCCAAACCACAACTCAATCTAACACAAGATACTGTGTGTACATATAAACAAAATAGGTCCCTCATGAGACTGCTACAGTAGTCGGAGTCTGTCCCTCAGATTTCTGTATTTTATTGTTTTTAATTTTCTTCTATACATTTATACACAAAGCATATGTGGATGTTCTACCATAATATATGGATGAACAGGATCAACTTGTACAAGAAAGGTCTTTTCAGAATTACTATCAATAACAAAAATACGAAAAATAAAATTTTTAAAAGGTTTTCTACATTTTAAAGCAGGTTCAGTTTGCTACGTAAATTCATTATAAATTGATCCCCCTAAAAATATCTTTTCAAAAATGTGTTGCATATATTATCAATGGATTAAGAGGTTGATGCAGAGGTAGTATCTTTCCAAGATGACCTTATATAGCGTCCTCGACTGGTCCCCATGCATCTAACACTTCTCAAAGTACTTTTGTGCAGCTACAGTCTGTAGTTAGCCTCTACAATGGATGACCGTCTATGTATGGCGAAGAGTCACACCCTTCACGAGGTAATCCTGTTAATATGCATGGGCACGATCAGAACTTGGCGGATCTAGAGGAATCTAACCTCGATAAAAAAACAAATCCCTCTATCCTTTATAGATAGTTGTAGTTCCTATTGTAATCATCAATAAATGGATGACAAACAGAATATGCATTGCAGAAGTTGCAGGTTATAGATGCTTGGCTAAAATAAAAGGGGGGCACAGAGGAAATTGAAAATATCTCTTATTGTGAGTTGGACCACACAGAAATTGTATTTTGTTTGAAATAGAATAAGTGCCTCATTAAACAAGAAATCATGCTGAAACCGGCCGACTTAAGAAAAGTAATGTTCCCAGATGGGCTCCAGATAAACCCTTTTGAGTGGACACTGTCTGGCCGCTATCTCCAGTGAATGTCTCCGGTGGTTACCTTCTGGGTGGTCGAATGCTGACCACTGAGAGAGATCAGAATCTAAGATTTCCGGTCAGAAGTGAAAATATTCCAGGAAATGGGAAAGGGAGGAGTGAGAGCCGGACAGGGAGTCGTTGTTTTTTCGGAGGGCTGGCGGGTCAGTTTGATCTGGGTGCCTCTCCAGACCCTTGGGGCTCTTAGCAAAAGTATGGTGTTCATTGGGCTTATGTTTGATTTGGTCAGGCAAAAATCTCATTTTGCAAGTCTGCTATTTAACCCAAAAAAACGAGTACCATTTTAACCTCCAAAGAAATAAAACTGTTAATTGTTTTTAAACCGAAGTTGTGGTGTTATTTGGAGAGAGCATTCTTTTTTGCAGCGCTGACTGAATCAAATAACTTTGCAGCAGGTACAACGAGTGAGACGATCACAGCCAGTACAGTGAACGCACGCATGCATGTTCATAATATTAAACATGATGATGATATTAAACTTAATTTTTGCCTCATTTTTTTTAATAAAAATGGAGTGAACCTGTTGCAATGAAAATTGTAATCCAACCCCTCCTTTCTTCCAGTCGCAGAGAATACTATACCCGATTTAAATCTCTCTCTCCTATCCTAATAAAACAAACAATAAAGATTTTTATTTAATATTTTTCTGTGAGTAGTGACTCAAAATGGCCAACGCAGATTATTTTACCCACAGTCACTATTTATGGAAAATTAAATTGCTTCAAACTTACTTTAAAGATTCAATTTTTAAAGTAATGCAACTAGGCCACAAATGAGTAGGTAAACCAAAATAAATTGTTTTTGACTAATTTCCCAATGGTATTTTCTTTAAAATAATTTATGTCACTAATAGTAATGATTACCATTTCCACCCAAAATACAAATGTTAACGGGAGTGTGGACTTACCTATAAGATACTCTTCCGCCCAACTTCAATTTATTTATTCTTTATAACAATTATAAGTAAAGAAAACATACAAAATACAAAAAACAACAGTAACATAACAGCAAATAGTAATCAATACACTACAACATGCGGAAAATTGTGCACTCCTCACCAAATACAATAATACACACTAAACTGACATGCATATACACATATTGACCTACAATCTCCTCAATGGTCATTATGATATAACTCAGGACCTATTATTCACTCCTGCACCAGAAAGAGGTCTACGTGGACACCACAAGAAACTTTTTCACCGTCGATTTTTATTGAACCAGAGGAAAGCCGCTTTCTCAATCAGGATCCCTGGACCTTGGAATAGTCTCCCAAGAGAGATAATAAATGCTTCAACAACACAGCAATTCAAGGTGGATTTGGGCAGGTGCTGGGCTACTGTATCCTCTTCCGTGTAAATTTCTACCACTCTTTCCCTACATGGCAACTGAAGCATACTTGTTTTATTTTTTGCCAAATTAATTGAATTAAATTGACACATGCATATACACATTGAATTACTTACTAGACACCATCCTTGAGTGGCTTCGGTCTCTCTGTACAAAGGTTTGTCAGGACAACCTGACTACCCTACAAGTAAACCCTGACCAAATATTCAAAATAACATAGTATTCGAAGCACAAATAAGATCCCTCGACACGGCTATACACTGGCTCATACGAGGAATGATGCACCTTATCCTAGTAATGTTACCTCAAGTAACAGCATTTTGCTGAATACTCCACCAGACTAGATGAATTCTTGTGCTGGAATCCGGTAAGACCAAGAGACCACAAGAAAGATATACTATAACATAGTTAACTGGTCAATTGGGGAGAGGAAAATTAATGTTCTTAAGCTCTTTACTAACTCTACGCTTGACAGGTGAAGAGGATTTTAATGGAATATTTGAATATCTATGTATCTCATATAGCAATCAAGTGTTAGCCCCAAGAAGGGGCCCCTTGATTTCTGAGAACTTCAACTGAAGTAAAATGAAACAAAAAAAAAAAAAGTAAAAGAAAGCAGTAGAAAATCTAAAGAGATAGATGATAAATGGCAAGGCACTTAGGAAGTTATATTAGATTTAGAAAACCCATTGGTTTTCCTAATTATCCAAACCGGTCAACGCCCAGACGCTGTGGTATGGTGTAAAGAAAAGTTATCTCAAAGATAATGTCTATTAAAACAATCCCCGACAAAATCAGGGCAGTGCCAAGAGAGGAAAGATCTTGCAGAGTACAACAATAATGAAAGGGACTACGTAAAAAAGTGGAAAACTGCCGTATGACCACATGCTTCAAAGATATGCAAAGAAGATCCAGGACTAAGACACACACCCAATCTTACAAAGAAATAACTGTTTTCAATGAATAAACTGTATTATGCTATGGTTTCTTTTTCTTTTATCTTGTGCTTAGCAAACAAAATATGCATACCACGAATTGGTGAGTCCACACTTGTTACAGGCATCAAAAAAATAGAAATAAAAATAAAAAATAAAAATAATAATAATAAAAAAATAATAATAAAAAAAATAATAAAAATGATAATAATAATAAAAATGATAATAAAAATAATAAAAATAATAATAATAATAATAAACATGAAGAAATAAAACAAAGGATAGCAGCAATAGAAGGAAGACTGAGACGATACAGGTACACATCAGAACAGAGCAAACAGAACAGGACCTTTGAAAACAATGAAAGCCAGTTTTACAAAAACGTAAATGGAGAAAAAACAACGACAGAGCAACCGAACCCAACAGAAACAAAACAATTCTGGAGCAAGATATGGGAAGAACCACAAAAGCACAACAAGAATGCCCAATGGTTGAAAAACATGAAAGATGAACTGCAGGAAATCGAACAAGGAACCGAAACAGAAATCAACAAAGAAACGATCAAGAAAACCCTAAGAAAAATGGCAAACTGGAGAGCACCAGGCCACGATGGAATACATGCATACTGGTTTAAAAAATTCACGACCCTGCATGAAAGACTAGCGCAGAAACTGAGTGGATGTATCCGCAAAACAGACGTACCAGAATGGATGACGGAAGGAAGAACAACATTAATACAAAAAGACCCAAAAAAGGAACGACCCCCAGCAACTACAGACCGATAACATGTCTACCAATAATGTGGAAAATTCTCACAGCACAACTGAGAGAACAAATCTACCAATCCCTAGACAAACGTGGACTGCTCCCCGAGGAACAAAAAGGATGCCGGAAAGGACAAAGAGGGGCACATGATCTACTATACATTGATCAAAAGACCCTGAAGGAGGTGAAGAGCAGACAAAAGAACATAACCATGACATGGATTGACTACAAGAAAGCCTACGACAGGATCCCCCAAACATGGATAATTGAATGCTTAAAAATATACAAGATACCAGACAGGATTATTAATCTCATCCAGAAAGCAATGGAAACATGGAGACTAAAACTGACAGCCGGAGGACAATACCTGTCTGAGATAAAAATGCAGAGAGGCATTTTTCAAGGAGACTCTCTATCACCACTATTGTTTATAATAGCCATGATGCCACTCAACTACATATTCAGAAAGTGTGATGCCGGATACAGGTTTACGGATAGAGAACCAAGAATAAACCACCTGATGTACATGGATGACCTTAAACTGTTTGCAAAAAACAAAAAAGAACTGGAAAAGCTGATAAATACAACCAGGATATTCAGCCAGGATATCCAAATGGAGTTTGGAATAGTAAAATGTGCACTGCTAGAGATCAAAAGAGGAAAACTGGAGACGACAGAAGGTATAGAACTCCCCAACCAAGAGGAGATGGGGGTGCTAGGAAAACAAGATAGTTATAAATACCTGGGAGTTCTGGAAGCAGACACAATCAAATATACAGAAATGAAAGAGAAGATTGGAAAAGAATATCTACGAAGAACAAGGAAACTCTTAGAAACTAAACTATATAGCAGAAACCTAGTAAAAGGGATAAACACATGGGCTGTATCACTAATAAGATACTCTGGACCATTCATAGGCTGGACCAAAGAAGAACTCAGGCACCTTGACCAAAAGACTAGAAAACTAATGACTATGCACAATGCATTGCACCCAAAAGACGATACGGACAGACTCTACATGAAAAGAAATGAAGGAGGTAGAGGACTGGTAAGTATAGAAGACTGTGTGGAAGACACCAAAAAAGAGCTGGAGAAATATGTAACCCAGAACACGGAAAGACTGATCACCACAGCAAGAGACACCAGCCCAACAAACAACCCCAGAAACAAAAAGACAAGAAAGGAAAAGTGGGAAGAAAAACAACTACATGGACGCTTTATAAGACTCACAAACGATGAAGCCAATGAAAACAGCTGGGCATGGCTAAGAAAAGGACACTTGAACAGAGAAACGGAATCTCTGCTGACGGCCGCACAGAACAATGCGATTAGGACAAACTTTATTAAAGCAAAGATAGATAAAACCCAGGAAAACAGTAAATGCCGATTGTATGGACAAAGAGACGAAACGATAAATCATATAATAAGTGAATGCAGCAAGCTAGCACAAAGGGAATACAAGAACAGACATGACAGCGTGGGGAAAGAAGTACACCGGGAAATGTGCAAACAACTGAATTTCGAATATGCAAAAAAACGGTACAAACACAAACCAGAAACTGTACTAGAAAACGAAAAACACAAAATCATATGGGATATGAATGTACAAACAGACAAACCCATAACAGCAAGGAGACCGGATATGATAATAATCAACAAGAAAGAAAAATCCTGCAAAATCGTAGACTTTGCCGTTCCAGCAGACCACAGAGTGAAGATGAAAGAGACGGAAAAAAGAAGCAAATATACTGAACTTGCCAGAGAATTGAAAGGAATATGGAACATGAAGAAAGTCAGTATAACACCAATAATCATAAGAGCACTAGGAACAGTCCCCAAAAACATGGAGAAAAGACTAGGAGAAATAGGAATCAAAGGGATAACTGAGACCATACAAAGGACAGTAATGATCAAAACAGCTACAATCCTGAGAAATGTCCTCGAATGCGGAAACCAACCCACATAAACAACGAATGGGAACAAACACATGGAAGCACAAGACAACAGAACCGGGGAAAATACAACCGCACGAGAGAGGCGCAAGCATAGGCTGACGCCACGAAAATTATGGACAGAGGGTCGAGGAGGGAAAGCGCAAACCAGACCTCCACTGGAAGAGCGCGGACAGCTCTGGGACCTTGGGGAGGCTAGTTGCCACTCAGGCCCCAGAGAGGACCAATGGCCCTTATCAGCGGGAAATCGGTGGTAGGTGGCTGTTGCGATACCGCAAGGTCATCAGCGGTGATGAACGAAAAGTGGTGGAGCATACTGGAAGTCTGAGGAGACTTGTTGTCACTCAGACTCCAGGGAATACCACAGGTTGTTGGCAGTGGGCGATCACTGACGATGACCAGTGTGATAACTCCTAGTGAGTAAAAAAAAAAAAAAAAAAAATTTATTATTATTATACTACTACTACTAATAATACTACTACTACTAATAATAATAATAATGATAGTAATACTAATAATACTAATAATACTATTAATACTACTAATACTAATACTAATAATAATGGTGGTGGGGGTGGTGGTGGTGGTGTGGACTTTCACTCCAGATCTAAAAATGGAAGAATTAGATCCAATCTGTGACAAAAGTTGCTGGAAAAATGGTTAGATAATTCTACGGCTCCAGAAAGTACCAAATAAGTCCTAGGAGTACTGCTGCCACATCTAGGAGATTCCGCTCAGAGAACTCTCTCTTGCCTTAACAGAGTTCAAGATCGACTTCGCAATCTTGTGGCGGATGATTTCTTCTGTTCTCTACAGCTCCTTTCTTACAAAAGAGATGTTGTTAGTCTTTCTGTACTCTATCTTTATTTCCATGGAAGGTGCTTGACTGAGCTTCAAGCTCTGATTCCTCATTGTAAGACATTCACAACACACACTAGTCTTTCTACCACAATGGTAATAAAATTCCCTTTCATCCTCTGTGTGCCAAACATCACAGAATTTCCATGAATGGAGTTTCTTTCCAAGAAGTTCCCATCTGTGGAACATATTGCCACGGGATTGCTTCATCTTCAAATTCGATGTCATAAATCGTCCTCATAAGTAATCAAATTTTGTTTGCTCCTTTTATTTTCAATCCTCGCAAAATATTATTCACCATTCAACTGACAATATATCCATCTCATTAACTCTTATCTTCAAGTGGCTTTTAACTTTGATAAGTGGCGACTCATTAGTAATTATAAATTTATATATATATCTATATATTGCCTGGGAAAACCTCCCACCGTACACACGCAAACCCCAAACACCGATGAAGACTGAAGGATCCGTCGAAAATTTTGTTCTCCATACCATCAACAAGAAAAAACTATTTTTCTTTACAGAACAATTTATATTCCTACACGTCACAAAATAAATAAATAGAAAAATAAATAATAAAAAGTTATAACACAATATAAACTTTTTTTTTCACATTATTATTTTATTTTTTTATATACATACTTATATATATATATACATACAAAACAAAAAACACAGCAAAAAAAAACACGAAAAATGAGTAAACTGGACAGCATGCTCAGAAAAACTCAAAGAAGATACAAAAAAAAAAATCACAAAACAAAAATCACACGCACAACACACCATAAAACACACCAAATAAGTGAACCGGATCGAATCTTCAGGAAAACACAACACAAACAAACACATTGAAAAAAAAAAAATACAATAAACAGTACAAACAAAGCACAAAAAAACAAAAAGAATAAACACAAAGACCCCCCCCCCCCAAATAAGTAAACTGGAGAGAATCCTCAGGCAAAAAATAGCCTAGTCAAAAACCAGGTTATATGGTGTCTATCGGCATCAGAGCTTATTTCAATGTCACTAAAGTAAACCAGTTTTAAATACTTAAAAGTGCAACCAAGACCAATTAAATATTGTATGTTCACCAAGATATGAAAAACAGGATGTCAAAAACTGACAGCTCTATTCAACCCTAACAACATCCGCTAGTCAGAGGACAAACTGTATTCTGATACAATAATATTTTCTTTTTTTTTATTAAAAGATTTTAAATTCATTCAAGTGTTATATATTAAGGTGGTCCTGAAGGGGGAAGAAATAGGAATTAAGTTGTCACATGTTCAAAAGCTAAAAATTGACAAGTGTGAGACCAGGTAAATAGAACAGATAAATACTTGTGTATCAATTAGCATGCTGGAATCAAGAAATTTTATTTTCATTAGTAGCTACTCCATTCTATTTTCATTAGAAACTATACCAACCTAAAATTTTATTTTTTATTAGTAGCTATCCCAACCTAACATTTTATTTTTTATTAGTAGCTATCCCAACCTAACATTTTATTTTAGAATTAGTAGCTATCCCAACCTAACATTTTATTTTCTATTAGTAGCTATCTCAACCTAACATTTTATTTTCAGTAGTAGCTATCCCAACCTAACATTTTATTTTTTATTAGTAGCTATCCCAACCTAACATTTTATTTTTTTATTAGTAGCTATCCCAACCTAACATTTTATTTTCAGTAGTAGCTATTCCAACCAAACATTTTATTTTTTATTAGTAGCTATTCCAACCAAAATTTTAATTTTATTTTTCATTAGTAGCTATCCCAACCTAAAAATTTATTTTAATTAGTAGATATTCTAACCAAAAATTTTATTTTTATTAGTAGCTATCTCAACCGAAAATTTTATTTTAATTAGTAGCTATTCCAACCTAACATTTTATTTTAATTAGTAGCTATTCCAACCTAAAATTATATTTTCATTAATAGCTATCCCAACCTAACATTTTATTTTTTATTGGTAGCTATCCCAATCTAAAATGTTATTTTCTATTAGTAGCTATCTCAACCTAAAATTTCATTAGTAGCTATCTCAATCTAAAATTTTATTTTCATTAGTAGCTATCTCAATCTAAAATTTTATTTTCATTAGTAGCTATCTCAATCTAAAATTTTATTTTCATTAGTAGCTATCTCAATCTAAAATTTTATTTTCATTAGTAGCTATCTCAACCTAAAATGTTATTTCCATTAGTAGCTATCCCAAACCAAGATTTTATTTACATCTGTAGCTATCCCAAACCAAGATTTTATTTACATCAGTAGTTATCCCAAACCAACATTTTATTTACATCAGTAGCTATCTCAACCTAAAATTTTATTTTTATCAGTAGCTATCCCAACCTAAAATTTTATTTTCATTAGTAGCTATCCCAAACCAAAATGTTATTTACATCAGTAGCTATCTCACACCAAAATTTTATTTACATCAGTATCCATCTCAACCTAAAATTTTCTTTTCTTTAGTAGCCATCTCAAACCAAAATTTTATAATTATGACCATTAAAAGTTTATTGGAAATTTGCCAACTCGAGTGCTATTGATCCAGGAGCCAATTTTCAGTTTATAACTAAAAATGCCGTCTCCAAACAAGTGAAAAATACTTACAAATGTAATGTCATCTTGTGGTAAATGAAAATGAATCACAATGGAAGTAATAATTATTAGATCAAGCGAACCTAAACATTGGGCAAAATCTTGTTACATCACCAAAAAAACGTTAAATAATGGCACAGAAGTGTAACTTTTATTGTTTAGATAAGATTCATATCAACAACTAACACATTGAATCTTCTTCATATGATTTATAGCACACTTAAGATCAAGCTAGATTTGTCTGTTAATAGTAAATTAATTTTTTAAAAAGCTTAGATTTGGACCATGTAAAAACAAACGGAAACACAATTTGATAATACGGCAAAAATATTGACGAGTGCCCCTTTTTCTTTAAGATGGGACTATCTTCATATGCATAGACATAGACAATATTGGACGGACACACTAAATTTGAAAACACCAACATTAAAAAATAAATCCCCCATCATCTAAAATAGTAACCTAACTTTAAGTAAACTGGAAAAAAAAAACACTATTGATGACACAAGAGAAAGAATTGTACATTTATAAAGAGAAAAGATTAAATTTTGTTTACATCTAAATTTTAGCAAAGTAATCCAAAAAAATAATCAGGATATATATTTAGCTGTTTTCTACATTTTAAAATAAGCTTGTTTGTGATAACTATTAGAAGCAAGGTGTTTGGTTTGGTTGTTTTACGACATATCAACCCTTTTCGGGTTATTTAAAGCCGAATCTGGTCATTTTGGCAAAAGTTTTTATGCTTCAAGTTCTTTATACGTTCAAATATTTATTCATGGTGTTTGGTTGAGTGAAAAGGGAGAAGGGAGAGAGAGGGGAGAAGGAGGGAAAATTGTTTTTTTTTGTTTTCGATTTTACAGAACATGATTGAGTTTTGTAAAGAGAAAAACACTAATAAAACATCAATGTTTGGTGCTTTTTGGGTCAGGAAGTCGATATTTTTAAACAGCCTGATCTAGTAGCACCAGTTAGAAGCAAGGTGGAACGCATGTGTTAAAATACAAGCTCTTAAAAATAACCAGTGGTAGACTGACTGACTGACTGACACACACACACTCTCTCTCTCTCTCTCTCTCTCTCTCTCTCTCTCTCTCTCTCTCCAAATAATGTACCTAAGATAATATAGAACTATTGGGTGTACAAATGCGAACGTGCCTCTGTGTGCGTTTACTGCACAGGGCGTGAGCGTTCACTTGTTCAGACACCAATCGCAGTGTCAATCATGTGGTGTCTGTCATTGCTGCAATAAAAGGATTCTTCCTTCAAATCCAAATCACAACTTCAATTTAAAACAAGTAACAATATTTTATTTGAGAGATGTTACAATGATACTTGTTTTCTCCTGCTGAACAACAGACCTTCAAATCAAGGTAACCATATATTCCAACCTAACACAATCCATTAGCGTAGAGCCGAAGGGTCCATCTGTCACTGAGAACCTCAGAAACACAACTGACCTCCCTGCCCGCTCTGCTGGAATATATATATAGATGATGGTGTCATTTAGAGTAGACAACACAGTCAGCCCACTTGAAACAGCTAAGCTACTTATATATTGACATAAAAAAAAAAACTTACGGCCCAAGGTGCCCCGTATCTGGAGGGACATTAATTTTTCTAAGATTTAAGTGGCTAATAATCACAGCATGGAACTTTGTATCCAAGAAGACATTACTAGTTCAAAGACGTCAGCCCATTTCTTGGGTGGCCTCTTCTCTTTGCTAAATATTTCTCCCATTGCAGGCCTGTCGTCTGCATGCATTGCAACGATGCACTCCACTAAACATGCAGCATTGCGCATGCTTACATGTTGACGTTCGACATCCTTCTGCTATTGAAAATTCCCAACCTCAATATTTATGAATATTAGATTGTTTTAAGTTAAGGAAGGACCGAATAACAATCTTGTACATTTCTCCAGCTCTAATACTACTAAAGCAGCAGTGGCAATAGCATATACAAATATTCTCAATGTCCTATCCTCGTCTCTTTCACTAGTTTTATTTTGCACTGCTTTTCTCTTAATTCCTTTTTCTGCTGGCTTCTTTGACAAAAACTGTTTGCTTTTTTTCTTTTGTTGTTTTTCATTTATGGACGTTCATCTTGAAAATGAAATTTTGGTTTGGGATACTTCGTAAAAACTAAAGATGGGGAATTAGTAGACTAAATGCTCAGCTCCTACTACTGAAATTTCAAAAAGGTTAGACTGCTACTCTTGAAATATTCTTTTCCCTCGTAAAAGCAAAGCCAGTCAGTTTGTTGAATTCGTCATCAATACTTTTGATTCCAACAAATCAATATCTGATTCCAACTAAACATTTTATTTGTTTGAACGTTGGTTCATGTTATTAAGAACAATAAAATGTAATTAGAGTTAATTCCTTCCAGAAAATTATTCATCCAGTCGGATTTATTTTCGTATAGCTGCCATTTTTTTTTAAATGAGGTAACTCTGTATTCGTCCATCACAAACTTTTTCTCTTTGTTTGGAAGAGAAATAATATTTTGTAGCAAAATATTCAAATAATATAGACACGTGTGGAAGAGAGAAATTTATGGTATGGGCATAGATTAAAAAATTAATACTTACAACTGCGATAAGGTTTTTGTGTTTTTCAAATTTGCTAAGCATGAGAGTAGCAAACGAGATTTCGGGTATATCCATGTGTGGATACGTACTCTGCACAATACCTTTTGTTGCAGGTGCACCTGCAGCGGTGCCGATAGCACTGCTCAACATCCGGCAGTGTCTCTGTATGCGATGAGTTAATGGGTGACAGCAACGTGCGTTGGTGGCCAACTGTGAAAACATATTACGGTTTGCACAAGGTTGCGAAACATGAAAATGAAACCTTGACTTCGAAATTCGAAACGGCAGTCGAAAACAGTTCTGTGACATTTTCTCTTTTTTTGTTTTTGTTTTTTTTCTTCGATTTAAAAACCTGTTGAACGAAAAGAAAAAGAAATTGTTAAAACAAGCTACAGTATTAAAAGAAATGTTAAAAAAATTTTTACTTACAAAAAAGGCGTAGATATAAAACAGAAATATTTACAAAATAAATTTTAATGTAATGGACCCTAGGCAACGCCGGGTCGGTATAGTTAGCCAATATATATGGATTTTTACGGTATGGTGTTATTGTTTTACTTTTTGTGACTCTTGTTTCACAAAACACTGGAGAGTTCATATATATATATATATATATATATATATATATATATATATATATACACACCAGCTGTACATAATCTGCGTTGCCCAGGAGTATTTTGATTTTTTCTTTGCTCATCCCATCCCCAACCATTTTTTATTTTTTGTTAATATTTTCTCACAGGAAATTAATTAACATTTTCGTGAATTTAAATTATTATTTATATCCGAATAATAGTAAATTCTACCATTTACACCACTTATAAAGTAAATGTATATTGCACAAATTGGTATAACAACTAAAGTCTGTGCAACAAGAAGAAGAAGCAATAAGAAAATACCTTAAAGGAAAACATAAATATTCGAACATTCCCCTGTCGTATCAACTGAATTAACCTCTATAAAAATGAACAGACTACTAAAAATGCGAATAGATCGTTTAAAATGACATGGCATGTTAATATTTTTAAATGAACAAAATAAATAAAATGTAGAAGTTATAAAGTTAGGTATGTGTATATGTTTATATATTTTTATGTATAAGATTAACTCCTAAACTAATTAACCTATCATAAGGCATTTAAATGTGGGTAAATTTTAGTTTTATGTAAAGGAGGTAAAAATGGGGTGGAAGCCCTTTGTGAAAATTCTAATGCCTCCAATTTTTGTGAAATTTTAGCAATAGGTATTAGACATCAATTAATAAATATTCCCCAAATTTCAGTTACTTTGATGTATTTTAATTGTTTTTTAGGGTCATATTATGAGCACAACCTCCCGTTTGAAAATTCAAAGATATCAGATTTGCATTGAATTTGATCCAGAGTCATTGGACACCAATTAAGCAAGATTCCCTGAATTTCAATTTATTCTTAAGACCTCTTAAGCTAAAACCTTTAATTTTAGACATTTTCTAGAGTCAAAATCAGGTAATCGATTTTGATCAAAATTAGAATAAAGATTCTAAACAAAGTTTAGTATCATTATATCTTGATTTTAATCTTCACAAAGGGGATATAAAAGTGGTGCAAAACTGTTCTTTTTGGGGAATTAATTTTACTAGTAATAAAATAGGTATCCTTGTACTTATTATATATATATGTCATCCATAGAGAGCTGTTTTGACGTATCACAACTCTCAACTGTGGCTAGCGGTAGAAAGTGTATCTATGCTGAAATGTGAAACTTTAACGCCAGGCCACATCCAACTGTGACCAGCGGTGTCCGGTGTCTTACTTCTGCACTAGCAAACTCGCTGCCGACAGTACAGGGAATTTATAATGCTATGCATTTTCTTTGTTTACATTTTTTTTTTTAACTACTTGGAAACCTAAGAAAACACTATTCTTTATAGAAGAGTATTCCTTTTTCTGCTAAGTGGAAACCATAATTTCATGTATCAGAGAGCTCAACTTATAAGTAAAAAAGACCAATGTATATCTATATAAATTAATAAATGCGAAAGTTTGGCCTATTTCTTGTACTCAGTGAAATCAAAACGCTTTATTTTAAGTTAATTTGACGTAAATACTCCTCCGACAAGAAGCAAAATCCCACCCCTTCACTGTAGAGCTCCCCAGATGCCGGAAAGCTTTCTACTCTAATAGTTTCTTTCCTCGAACTGTTAGCCTTTGAAATTATTTCCCTATTCCCTGACTATACTAACATGCAGAAATTTAAATGTAATGTGAACAGACATCTTGCTGCTCAACTCCCTACTTAGGATGTCCCTGTAGATATGGTCCCTAATTCACACTTACGTCTCAGTGGGGATGTTCCTTATTTGGGGTAAAAAATTTTAAATCAACTTTACATGATAGTAGCAACTTATTTTTTATATACTTGCTTATGTATATGCAATATACATCGTAAGGTTAACTAATTTGTATATTTCTTTACAAAAGGTCAGTTTATTAATTAACTATTCTTTGTTATTTTTTTAATTCAATGATAGTTTTGATTTTAGTATAACAAATATTTCTGTTTAGGAATATTATTTTATTTCGTAAACAAATGTTTAGTATTTGTGTATAAATGTTCTTTTTGGCATTTTCTTTAGAGAGACTGACTTAATTTTCAACAAGTTGCCATCTATTTTTCTAATTTACAAAACAACCCTCACACAATCGCCCAGGCAAATTGTTTTCTCTCTGTTCTATTTTTTTACGGTCATATTTAAAAAGATAAATAAATTTGCATCGAAATTACAAAAAAGGTTAATGTATATGAATAAATACGAAAGTTTTTGTTTCATGTTTACAACAAAGTTATGAATGAAATGTTTATTTAATTTTTTTTTGTTTCACGTGCAAAGCTATTACGGTTATTCATGAGTTTTGTTACCTTGGTGAAATCATTGGAGCACAGAGAGAAGAAAGTGCGAGTGTAATTGCAAGAACTGAGAGTGGATGAAGTAAGTTCAGAGAACTTCTGCCATTACTAACCAGCAGAGCATTACCACTGTCGACCAAGGTAAGAGTCTATCAGACATGTATATGCAGTGTGATGATGTATGGAAGTGAAACCTGGCCAGTGAGGGTTGAGGACATGTGTTACATGGAGAGAAATTATATAAGAATGATACAATGGATGTGTGATGCGAGTTTTTGCAGAACAGTAGACTTTGATGGTATAGCTACGTTGAAAGAATGGATGAGAGTGCTTGGGTTAGTAGTAGTAATAATTGAGGTGACAGGGTCAGTTGGCAAAAGGAAAACATGTGAAGAAGTGATAAGGATGGATGAGAGAACGAGGGATAAATAAAGACCTGGCAGAGATCGGTTAGTTTTAAACTCAATTTCTAAAGCCAACATATGCCAACATGTAAAACGGACGTTAAACCGAATATGATGATGATAACACATGGAATGTTTCTGGATCAACACATTTTTCGGCAGACCAGAAGAATCCCAGACTAAAAGTCTGCAGCAAACGGTGTCGGTCAGATTTGGTTCCTAATATTAAAGACTTCCTGTTTTGGTTAAAAATAAGTTGATTACTTATTTTTAATAATTATCTTTAAGGGGTTAAAGAAAATCAGGAAAATCAGGAAAAGTTTTGTACTAATTTTTATTCTAAATAATTTCTTTTATAAAAATAAGTAATCAAATATGTGGTTTAATTTTTTTTCGGAAAATATCAAATGTTTTTGTTTTTTTATTTGAAATAAATTATTTTAGAAAAATACGTAATCTAATATGTGATTTGATTTTACGGGGAGGGGGGGATATTAAAAAAAAATTCGGAAACGAACTCTATCTGGGGTTTTTACATCTTGTGCTATACTACACATAATTTATTACTTGCTGTCAGTTAAATATAGTTTTATCACTAGCTAGCAGTTAAGTATGGGGGAAATTAATACAGGGAATCTGAAACTCTTGCCGGAAGTTATATTATGGATTAAGTTTAATATCAGGAATTAAATTTGGCCGAACACCGTTTTCTGCAGATTTTGAGTCGGGAATTATTCTGGTTTGCCCATTTTACTGTACCAGCACCAAAATATAATGGATTATTGGGTCTCATGTGCTCAGATTCCATAAAATTGTGAAATTCGGTCAAGAAGTTGTTGTGTAACCCTGTAAATAAACAACCAAACGTGAAATGAATACTTCCGCTCTTCGTCAAAGATATTTAGAATGGCATTCAGTGGCGCACATACCAAATGCCAACTCGGTCAACCACCCTACCCCAAAATCATACCCGTGTAACAATAGTTTAAGATTACTGTAGGTTATTATAGTTAAAACAAAATGTAGATGATATTCTTGTTAAAAAAAAAATATTAAAAAAGGTACTAACAAATATGTTTCCCCACCCCACCCACTTGCATATTTTTGCTAGTATACATAAAGTGTTGAGTTTCTTAATGAACAGCCGACAATTTGTTGTTTACATACACTACCCCCCCCCCCCCCAACAAAAGATGAGGTGGTAATGTCTGGAAGGATGGTATCATGGCAATATATTGGTTTGGTTAGTTGTTTTGTTTTACGGCATAGCAACCCTTTTCGGGTTATTTAATGACGACTCCAGTCATTTTGGTAAAAGTTTTTATGCTTCAAGTTCTTTATATCTTTAAATATTTATTCATGGTGTTTCGTTTGGTTGTTTTTAGAAGAAAAATGTTTTTGTTTTTAGCTTTCCAGAACATGATTGAGTTTTGCAAACGGAAAGGAAAAAATAATAACATCAATGTTTGACGCATTTTAAGTCAGGAAGCCGGCATCTTCAGACAGCCTGATCTGGTAGCACCAGTCATGGCTACAGAACAGATACTACATTACCACCACCATCCATTCCCACCCCCAAAAAAGGAGAAGGTAATCCCGGAGGAGGATTGCATCATGATCTTATAACAGATAAAATACAACCCCCCCTTAATTCAGCATTAAAATAGTACCATTAATAAAAGTAATGGTAAAAAAAAATACTTACCCTACCGCTAACCCTAGGTCCGAGTGGTAAGCCCTCCCACTCTCCCGTAAAAAAAACTTAAAACCCTATTACTAACCCTGAGTCCAAGTGGCAAGCCCACCCCTAAATAAAAACCTAGTAAAAATCACAGGTAATCGCCGAAAAAAGTAGAGCCCCCCCCAAAAATAATGCAGAGTTTATCTCCCATAGAAAAAAAAATGGTTAACTGCCCAATTTTTATATTTTATACTAAATTCATATGGGAAACTTTTATAACCTTGCTAATTTAGGTTATAATAATTAATAACTCGTAAACAAAATGGATGAACTCTCAACAGAAACGTTTAACAGATTTATTAAAACTGAACACAGAATGAAATAATGAGTTAATTGGCCGTGGTACGCGATTTGATATTTACAGTCTAAATCCGTGGTCTGTGTTTACTTTCTCTCCAGGCATCTCTTGCTTTCCCAAGGGCGATAACTCCGAAATGGTTCAAAGGGGTGTAACTCGTTTTCGTTAGTTGTCCTAACATCTCCCCGTTTTAGTCTTTAACTGTATCAGGCGCACCTGGGGTCAACTTGGAGGTGCTTGACTCTAGTGCGACTGCGCTTTGGCCAACTCCTGTGAGGTCTTTGACAATTCTCACTTGTACTTGTCTGCATGGGAGGTGATGGAGATGACAGTTCAAATGTGTCCATTAACAAATCAAGCGGAATGGTTGTTCTGTTGTCCACTAAGTTGTCTACAGAGTATCTGAGACGCAACTGGTTTTTGTGCCGTGCCCAGAATTGATTTCCGACTTGAACATCATACAGAAATTGTCCATTTATTTTGCGGATGATGCCTGGTACCCAGTTTGGCCGGCCAGGTCTGTAATTCCGAGCAAACACTGGTGTGCCAACTGAAAATGCTTTTGTTTTGTTAGGGCTTGGTTGTTGCCTTTGTGGCTTGGGATGTAAAGCGTCTAGTGTGGTACAGAGTTTTCGTCCCATAAGTGCCTCTGCTGGTGATAGACCATCTTCACAGCTCCATTTGGTGTGATTCTATATGAAAGGAGGAAAGCATGTAGTATCTCCTCTGTTGTTCCCTCCCCTCTTGCTTTTAGTAGTGCCCTTTTGAATGTGTCTATAAATCTTTCAGCTTGTCCGTTTGATTGAGGATGATATGGTGGCGACCGAAAGTGTGTTATGCTGAATGTAACCCTGGGTTAATGGCTGACGAGCACGCAACATTGTGCGCAATTTCTGGTTAGAACTGTTGTATTGCGAGGACCCGAACCTTGCTGCTGCTGCTGCTGCTGGACCACCAGGCGAGAGATGCTGTGTAGCCTGTTGTTGAGGATGTGGCAGTCCATACCAATTGAGGTGGGGTCCTGGCTGGTACACCTCTGGTGGGTAATTGACTCGGTGGTGAATTGGTGCTTGCTTCATGTAGGAGGTGGTTGGTCGAGGTCCTGCTGTGGTAGTTTTCTCTGTAGATGATGTTATTGGAGATGTTGGCAAATGGAAACATGCTTCAATATCCAGCCATACTTTGTAGTCTGGATTCTGATCAACTGCCTTTTCTTCAAAAATCACCTTGATTGCCATAACTTTGTCAATTGTGGTTGAGATGAATGAACCAGTGATTTTAGTGCCATCAGGAATTTCCACAAAATCTTCTGATCCTGGACGTTGTACAATAATTGTGATTTTCTCAGCATTACCGGTCACATCAACCTTGAGCAGCTCTACCCCTTGAGTGTCATCAGTCAGTTTAACGGTGATGCTAGGTTTGGGGTCAGTAGATGTAGTTGGCACTGGTACAATCCATCCAGGTCCATCAGGTCTGCCATCACTTACTGGAGAGTTTGGTGTATTTGGTGTTCCACTAATGTAGTCATCAGGTATGAGGGTTTTATCAGTCATATCCTTAGTAGACTCACATCGAACTGATGTTGTTGAAGTAGGTCCTGATGTTGTGGTGATTTTAGGAGTCACTGTGGTAATCATTGGTGTTGATATTATTGTGGGAGTTCCTGTTGAAGTGGAGCCAAAGGTTGGTCGAGTGTTCTGCCGCCGCCGTTGCTGTTTCTTCTTGCTGAGGTCGTCTTTACTGCTCTGAGGTGACGATCTGGACACCACCTCACATATCTGATTGAGTGGAATGTCGAGAAGACCTAGTAACTCGATAAAATCAAGTCCCAGCAAATTATGGCATGAGTTTGCTATGTATACGGTACCTGATACCGTTTTTTTCTTTCATTTTGATGATAGCGGGTAATTGAACCGTGATGTGAACACAATCTCCAGAAGCACTCTGTGCTACCTGACTTGTTGGTGTCAATGAAGGCTGGCCTATGGCTTCCCATAGTTTTTGTGATATAATAGTTATATCTGATGCTGTATCGATTTGTAGTTGAATAGGATGGCCATTCAATTGTACTGCAACATATTTTCGTTTGGATTTTTGGTTTGAGAGAAAAGTTGCTATCAGACTGTTTGTTTTTGTTCTGTGCTGCTGTCGTTGCCTGTTATGTGAGGTTTGCCTATTATGGGTTGGTTTTCGTCCTGGAGGGGTGCAAAATCCCTCTTTATGTCCGAGTCGATTGCAGCTGCGACAGCGGTGTGTCTTGAAGGTGCAGTTTCGCACAAAATGCCAGTTGCCACAATTCCAACAAGCTGTTGGGGGCTGGACAGATTTTGAATTCGGTGAGGTGGGCCGACGTTGTTTTTGGACTGTGTTTACCATGGATGCTGATGCTTGTTGTACCATAGTTGAATCATGTTTTAGATTCACTAGATGCTGGCATTCTACGGCAACTTGTTGCAATGTTATGTCTGGATTTTGTTCTATTTTTGACAAAATCCGTGTGCGAATATCTGCCTCCTCCGCCGATCTCAAACCACGCACAAAAATCAAACATTTGAACTGAGCGTCTGTGATGGAGATTTTAAAACGTTCACAAGGCCTGCATACATTGAAAAATCGATCGAGGAAGATTTCGTTATGTTAAGACAATTAAAACGCATATTGAATAATGAAATATGCTCACCGAAAATCTGAGTGAGGATTTTTACTGTGCTGCCGAAACTGCAGTCACGGGAATGTTTTGGCAATATGTAATTTACATATCGATCATGCTCCGATGTCCCAAGTTTCCGTAGCAGAAGTCTTACCTTCCAGTCGTCAGCTTGATCCTTGAAATCCACTTGAAAAATGTCCTCGAAACGCGCAAACTATGTTTCGAACATCGAATTTGCCATTGGGTCGTAATGAAATTCTGTTATTGTTTGTGAAATGGAATCTGTAGACGTCCTAAGATTTGTTTCTGAAATCGACAATGTAGGTGTGGAAAATCTCTCTGAAAATAATTCCATCAAACGTAACTGTTGTTGTAGTAATTGCTGGATTGTACATTTCAATTTTTTTTTTTTTTTTTCTTTTAAATGTAAATTGATCTTATCTCATCCTCCGTCGCCACTTTTATAACCTTGTTAATTTAGGTTATAATAATTAATAACTCGTAAACAAAATGGATGAACTCTCAACAGAAACGTTTAACAGATTTATTAAAACTGAACACAGAATGAAATAATGAGTTAATTGGCGATTTGATATTTACAGTCTAAATCCGTGGTCTGTGTTTACTTTCTCTCCAGGCATCTCTTGCTTTCCCAAGGGTGATAACTCCGAAATGGTTCAAAGGGGCGTAACTCGTTTTCGTTAGTTGTCCTAACAGAAACTGATCCCCCACTCTAAATTCTAAAGTAATTGTTGGTTTGTTTTAAGTTTTTCATAGTGTTTGCACATAATCTCCTAAAAAAAAAGAGAACCTCATTTTAGCAAAGTGTGTTATTCTACAATACGTTTTCATTCATACTGAAAGTATCGACTGACATGTTTTAACTTCATTTTTGCTTTTAAATTAGTTACATTCTGTTAAAATTAGCTTTTTATGTAAAAAGAATGTTCAAAGTCTTTTTTGTGTGGAATAAAAGTTTAAAACATGAATATCTTGAAACAAATATCTTATTACTCAAATCCCCACTTAGGATGTCTCCTAATCACATAGCCCTTACGTCCCAGTTACAATATGCCTTTTTGGGGGATGAACAAAAGTAAAAAGTAAAAATAAAAATATTGAAGATGAAACATACAAAAAGGTAAACAATGAGAGCAACAAGTTCTGTTAGTGTCATAAATGATCATTATATATATAATAACGTAAAGTCAGTTGGATTCTATTTTGTCATCAATATATATTCCAAAATTCGTAATGATCCAGTCATTATTTTAAGAGATTACCCTGTACATAGAAATATATATATATGATGATAACTATGGAAATAATAATCCAATGTAATGGAAAATTAAAAAAGGAAAAACGAAAATTCTTTAAATATTTGTCAACGTTTTGTCTTTATTTCAAGACTTTCTCAAGATGACTGATTTGAAGAAAAACATAGAAGTCAATATTTGAAAATATGTGGTGAAAAAACGTGTTTGTTCTTTTTTTCGAACGAATAAAACAAAAACAAACAAAATCATCCACTGAATAAACACCACATTTTGAATTCTAACGTCTCTAATGTAAAAAAAAACTGAAAATCTTATAGACCTTGTACATAAAGACCAAACGTCCCACAATAAACATTAATTATGAATCCAGTAAAAATATTCTAAAGTGCCTATGCTAAAAAAAAAGACCTCTATGTTTTACCCTTTTGAAATATCGTAAATTGTAAATTTTAAATATTGTAAAAATTTTTAAATATTGTAAGTTTTAATCAACCACGCGCCTAACACGTGATCACATTCCAAATACGGAACCTCATCACACATAAGTTATTTTAAAACGTTATAAATTTACTGCACAGCTCGAACTTAGCAGTCATGAATATGCAAGTCCAACACCTTCCGCCTGAAGACGATTGAGGGAAGTCAATTGCAAGTACTTGCGAACAAAAATGGAACAAAACAGCTATGGAGCCTACATCCAACAATTAGACAAGAATACAAAAAGGACTATCCAAAGGATCGAGAAGATCGAAAAGATTGATAAAACAAAAACATTCTGTGATATACAACAACGTATGTCGAAATGAAAACATGATGCTTAAATACACACAAATATATATATATATATATATATATATAAAGTAAAGTCAGTCGGAGTCTCTATTTTTGTCATCAATACATTCCTGCCTACAAAATTACTATTTCATTCTGTATAGCCATTTTATTTCGTTGAACGTTGGTCCATGTTGTTAAGAACAATAAAATTTTATTAGAGTTAACATTGGAGAAAATAATTCATTCAGTCGGATTAAAAGTTTGGGAACATTGAGGAAAACAAGAAACTCCTACTCCCAGTTATTTGTTGTTTGGTGGTGGTGGGGGAGAACTCTTTGATTGTTTGCTTGGCAGCAATGTGTGTATGGAGTGGGGGGCTATTGAAAGCAATTGTATATTTATCTGGAGACGTTTGTTTAAATTTTGATACAACAATGTAATCCATTGTTCGATAAAAACTAAAATAAAAAGTAAAATGGTCGACCATAATCTAAGGCGACCCGAAGACTCCCTTTTCATTGGCTCCTACACTAAGATGCCGGGAAAGGCGCCACTCCTTTCCCAGGATGACTCCACTTACCCTTGATCCTCACCTTATAATGTTGAATGTTTAGCAAGAGGGAATCAAGTACCTTCTTTTTTTGTTTTTGAGTCTTTGGTATAACTTGACGGAGCATTGAACACAGGTCTCCCGATAAAAGACTAACTATTACAATATTTATGTTGCATGTTACTCTGTCGCGAGTGGTCATTATTTCTGAATATGTCCACACGCAGTATTTATCGTTAAATAGTTTAAAAAGTACACATCGAATATTCTTACACAACAAAAATAGTTACAAAAAAGAAATGAACTCAATCATATGCCTACCCGGAGACGTTTGTTTACATTTTGATACGATAATGTAATCCATCCTCCGATAAAAGACCATAAACGTCAAATTTAATTTATTCCCCAATAATAAAAAAAGAATAATAACTATTACAATATTTATTTAGAACAAAACTCTGCTAGGGAGCAGTCATTATTTATGAATGTGTCAACACTTGGTATTTATTGTGAAATAGTTTTAAAAAGTACAAATCGAATATTCTTATACATTGACATTTTTTTTACCAAGAGCAAACAAAGAATATTTATCTTCTGTATATATAAAATTCCATAAGCAATGTTGATGACAAAGGGGGGGAATTGCTGTTTTCTGGGTCAGAATCTATCCATCTAACACTTATAATTGGCTAGTATTTTTGAGCTCCTTATATCAAGTGGCTTCATGCCTTGTCTGGAGCGATTTCCATAAAAAAAAACAAAAAAACTCAATGTCTGTGTGTGTGATGTTTGTGTTCCCATAGAAAAAAAGGTTAGGTGAACTTGTGATGTCCGGATTAAGCAGTAAATATCGACCTCTCTCTGTCTACCCCTCCCCTCTACTGATCAGTGGTTTGAAACAACAACAAAGCGAATAAACCACTTCTTGTCTTCAACTGTTTGTTTCGTCTTAGCCCTTATTTTTGGGCTATGAACATACTTGTTTGCAAGAAACGTTTCCTCAGTCGGGAAAGATCACAGTAAGGGATGCATGCCGGAGCAAACGACTAGCTAGCTATGTTATGAACGTTCATGTATTAAATTGACTGTGACTTGTGAGATATAAGACCTCCCCTAAGAATATAAGAATAATAATAGTGTCTATTTACTTCTTGCATGTCTGTGTATATATTAACACATACGTTAAAATGTAACTTAGAATAAAGAATACATTAAGTGATCACCATATGGGTGAATCACTCTGATAGAGGAAATGATGATTTTCACTTAGCATGATGCAATTCCTGGTTTCTAGGGAATAAATTCACAAGCGGTCCACAGTCGCATGTATACCCCAGTCAAGGAAGATTATTTTGACGATGTAAATTTTTGCAGTTTTTTTTCAGCAAGATGTTGCTGTCTTTCCACAGACACCGCCAGGTATTCCCAAATGATTACCCATCTGGTATTGACCTTGCTTAAAACTAATCTGCCGGAGAGCGATCTTTATTTCTGAATATGCCAGCACATAGTATTTATAGTAAAATGGTTTAAAAAGTACAAATCGAATATTCTTATACATTGTCTGCCTTTGGTAAAAAAAAAAAGTCAAAGAAAATTTATTAGAAATAAAAGTCTATTTAAAAAATTCTCAGAACTTATACTAAACTTTGAACCTAGATCGAAGACCAGATATATAATATATATATATATGTTTGTTTTTTGTTATTGTTTAGGCGATAATGACAGCTGAAAGTCGGCTATCTTACAGTAATGCATTTAGCTAAATGCCTTACACTGTATGTCGCCCCCTATATTTGTGGGGTGTATATATATTTATTTACAAATAAAATATAGTTATCCACAGTTATTCACTATTAAATAACTCGAACATGGCTGACTTTGGCGAGATTCAAAACCTCGACCACAGGGTCTGCAGTCAGGAGCTTTACCACTAAGCCACGGAAATCTCACCTCAAATACGGGATAATCAATTTATTTTATTATATATAACTGATCTGTAATCTTATTACTGTGATTTAACGTCAATTTCGGAGCCAAAAAAATCTTACACATGTTTCTAGACCAAAATATTTACATAAACAATTTAAATCATATTTTAGTTTTGTAAACATACGTCTATTTTGATGAAATAAGTAAAAAAAAAAATTTTTAATCAAAATAAAATACAACTCTTAATATCAGCCAGAGGAGGTGTTAGTGAGAAGATAAAAACTTACTCCCGATTTCCTTATGACTAAAAGATATAAAATATTGATCAGGATTAAATATTACAATTGATGAAATCAACTAAAAATATTTTTTTTATTTTTAACACAATATTTGCCATAAACCATTGACAAAACAAATTTTATTATTGATAAGAAAACTTAATCACTAATCATATTTTGTTTAAAATCCGTTGTATATGCGAACATACATTTGACGGCTTTTAGAAATTGACTTCCAAACTAGCCTATCCATAGCCAGGGCTTTTATTTATCTCTCTTTCTCTCAAATCCATCTTTATCACTTTCTTGGCCTTCCCCTGCCAACTGACCTTGCTACCTCAACTGTTCTACTGATAACCATGGCACTTTCATCCAGTCTTTCATCCTATTCGATTTAACGTCCGTTTTAATGCTGGCATGTGTTGGACGGCTTTTAGAAACTGATTTCCAAACTAGCTTATCTTAAGCCAGTTCTTTATTTATCACTCTTTCTCTCAAATCCATCCTTATCACTTCTACTCATGTTTTCCTTGGCCTTCCACTGCCAACTGACCCTGCTATATTAACTAAACCAGGAACTCTCATCCATTCTTTCAACGTGACAATACCAACAAAGTCTCCTGTTTTGCACACATCTCCCTATACTGTCCAGATTTAACCTTCCTCTGAGGTCATCAGATCTAAGACACACATTATGCATCGTAGCATTCTCATATCGTTTCTCTCCAGGCAACGCATGTCCTCAACCTTCACTTGCCAGGTTTCACTTCCATATATCACACTGCATACACATGCCTAATAGATTCTCCTTGATCGACAGTGGTAACACTATGCCTGTTAGTAATTGCAAAAGTTTTCTGAACTTATTCTATCTATTCCTAACTCTTGCGATCACACTAGCACCTGCTCCTCCTTGTGCTCCAACGGTAACAAAACTTCTGAACAATCTAAATAACTTTGCCCTCCAAATATACTTTCTCCACATCTGAGTTCTCATTCATCTCCATGGTCTTACACTTCTTGCAGTACCACAAAAATTGAGTGCTTAAAACTACCTTTCCACAAACTGAGCAAAGGAACTTTCCTCTTTCTGAGGGATTTCCAACACTGATCATCACTTTAGTTTTGGTAACATTAACTCTCAGACTTTTACTTTCCATAGCATTTCTCCAAGTCTTTAACTTAACAAGTAGGTCATCCATTGTTTCACAGGCAAGTACTAAATCATCAGCATAAAACATCTCTTTCAGATAACCCGCACAAAACTCCCTGAACAATGCTTCTAAGACACAAATGAAAAACAACAGACTCAGTGCAGAACCTTCATGTACTCCTACTTTAACGTTAAAGTTGTCACTAAATGTGCTGTTAATTCTAACACGACTTTGAACATTTCTGTATATTGCTTCAACAACCTTTACCAAACACTCGTTTATCCCTAATTTATGCAAAGCCTACCGGACACCATGTCTTGGTACTCTGTCTAAAGCTTTCTCTAAATCTAGAAAAGCAAAATACAAGTTCTTCTTACCAAGATATTTTTCTTGCATTTGTAGCACAAGTGGTACTTTGCCCAAGCATAAAACCAAACATCATTTCATCTATGCTTATCTGACTTATTTGCTGCCTAATTATTCTCTCAATCACTTTCAGGACCTGATCCATCAATAATCTGTAATTACCTCTAGAGCTCCTCCTTTATCCTTGTAACAGTTAATAATTGTACGAAGATCCCAGTTTTTCAGAACAACTTTTATGATCTGATTTGTCAAATCCGATAATCTCAATGCCTGTTTCACCCCAACTTTCAATATTTCTGCAACAATGTCCGAGGGTCCTGCAGCCTTACCCATCTTCATCTTACTCCCAGCTTCCTGTACTATTTCTTTCTTAATTCTTAGAGCTGGACAAGTTACTGATTCTGCAAAACAATACCATGAAAACTCAGTATTTGACAATCTCTCATAATAGCATTTCCAAGTATCCGTCTTGTCCTGTTCATTTGTTACTATAACCGGTTTGTGTTGTGTCACAATTTCTACACCAGGTATTACTTTCACACACTCAAGAGCTTTCTGTCTTTTTTCCTTACTAACAGAAAATCTACTTGAGTTTCTGCTGTAGCAGATTTATACGTAACAAGATGGCTTTCCCTTTTCTTAAAAAAAGTATTTGCAACTAACATATCCATGGTCAGACCAAATTTTTTCTCCATTTCTTCCATGCACTGCACACTCTCAAAAGCACCAACATGACCATTCAAATCTCTTGCCAGAGAAAGCTCTTCTTTCTCATCAACCTTACAAGTTACAGCAATTGTCATAAAACGCATCGTTTGCATCTTCACTCAAGCCACATTGTGGTGAATGCCTACCGAGGAGAATTTGAATGCCTACTAGACACTATCCTCGAGTGTCAAAGGTCTCTCTTTACAGAGGTTGTCAGGACAACCTGACATGAGGATACTTCACCATACAAGTAAACTTCATGATATATTATGTCTACCATATTTTTTTCTTTTCCATTAAAATGTTCATATTCGAGTGATAAAAACAGGTGGCAAAATGCACACATAAAAAAGAATTGATTCACTAAACATTGTTTTTACTTCACCTGTTTATTTTTTTAATTCCTCTTTTTCTTCTTTAATCTTTCTCTTAAAGAATACAAAGTTATAACACACACATACACACACATATATATATACATATATATATAGTTTGAATTACCTACTAGACACCATCCTCAAGTGTCTTTGGTCTCTCTGTACAGAGGTTTATCAGGACAACCTGACATGAGGATACTTCATCCTACAATGAAACCCTGACTAAATATTTTAAATAACAGTATTCGAAGCCCAAATAAGATCACATCGACAAGGCTATACACTGGCTCATATGAAGAATGGTGCACCTTCTCCTAGTGAGGTTACCTCAGGTAACAGCACTTAACTGGATACTCTACCAGACTAGATGAATTCTTGTCCTGGAATCCGGTAAGACCAAGAGACCATAACATAGTTGAATGGTCAATTGGGGAGAGGAAAATTAATGTTCTTCACTTCTTTACTAACTCAACGTTTGAGATATAAATGAGAAATTTAGTTGAACACTCGAGTATCTATGGTTCTAATATAGAGATCAAGTGTTAGCCCTAGAAAGATGGCCCCTTGATTTCTGAGACTTTACACTGAAGTAAAATGAAAAAAGGAGATATGGCTGTGAAAATTTTCTCATCAACGAACAACAAAGATAAATGTGATCATATATAAAGTTAGGTATGTGTATGTTTATATAGTTTTATGTATAGGATTAACTATTTAATCGATCATTTTGGGACACAGTTGCTAGGTGTAAGTGTGGGTAACGTGAGCTATATTTAGTTAAATTTACTTTCATGCAAAGGACGTAAAATGGGGTGGAAGCCTTTTGTGAAAATTCAGATTCCTCTGATTTTTGTGAAATTTTAACAATAGGTATTAAACATCAATTAATAAATATTCTCAAAATTTTCAATTGTTTCTTTACAATATTTTAAAGGGTTTTTAGGGGGCATAAAATGGACATAACCACCCATTTGGAAATAAAAATATTTCAGATTTGCACTGAATTTGATTCATAATCATTAGACACCAATTAAACATGATTCCCTGAATTTCAATTTCTTCTTAAGACCCCATAAACTTAAACCTTAAATTTTAGAGATTTTCTAGAATCAGAATTATGTTATGAATTTTGATCAAAATTGGAGTAAGGATTCTAGACATAAGGTTTAGTATCATATCTTGATTTTAATCTTTGTAAGGAGACATAAAAGTTATGGGAATTAATTTTACCTGTCGTGGGACGAGTATTCAAATATTTATATACAAATAAACACATTGGTCTTCATTATAGAGTGGAGGATGAGAATGAAGGTAGGTATATCGGGGTGTTTTTTTAAATTTTTTTATTTTTATTATCTTTATTTTTTTATCTGAGTAGACAAACAGTTTTTAGTTCACATACTCTGGAGGATAAGGGCGCGGAGTTTTCAATAAGCGCAGACGAATGATCATGGTGTATAAGGGAGACGCCCACCTCGCACTGGGGGAAAAGGAAACGTTGCAAGATGCGCTGCTTGTGCAGAGAGAAGGATCGGGTCGCGGGGGGGGGGGACTAGAATTGCGTCGTTATGTTTATAAGCGAAATGTTATTTTTAAAGAAATATGTTGATAAACACTGGTCGTTATATTTACAAGCAAAAATATGCGAACACTAGTCACTATATTTTTGCTAGTATATCACTACTCCCCTCTCCACTAAAATAGAAGATGGTAATCCCTAGGATGGTGGTATCATGACCACAGAACATATTACACTATGCCACCCCCACGAGGAAGTAATCCCTGAGAGGATGGTCTCATGACAACAGAACGAATACTACACCCTCCCCTCCTTAAAAAAAAGGAAGTAATCCCTAGGAGGATGGTATTATGACCACAGATACTACACTACCCCCACCCACAAAAACGAGGAGGTAATGAGGGAGAGTAATGCCAGGGAATATGGTATCATGACAACAGAATAAATACTACACTTAACTCCCTAAAAATAAAAAAAGAAAGGAAGGATGGTATGACCATAGAGCATACATTACACTACAGAACGAGGTAATCCCTTGGAGGATGGTCTCATGAAACCAGACACAGATACTACCGCCGCCTCCCCCCCCCCAAAAAAAAAGATAAGGGTAATGCCTGGTAAGATGGTATCATGACAAACGAATATATACGACATTGCCTGCACCCAAAGACCGAGGTAATGCCTGGGAGGATGATCTACTACAGAGTAAATACTATACTACAATCTCTAAAAATAAAAATAAAGGGAGGGTGGAATAATGACTACAGAACATATATTACACTACCCCACCCCACCCCAAGGAGGTAATCCCTGGGAGGATGGTCTCATGACAACAGAACAGATACTACACTCCTCCACCCTGAATTGAGCTTTAAAAGATAGTACCATATAATAGAAGTAGTAGTATAGTCTAGAGCAGTGGTCAGCAGTGGACCACTGCTGGTCTGCGGAAAACTTTCTGATCAGTCGAAGCATGAACAAATATCTACATTAAAATGTGTAATATTTGAATAAACTACAAATTTTTAATTTGTTTTATTTAAATAAATACACTATAACTTTGTTACTTTTCTTTTTACTTAACATATATATATATATTTACTTAACATATATATATATTTATTTACTTAACATATATATATATTTATTTATAAATGTTAGTAATAAATAATTAATATTTATTTATAAATATTATTATAAGCCCCCTTTACTAAAGGCCGGGCACTCTGAGTGAGTTTAATAACAAGCAGTACAAATAGCTTCATGCAAGATCCAAACACAGTTTGTTGATCACTTTCACTGCTCGTGTAAATTAGCCGCCGACTCGCTATTTACAAAGTTAAATTCCTCTTCAATTATTAGCTAATTCGTTGTGGCCGACGGGGGAATGCTCTTGACTGCAAATCAGTGGCGATTTGTGATCAGAGTTCGAGCCCGCCGACCGTAGAGAATTAACTTCCTGCACTGAAGATTGCGTTAGCATGAAACATCGATGTCTGTAGGTAATAATTAATTAATATTTATTTATAAATATTTATATTTATATATATATATATATATATATATATATATATATATATATATATATATATATATAAGATAGATAAAATTAGAACATTATTTATATCAGTTCCAAGAATTCAAACAACGAATATTTGGCGTATGGTCGTTTCTAAAGCAGTTTGGAAAATTTTATTTTGTATTATATTTTAGATGATTCCAAGAAGTCTTTTAATCAGCGTCCCTTTATAATATAATCACATACAGAAGTCAAGAGGGAACAACATCATCTTTAAGAATTACTTGAAAAAACACGTCGTTAATGTGGGAAAACCAAAACTTCTTATGCAATTTCACAGTACTGAAAATGTAAAATCGACAATAATACCAATAATAGTATTTAAAATATATAGGATAGAGCAAATCTAAAATATATATATATATATATATATATATATATATATATATATATATATTATTTTTCATTTTATTTCAGTATAAAGTCTCAGAAATCAAGAGTCACCTTCCTGGGGCTAACACTTGATCTTTGTATGAGCTAGAAAAGAAGTTACAAACATTAATTTTCCTCCCCAATTGACTAGTTAACTATGTTATAGTGCATCTTTCTTGTGGTCTCTTGATCTTACCGGATTTCAGAACAAGAATTCTTCTAGTCTGGTGAAGTATCCAGCTAAGTGCTATTACTTGAGGTAACATTACTAGGAGAAGATGCACCATTCCTCATATGATCCAGTGTATAGCCTGTCGAGGGGATCTTATTTAGGCTTTGAATACTATGTTAATTTGAATATTTGGTCGGGGTTTACTTGTAGGGTGAAGTATCCTCATGTCAGGTTGTCCTGATAAACCCTTGTACAGACATACTAGAGAATGGTGTCTAGTAGGTAATTCAAACTCTATGATGGGTACATTTCATATTAATAAAATAATTTTTTTGATTATCTAAATGAATAAATGTGAACGATTTTTTTAATGTATCACTCCTTATTATTACCAAAACGGCTCACTGTTACTTAAATCAATAATACAAGTCTTTTGAAATACTGTATATATAGTAGAGAGCAAAGACCCAAACACCTATTTGAATGCCTAATTTATATAAGTATTTCTTTAAACAGTTCATAATAAATTAATGTTTAGTGTTATTCATTTGTAATTGTATTGTTCTATTTTCTTATATATATGCAATAGTTTTGTCGGTATTAACAGTAATAAAAGTGATTGAATTATAAAAAGGATAAATTAGCAAAACCTTTAAAATATTATGTTCATTAATTTTCAAAGGGGGTAATTTGAATGAAAACTATTAGTTTTATTATATAAATGTATTTACCTTTTTTTTTTCTAAATTCATATTAGTGGTCCATCAAATTTAAAATTATGCATTTAGTGATCCATGAAGTTCTGGTCTAGAAACTAGACGAGGGTTCTCTGGTATATTATTATATAATTCTATTATTATTCTTTATCAAAAAATTATATATATGTATATGTATATATATATATATATATATATATATATATATATATATATATATGTGTGTAGTTGAAACTTGATGACTTCATAATGGATGAGTGGTAGCTTTATGACATCATCCTCTAGAATATTATTAAATATCTCTACTCAGCCTGGTGTCATCAACTGTTCCGATGGAGTTATATAACTCCTACCCACAATAGGAATATGTGACACAAGGTCAGAAAGTGGGATTTGAAAAGCCAGCGCCCGAGAAGGTGAGCACTCTGGCTGTTTAAAAAAACTGCCTGGGCAGCCCCGTCGGCATTCCCCGGTAGAGGCGCCTCAGACAGTAAGCAATAAACTTACTCCTCCCCAAAGAGGGAAGGCAAAGCCTGGGAGGGTGGATCTCCTAGAACTGCACAGGACAGACCCATAGATCGGCATAAATCAAGCCCCGAAAGCCAAGACAATACCAGTCTATGGGGTGCAGTATCCATCAGAACAGATACTACACTTTGATCTTGGCCAAAAATTACACCCCATAGACCGGTATCGTCTTGGCCTTCGGGTCTTGATTCCGCTGGTTTGTGGGTTTGTCCTTCTCGTGCGTTGGCTTTTCAAATCCCACTTTCCAACCTTGTGTCACATCTTACCGCTGTAGGAGGAAGATAAATAGAAAACTCCTCTCATTGTTTCTAATTTGCTGTGTAATTGGAGATGCTGGTATCTATTCCATTGATGTTGTCTATATGCTTTTAAGTTTGTGTCAATACCCTGTGCTGACGATGAGATCTGATAGTAATAATAAAAATACATGGTCTCAGAAACGATCGTACACAATCTGTTGTTTTGTTGATTTCTTGGAATGAAAATTGATCATGTAATTGGGTTTACATAAATATATGCTATAATATATATATATACAGGGTGGGCCAAAATAAGGGTCCTATCTTTAAATTTGAATAACTTGAATTTGAATAACTTCCACAAAATAAAAGTTAAACTCACCAAACTTTATGTGTGTGTAGACTGACCCTTCCGAGATTTTTTGAAATAAACAAAACAAATTTTAGCCGAAAAACACTTCTTAAAACTTACAAAAACTAAAGTATTGTTTTTTACACTGTTTTGAGTTTTTTTAAGCAAAAATAATGTTTTCTAAATGAGGGTACGTTCCTTAGGGCTAATACGGCTCATGCTTGCTTCGGAAGGGGTCCTTTACTTATTCTAAAAAAAAAATTTTTTAAAATCAATAAATAAAAAAGTTATGAATTTTTAAAAATAGGACCCTTATTTTTGCCCACCCTGTATATATAATATATTATATATATATATATATATGTAACTTAATGATATTATAATGGATGAGTGGTAGCTTTCTGACATTACCCAGAGTGTATGTTGACAAATTACAAGCAAACAACGTCCAAAGTTTAAGTAGTATATAGATGTACGAGTTGCTTGCTTCTTATCTTGCTTGTCACCGTGCACACGGGATGACGTCACAACGAGGTGGGTGACATGATAAAGTTTGTTTTTTTGTTCTGATTTTTTATAGAAATCGCTCCAGACAAGGCATGAAGCCACTTGATGTAAAAATATTTTTTGAATACTCACGGTCAAAAACTAGCAAACGATAAGTGTTAGATGGATAGATTCTGACCTGGAAAACACCAATTCTTCCCCCTTTGTCATAAACATCTCATCGAATGTGAAGACTAAAGAACAAAATAAGGGAAGTTACCATTCATCCTTTATTGCATCATCCATGTTTAAGTATATTTTGCGAAACCCTGTTCCAGCAGTAGTAGTGATGGCAACAAAACAATTTCCATGAATAATTAATTCTGATTGTTCAATGTTTACAAAATACTCAATTTCGATTGGTTACCGAAATTGAACTTCAACCGAAAATTGCTCTGGGAGCCGGATACCTGCTTTGTACTGGCTATTTAAGTGACAACTCAAAATCAGTTAGCAATGGGAGATTCAACCTGATACGCAGTCACAATGCAGTGTTATCAACTACTACTAAACTTCTTGTGAGTGAACCTAAATCTAACCATGACTGCTGCGCTAAAGGTTCTCGTCAGACACAAGAAACATTTACAAATTCAATCACACACGGTTCACACATACACTGTCTCAAATACAGGAAACAGACATTTGTATGCTGCTTACTCTGTTCACATAAATCCTTGCCAGATGTTTCCATAGCAACACTGTTTAATCAGCAGTTACTAGAGTAGAAAGTGAACTTTCAGTTTCAGTCTCGTAACTCTCGCTTCCCTTATTTTGTCCTTTAGTCCTCACATTTGATGAGCGATGTTTCTGACAAAGGGGAAGAATTGCTGTTTTCTGGGTCGGAATCTATCCATCTAACACTTATCGTTGACTAGATTTTAACCTTGGAGTAGTATGTTTTTTAGTTCCTTACATCAAGTGGCTTTATTTCATGTATTTCTGGAGCGATTTCCATTAAAAAAAAAAATTTTTTTTAAATGTTATGTGGGCGAACTACAAACAAAGGTTGCTTCTGCTGATAAGTCACTCCAAAGCTTTCGTTTTGATTTTAATGAACAAATACGGACTCTTTTCTTCACAGGAACATGGGCACTTAATAATACAGCGATAGAAAAGCTAAGAGTGGCACAATGCAAAATGGAACGCATTATGCTTGGCATCAGTTTACGTGATAGACAAAGAAACACCTGGATCAGACAGCAAACTGGAGTAAATGACAATCACCAGCATACGAACAGCAAAACATAGATGGGCAGGTCACATTTAGAAATATACAGACAGCAGGTGGACATATAGAGCGACAGAATGGACCCCGAAGCAATAGAAAAGACACAGAGGAAGGCAAAAAACCTGGTGGACAGACGACCTCGACAGCCAACTACGTTTTACTTGGCCACACCTAGCCAGGGATAAAACAAAGTGGAAAGAAACCAGGGAGGGGTTCTTCCTCCAGGAGTGATGAAAAAAAAAAATAATTAAAAAAACCTAATGATGATTTCTTCAGAGACTTCAATCTTTTATTTGTTTGTTTTTTAAACTGAGCGCATAAATAAATTTAAATTAATATTTGTATGAGTTTTCTTCGTCTACACTACTCTTTCTTTCTCTCTTTTTTTCTCTCTATGTTTCTTCTATTCTCTCTTTCTCTTGTAGAATATAGATCAACGTATTAATTTAATCATATTCCTCTTCAGGTTTAATAATTTGTATGTAAACCATGAACTTTTCAGAGAAAGAAACAATTCAGGTCTGTCGAATTTCTCCAATCTATTTAAATCATGTCAATAGGTCCAATGCTTAAAAGTAAAGCATATAAACAAATTCCTTTCCAAAGTACAACACGGTTCAAAGTACATAGTGATGATACATGGGAATATTTTAAAAGATCAAAAATAAATATTTATATTTAATTCATTATAAATGTGGGAACAGGGTCAATTACTATCTAAATGAATAAATGCGAAAGTTATACCAATTTCTCGCATTATGGATACATTCCAAACCCCCGGTTTCAAGTTAATTCAACTTCACACAATAGACGCACCATCTTTTTTATATATTGCTTATGTATATGTGATATCAGTCACAAGGTTAACTAATGTGCATATTGGTTTTGAAAAAGGATATCTTATTAATTAACTATTATTTGTTATTGCTTTTTTAATTTGATGATTCTTTTGATTTTAATATAACAAATAGTTCTTTTTGCAATATTGTTTTATTCTCTAAACAAGCATTTAGCATTTGTGTTCAAACGATACCGGTTTATTAGGCGGGGTAAAAAAACCCTGGTTGAATCTTTAAAACTCTGTGGATCTTGTATGTTTGTTGCCGTGCACAATGGATGACGTTACAAAGGGATGACGTCATATACTTAAACAGAGATTTTATTTATCTTTCTCCCACAAGGTAAGATGTGACACAAGGATCGGGAAAGTGGGATTCGAAAAGCCAGCACTCAAGAAGGTGAGCACTCTGGCCTACAAAAAATGCCTGGACAGCCCCGTTGGCATTCCCCGGTAGGGGCGCCTCAGGCAGTAAGCAATAAACTTACTCCTCCCCAAAGAGGGGAGGCAAAGCCTGGGAGGGTGGACCTCTTAGAACTGCACAGGACAAACCCACAGCAGGCGTAATTCAAGCCCCGAAGACCAAGACAATACCAGTCTATGGGGTGCAGTATCCATCGGAACAGATACTACACTTTGATCTTGGCCAAAAGGCTGAGATAGCATACTTAAACAGAGATGGAAGACACCGAGATTGGAGGTCCTTTATAACACCACAAAGGAATGACGTCACAAAGTACACTACTAGAACTCTGTATCTTGCCTTCTTGTCACTGTGTATACTGGATGACGCCCCCCTCCCCCAAACAATTGGGTAGGCTCATTGCCACCCAAATCACAGAGAAGACTAATAGTCGTTGCCAGCGAGAAATCAATGGTAAACGGTTTTTACGATAATGCGAAGTCATCTGCAATGGTTATCGAAAATGGTGGAAAGTATTAAAAATCTGGGGAGACTTGTTATTACTCAGCCTCCAGGGGACACCACCGGTTATTATAAGTGAGTAATCACTGATTATGACCTTTGTGATAACTCCTAATGAATAAATGATAACATCCCTCTCCTCAAAGAAAGTGGTGGCACCAGCCTCCTCGGCTAGTACCACACAAAATGGTCGTGAAGGGTCAAGGAGGATAGAAAGACCCAAGAAGGAAAGCATCATCCTAACTTCCACTAGAAGGACGCGAAGAGCACTAGAATCTTTGGAAGACTTATTCCAGAGAAAGGCAACAGTTGTTATCAGAGAGAATTGGTAAGCAGCTATTGTGATACCAAAGTTATTTGCAATGATTATTGAAAGAGACGGTGAATGCTGGAAATCTGAGGAGACTTGTTGTCACTCAGACTTCAAGGAACACCACTTCTTATTGCCAGTAAGCAATCACTTATGATGACTCATGTGAAAACTTATGGCCTTCATTCAGTTTTGAGAGACAATGGATACCCCCTGTAAGGATGGATGTGCATATAATGTTGAAGCAAGGGTTGCGCAATCCCAACCACACCTCTCTTGAATCGGCACTGCTTGATTCCAGTGGCAAGGAGACTGGAAACAATTCTGAGATAAGCGGAGAGCACATACAGCACCTGGTATTCCCAAATGGTCACCCATTTAGTACTGACCAGGCTCAATGTTGCTTAACTTCGGTGATCTAACGGGAACCGGTGCATCACCATGATTATGTCATGTGAAAACTAGTGAATAAATTACAATAATGAGAGAACCTGGTCGGAGGGGACTGTGAGAGGTTGGAATCGAGGAGAGGACTGACACCATACAGAGCACAGAACTGGTGAGAACAGCTGAAATATTGGGGAAGACCCTTAAGTGCGGAGACCAACCGACATGGCTAGATGAAATAGAAGAAAACATAGAAAGAACTAAGTGAGAGATGGATGATTTGTTCAGTTAATTACAAATTAGAAGAATTAAAATGGAATCTTTTGCAAGCATAACACAATCCCAGAACTAAGGAATATTTTAGCATGTGTTTTGTGTCATTAAATTATATAGGACAAAAGACTTATTTTATATGTAAACCTTGGACTTTTCAGAGAAAGGAACAATTCAGCTCTGTTGAATTTTTCAATCCATTTAAATCATATGTCAATACGTCAGATGATATCTTCCTGCTTAAAAATAAAGTATATAAACAATTTTCTTTCCAAAGTACAACACAGTTCAAAGTTCATAGTGATGATACATGGGATGATTTTAGGTTTGGTTGTTTTGTTTTACGGCATATTCACCCTTTTCGGATTATTTAATGCCGAATCCGGTCATTTTGGTAAAAGTAAAAACTTTCAAGTGCTTCAAGTTCTTTATATCTTCAAATATTTATTCATGGTGTTTCGTTTGGTTGTTTTGTAGAGAAAACTTGTTTTTGTTTTTGACTTTGAAGGACACAGTTGAGTTTTGCAAAGGGAAAGAAAAAAAAACAATAACATCAATGTTTGGTGAATTTTTAGATCAGAAAGCCAGTAATGGAGGAGTTTAAAAGATAAAAATAAATAATATTCATAGTTAATTCTTTATAAATGTGGGAACAGGGCTTTTTACTATATTACTAAAACTCTGTAGAACTTGTGCACAATGGATGAGGTCATCCACTTAAACAGAGATGGAAGACATAAAGTATATTACTAAAACTCTGTATCTGGTTTGCTTATCACCGTGCACACTGGATGACATTCCTAATAATAATACCCCCCCCCCCAGTGTAAATAAGTAGTGGAACCAAACCTGGCTGGTACCATACAAAATGGTCGTGAGATTGGCAGCAGATTAACCTTTTTAAGTGAAAGCTGGTCGGTCTACTACAAAGGACCAGAATATCTATATGTTCCAGCAGATCGGCGAGGGGGGGGGGCAGTAGGTTGGCTGTGCGTCTCACAGCAGTTGGCCCTCTTGGCATTTCACAGTAAGTTGGGAGTTTGTGTGCCTCTAAGAGAGATGGGCCCTTGGACTCCTAGCTAATGGACTGTGTTCAGTTGAACTGGTGTTTAGATTTGCAAGTCTGTTGTTCAATAGAAGAAAACAAGTATCATTGTAACCTTAAAAAATAAACCTTTGTTACTTGTTTTAAACTGAAGTTGTAATTTTATTTTGAGGGAGAATTCTTCTGTTGCAACACTGACTGAGACCACACGATTGACACTGCAACTGGTGTCGAAATCGAGATACGACTTTGGACCAACGCAACGAGTGGACGATCACGGCCAGTGCAGTGAACGTATGTTCACAATTGAATAACCGAAAAAGGGCTGATATGCCATAAAACCCATAAACTAAACCATAGTAATAATAGTAGCAACAGAGGTGGATCCCAGAAGGAGTCAGCTGCGGAGAAGTTTCTTCTCCCTAATACCCACCCTCGCTGGGAAATTTTCTGCTTTTTAAGCCACAAACTGAAAAATTAAAAAATAAATAAATAAACACAACGTGGGTTGAAAAACAACGAAAAGAAAATGTCTGAACATAGAAAATCAGGAATTATAAATGGATAAATTGTTGAGCTTAACTGCTTATTAAATAAACGATATCAGTTATGACCTATATAGGTGTTCAGATTTCAACAGCCAACGCGTTCTAACAACACAGGGCTGTGTCTAGACTAATAAATCGTTCATTTATTTTCCTATCAGACAACCCGAAACGGTAACTACCCATTCAGAATGTAGTAAATAAAATAAAAGCCAACGATGAACTTCCAAATGAAATAAGGTAACCTGTGTAAATTTCACGGTATTATGATTTCAAAATTATATGGTATTATTATGCTAAAAGGATTTAATGTTTACTAGTAACTAGCTGTATCTACCTGGCATTGTCTAAAATTCAGTGAAGTTATTTTAATTTTTAATTTTTATTTGTTTGCACAATTTAAAACTTAAGGTAGATAACTATATAATTATATTCTCCAATTCAAAATGAGTTATTCCTCTTGATACTTTTATTTTTAGGTGATTATTTAAAAATGTTTCATATTAGCAGTCGTCTGGGCCAGACTAAGTAATTTGAAAAATAAATGGTAGCTAAGTACACATATGGCATAATCACGCTGACACAAAGTTAAGTGATGTTAGGCCTGGCCAGTACCAGATGGTGACCATTTGAGAATACCAGGTGTTGTATATGGAAGGACAGAGAAATCTACCTGCAAAAAAAAACAAAAAACTATCAACCCTGAAGATGCCTGTAGCAAGTATTTCAGTATAACCTGCTAATCCATACATATGTTGACACAATGGAACAACCGGTCCCAATCAACGGTACTCAATCACGAGCAATTCGTTATTAGTTATTTTTTTTAAGTATGCTATTATAATGCCAATAACATAGTACAACAATAATAAATGAAAACTGGCTAGTCAGAAGCAAAGCTTGATTTGTCAGCTTAAATGCGATTTGGGTCTGACATTGGAAATCTGACAAGATAACTGTGTGTTAGAAATCTAAATTTAATGTTTCTATTTGTTCAATAAAATGTAACATTTATACAATAACTTTTACTGGAATAGAGAATCGTCAGGCTAAGGGGATGAAATACGGACGCTTCTGTTTAGCTTAATTGTAATAAATATATTTTTATAGCTAACTACCTAGCTCTATCCACGTATTGGGCACTATTGAAGTAAATACTGAAAATCTATACATAATATATTATATCTCCTTATAATATTATATGTGTATACATGCAATAATATATATATATATATATATATATATATATATATATATATATATATACTTAGACAAACGTTATTGTATAGCACGGAATATTTTTGTTGAATTAGTCTTTTTTATCTTCGATCTTTCAGATAATTCTTCGCGTATTTCTGTCGAATTGTCAGGTGTCGGCTCCGTAAGTGTTTCTTGTTACATTTTTGTTTTTTGCGAGTACTTTCAAATGACTCAATCGTCTTCGGGGTGGGGGTGGGGGGGGGGGGGGGGGGACTTGCTTATTGATGTCTGCCGAGTTCAAACTGTACGGCAATTTATAGCTTTGTAAAAGTATGCATGGGTGATGAAATTCCGTATTTGGAACGTAATCACATGTTAGGCATGTGTAATTAAAATTTACAATATTTAAAATTGAAGATATTTAAAAGGTTAAACGTAGAATTGTATTTTTTGTCGGCTAAGGATATTTTGTAGTGAATTATTAACCTAGGTACTTTAAAATATTTTTGACTATTCGTAATTAATATTGTCTTATATACAATGCCTCTAAGATTTTCAGTCTTTTAAAAAAACACCTATGGAGCCTACATCCAACAGATTATCCCAAAGATCGAGAAAATCAAGAAAAGACTAATTAAACAAAAACATTCCGTGATATACAATAAGTCTTGTCTAAATGAAAACATGCTGCCTAAACACACACACACAATATATATATATAAAATTTATGTAAATTCACACAATTTGACATAGTAGACTATTACCCCTCAATTACAAAAGATATCCTCGATAAAGCTCTTAACTACGCACTAGATTACACAGATATAAGTCAGTTAGAACGAGATACCATCCTAAATGCCAGACAAACCCTCCTTTTCTTCGAGGGAAGGGCCTGGGTAAAGAAATCAGATCCTGAGGACCCCTTTGACGTTGCAATGGGCGCCCACGATAGTGCGGATATATGCGACCTGGTAGGACTTTATATCTTACACACACTCAAAATTAAGTTTCCCGACCACTTCATCGGATTATACCGAGATGACGGGGTCTGCCTTTCACACAATAAAAACGGACAAATACTAGATAAATTTAGGAAAGACCTCATTCAAACCTTCAAAAGTTTAGGCTTTAAAATCACTATCACTACTAATTTAAACCAAATAGATTTCCTCGATTCTACTCTTAACCTCGAAAATAATACTCACAAACCCTACCATAAACCAAATGAATCACTCCAATATATCCATAAAAGCTCATGCCATCCACCATCAATCCTCAAAAACCTTACTAAAAATATAAGCCTTAGAATTTCAAACCTCTCCTCCAATTATGAAGTTTTCACACAGGCCGCTCCATATTATAATAAAGCCCTCCGCGACAGCGGATTCCACGATGGAATCTCATACATCCCAAACCAGAATATTCCACAGAACAACAACCGCAAAAGGAGGAGATCGATTATCTGGTTTTCGCCGCCCTTCTCCAGCAGAACAAAATCAAGAGTAGGTCATATTTTTCTCTCATTATTAAACAAACATTTCCCTCCAACAAACAGTTTACATAAGTTTTTCAATAAAAACACCATCAAGGTCAGCTACTCAACCATGCGGCCTATTAGGAGTTACATCACCAGAGAACAAAGCACGGCAGTCGACACCGGATGCTCATGCCAAAATAAAAATTCTTGCCCCCTCGAGGGAAATTGTAAAGTTGACTCAGTTGTATACAAAGCTGTGGTTACGAGTCAAACTGATAACAGTACAGATGTATACTACGGCATGACACAAGGTTCCTTTAAACAAAGGTATTATTCACACCTATATTCCTTTAGATACAAAGATCGCGCAAACACATCTTTGGCTAAACGAATTTGGGAACTAAAAGAAGAAGGAACTCCCTTTTCTATAAATTGGAAAAACATAGAGAGAAAACCCATTTATTCACCTATATCTAATGTTTGCCATTTGTGTAATGCTGAGAAGTTCCATATTTTTAAGGCCATCATGAACCCAAACACCAGATGTTTAAATGTACGCGATGAGGTTTTTAAGGGCTGTATACATCGTAAACAAGCACTCCTTATCTATTGGATGGATCGAGTGACTTAAGCCTTCCTAGAACCCTACATACATTTTTCAGACACTTACACACTTCCACTGCAGACTTCTCGTTCTACGAACCTGATCACAACCCTTTTTTCCTTTCTCCATTTTTTCCCTCTTTCTTATTCAAATTTTTAAATTTTTTATATTTTTTTTATATTTTTATATATTTTTTTTATATATTTTTATATTTTTAATTTTTAAATTTTATTTCTCGAATCTTTATTTATTTATTTATCTATATTTTGATTTTTATTTATATATTGATTTTTATTTATATATTGATTTTTTATTTTTTATTTATATTTATATATTGATGATTTTTTATTTACACATGCATGTGTTTGTGTGTGTGTGAGTGTGTATATAATATATATATATATATATATATATATGTATATATATGCATATATATATATATATGTACGTGTGTGTGTGCATATGTATGTGTGTATGTGTATGTGTATATTTATTTTTGATTTTTGATTTATATATTTATTTATATATTGATTGATTATTTATGGTTATATATTGATTTTTTATTTATATATTGATTTTTTATTTATGTATATGTATATATATTTTTTTATCTATATATATATATATTTTTATCTATATATGAATTTTGAATTTTTATTTACATATTTATATATAAATTTTTTTATATATTGATTTTTTATTTATATTTTGATTTTTGAATTTTTATATGATTTTTATTTATTTATATATTGATTTATTTATATTTCGATTTTTATATTTACATTTATTTTACTTATTTATTTATATATAATTATATATTTATATTTATATTTTTATTTTTATTTATATTTTTATTTACATTTTGAAATTTGATTCTTTATTTATATATTATGATTATATTTATATATTGAATTTTTTATTTATATATTGAGTTTTTTTATTTTATTTTAATATTTTTTCTATATAGAGATTTATTATTTTTTATTTATATATTGATTTTTTTATTTATATATATTTTATTTTTTATATAGATTTTTTATTTATATATTGATATTTTAATTATATATTGATTGATTTTTTATGTATATATTGATTTTTTATTTATGTATTTATATATTTATCTATATTTATATTTTTTATTTATATATTTATCTATATTTATGTTTTTACTTTGAATTGAGAATTATTAATTGAAATGATCGAAATTCATAAAAACATATATATATATTTTATATAATAATAAATAGTTACCTCCCCTTTTTAGATAATGTAATTAATTAGAGTTGCGTACCTTAATTAATTATTTTCTACATATATATATATGAAAATAATATATATAAATATAAAAGTAATATTTTATTATTATAATTTTAATTTTTTTATTTTCCCCCTCCTTTCTTTCTTTCTTTCTCTCTTTTCTTTCTTGCTTTACTTCTAAATATAGAATCTTTTAACGGCTTTTTCTGACCTAAGCGTTTCTCGTCGGCTCTCCATTTCAAAATTCTGTGTACATAGCGTTTCATAACAGTTAGATGTGTTTTTTGAAGAAATTCCATCGTTTACTATTTCAGACTATGCTGAAGACGACGGAATCGGGAATTCAACCCGTTTCTTGTCAGAAACCACTGGTCCATGTCTGATTAAAATCTGTATTTAAAAATAAAAATATATATATATATATATATATTATACTAAATGTGAATTAGTCAACGTTTGTTTCCCCCCCTTTCATGAATGATGTTTCAGATAAAGGGGGGAAAATTGCTGTTTTCTGGATCGGCTTTTGTTTTGAGTGGGTAGTATGTGAAGAATTTCAATCCTCTCATAGCATTTGTCATCTTTCAACTGTCAATCTATCCATCTCATTAACCTTTATCCTTGAGTAGTTTTTAGTCTTGATAAGTGGTCAATCATTAGTTTTAAAAAAAGTTAAAATTATAACATCTCCATTGCACTATTGCTGTTAACTCTCTCGCTCCTGTAACACACCCTTCAACTGGCTACATGCCAGATTTAACGGACCTGAATTTAAATCCTCAGAGAAGTAAATCTTGGTTATTTACTCGGACGTTACCATTACATGTGATGAAAAATGATGGCTTTAACATCACAATGCAGACATGCACACTTATTTTCTTGCAAATGATGTTGGCACACACTCAGATTTGTGCAAAGTAAGATGGTATTTTTTCTATACAATGCCATGAATGATTCGAGTTTGAAGGTGTATACAGTTTCTTCAAACCTTTGAATAAAATTAGTGTATAGGCGATAATAGATATTTGGTACTTATACAGATAAGGACCCAAGCTAAAATCGACTTGGTTAGGGTCAGCTTCAGTCCTAATCTCCATAAGGTAAATGCACTACTTTCCGGTTCTTTTTTTGTTAAAATCTTGATTATTCTAACATATTTACACATTTAAAACGTGTTTTTCTTCAGATTACATGTGTAATACTAAATAGATTTTAACTCAAAATGGTTCCTCATTTAATAATATTTAAAAACAAAAGACAAACCATTCTTATTGTCTGTACACAATTGTTTATCACATTCTATTTACACCTTCGAACTCATCATTTGTTGGAGTTTGCTTCGCTTGTTTTACATCATAGGACCCCCCCACCATTTAATACAAATGAGTCACCCCTTACCAAGATCAAAAGCCATTCGAGGATAAGGGTTAATGTGATGGATGGATAGTTAGTTGGATGATGAACAATACTATGGGAGGATTGAAAACAATAGATAGAATGAACAAGATTTGATTGTAGTCTGCAGGGAAGCAGTCCTGTGGTAATATGCTCCAAAGATGGTGGTTCCTGGAAAGAAACTGTCTATGGATACACTGTTTGGTTTTTGGTACACAGAAAGGAAAGTACTTCGAAATAGTTTGTGTTCTTGCTGTGAATGTGTTACAGGGAGAAACCAGAGATTGGAGCTCAGTCAAGCACCTTCCATTGAAATAACGATAGAGTAGAAATAAAATAATGTACTGCGTAATCACATTGACACACTGGTTCCCGTTAGATCATCTATTACTAATGGACATTTGTTATCTGTCTCTGAAACCAAAACTATACTATTACTATCTTTAAGTGCTCAATTCTGCTTGTAAACACACCGGTTCCCGTTAGATCACCAAAGTTAAGCGACATTGAACCTGGTCAGTACTAAAATGGGTGACCATTTGGGAATACCAGGTGCTGTATGTGCTCTCCGTTTATCTCAGCATTGTTTCCAGTTGTCCTGGACTTCTCCTTGCCACTGAAATCTGGCAGTACCGACTAAGGAGAAGTGTGGTTGAAGATTGTGTAACCCTATCTTCACTATCACACATAAAGCCACCCTTACAGGGGGTATCCATTATCTCTCAAAACTGAATGGAGGCCATGAGAGATCTCTGTGGAACTAGTCTTCAAGAATTCTGGGGATAGAACTGATCCTCTAAACTACTGCCCAATCAGCCTACTCCCAATCTTTGCTAAAATCTTTGAATCCTTAATCAATTTAGCGATAGTCCGGCACTTAGTTAATGCTAAACTTCTTTCTGACCGCCAGTATGGATTTAGACAAGCACGATCTACTGCGGACATCCTAACAGTCATCTCTGAACGCATACATCATACACTGGACAAGGCAGGTGAAGCTAGGGGAGTAGCACTTGATATATCAAAGGCCTTTGACAAGGTCTGGCATAAAGGGCTTCTCCTAAAAATATGCTCATATGGTATTACTGGACTAATATTTAATATAATTAGATCCTTCCTAACCAAAAGAAAGATCCAGGTTGTCCTTGATGGGCGTTCATCTAAGCAATATGACATAAATGCTGGTGTACCCCAGGGATCTATCCTTGGAGCTTTATTGTTCCTGATCTGCATAAGCAACCTCCCTGATAACATTGAGTTTGAGATAGGTATATTTGCTGACGACACCACGCTTTACTCTTGTCATGTGGGCAAAACGGACGCGACCATATCCGAGGCAATGGCTTAATCCTTAGAAAATGACCTCCAGGCTGTAGTGGATTGGAGTCATAAATGGTTGGTAACTTTTAATGCTGCAAAGACAAAGCTCCTTTCCTCCAACAACTACAAGAAACCTCTTCAACCACCGATTGCCATTGCAAATAACACCCTACCTGAGAGTTCAACATTCAAACTCCTCGGCCTAACCTTCACAGGTAACATGAATTGGAACAAATACATTGAAGACATTGCCAAGGCTGCAGCAAAGAAGGTGGGCTACCTCTACCGTGTTAGTAAACTCCTCACACCTGACATTATCCTGTATCTCTACAAAGTCACCATCCGTCCATGCATGGAGTATTGTTGCCACATCTGGGCTGGGGCATCATCCACTAGTCTCTCACTCTTAGACAAGGTCCAAAAAAGAGTTGCCAACTTAATAGGTCCCTCACTATCCACCAAGCTCCAGCCCCTGTCCCATCGCCGCAATGTTGCATCCTTGTGCTTGTTTTACAAATACTTCAATGGATTGTGTTCCGATGAACTGGCTGCTCTGGTGCCCCATCGACGTAAATACACTAGACCAACTCGACAATCAGCAAAATCCCATCCATTCACTGTGGAGGTCCCCAGATGCTGGATAGCCTTCTACTTCAATAGCTTCTTTCCTCGTGCTGCTGGCCTCTGGAACTCCCTCCCTGCTCCCTGTTTCCCGACTGTACCGACATGCAGAGGTTTAAAACTAATGTAAATAGACATCTCGCTACACAGCTCCCAACTTAGGATGACACCCAAAACCTACACCCTAATTCTCAGTAACCCCTTACGTCTACAGTGGCAACGTGACTTGTTTGGGGCGAATTATGTTTAAAAAAATAAATAAATAAATAAAAAATTTAAGACTGTTGGACATTTATCACTGAAATCTAGTGGACAAGTTAGACATAGACTGAAGTTCATTTGTACCAAATATGATTGGCTTACAGAAAGGATTGGGAATTTTATCAATGATTCTAGGTAGCATTTCTTGGGGGGGGGGGGCACTCTGTAATCTAGTTAAATATTCTTGTCAGCGACACTTGCCGCTTCATTAAGCCCAAGCATAGTTGGGCGGGGCATACATATCTCTGCCTCAATGTGAATCGAGAACAGGTTACCATCTGAGCATGACGAAAGTGTAATTTAACATCGATTACGAAGTAAGTGACCTTATTTCATGAGCCATGGTCATACCTATAACTGGTTAACTTTAGTACATGCCTCCCTCCCCACCAATGTAAAATTAGAACACACTATCATTTGCGCATGACAAAGCGTTATTCAGTGTAATTTAACATCGATTACGAAATAAGCCTGCCATTATTTTATACAAAAGTAGTCAAGAGAAGGTGGTTTTGTTTTACGGCATATCAACCCATTTCGGGTTATTTCATGCCGAATCAGGTCATTTTGGCAAAAGTTTTTATGCTTCAAGTTCTTTATATCTTCAAATGTTTATTCATGGTGCTTGGTTTGATTGTTTTGTTTTACGGCATATCAACCCTTTTCGGGTTATTTAATGCTGCATCCGGTCATTTTGGTAAAGGTTTTGGGGAAAGGAGGAAATGGGGAAAGGGGGAGGGAGGGGGAGGGGAAGGGGGAGGGAAATTGTCGTTTTTTAGTTTTGCAGAACATGATTGAGTTTTGCAAACAGAAAAAAACATCAATGTTTGGTGCATTTTGGGTCAGGAAGCCGATATCTTCAGACAGCCTGATCTGGTAGCACCCGAGTCAAGGGAAGATAACTGCGATTGTGTTCAGCACACAATGTATGTGAAACAAGGCCATACCTATAATAGGCTTACATTTGGTGTTGTACCTGTATAACGCAAATAATTATTTTTAAAAGTTTAAAATCATGTTCATTCTGTAACAATTGATGTAAATCGTCAACACATTTTGACTGACCTTTCACATAGTACATTACATCCATAAAACAGTCAAGGTTATTTTTTTAAATTCTAGAATGACCATGGCCGACTTATATTCCAAGGCCATACCTATAAGAGGCTGAGAGATCTAACATTTGGGTCGTTTATGCTTTTTTTTTTTATTAACTTTTTCTTGAGTGACATATTGAAGATGAATAACGAAAATAGAAATGCAAAAAACTGCAGATTCAAAAAAAAGAAACGGTACTTTATCAGATTAGGACCCAAGCTAACTGACCCCAACCCTGACGACAGGGTCAAAGTTAGCCCGGACCCTAATCTGAATAAGCACCAAAGAAACAATATGACATAACTAAATCCACCAGAATGCCTTTCCTTTTATTTGTAAGAAAGGCATCCATTTTAATTGTATGTGAAAAGGTGCAAAAAAATATATATATATATATATGCATCACTTTAAGGCTTATAAGTATGACCAAGGCCATACTTATAAGAGGCTGTGACATCTAAACATTGGAGTCTTTTCTAGTCAGTCAGCAGATATCTTTTTAGCTGCTTACACATTGCTCAGAGAAAATTTCATTCTAAAAGAGAACTTTAATCTATCAAATTTATTTCAGGTGAGGTTCTTTATTATATCATAAATTACATTTAGATTATAAGTTTGAGGAAACAATGTCTTCAACAAATTATCACATTCTTCAACATGTTCTTTTAATTTTAACTAAAAGAGGGGGGGAAATGGTATTTATTGAATGAGCAAGACTGTCAATATGAAAATAAAATCTTAAAAGATTATGAGATGAAACTTACAAAATATATAAAACATTGCTGTGGAACTGCTTCCCTGTAGATTACAACATGATCGTCTTCAATTCCAATGTCAACAGATTCCTGTCATGTCATGTTTCTTGGTCTTTTGGCTCAGAACAAAATACAGCATCTGTTCTGATGCTACACTTTGTCTATTCTGTCCTCAGTCAGTGAAGGAGAAGTCCTTCTAGACTGAGGCAATTTTAATTTTTTGTTCCAATCCAGAGTGCCCCTTTTTGAGGAGCTGGATTTTCCCCACATTAAAAACCGACCTTGTGTCTAACTTTGCCCTTTTGGGAAGGCAAGTAAATAGGAACAGATTCCTGTCAGACTGTCCTCACGAGTATTCAAACTTAGTTTATTCCATTAACAATCCTCAATCCTCTCATGAGGTTCTTTATCTTTCAAATAGTAATCATTCTTTTTTTAATTTTTTTTTTTTTTTAATTTTTTTAAAAAACTTTTATTCACCCCAAACAAGGCATATTGCCACTAGAGCGTAAGGGGCTACAGTGGTAAGGGCCAAATTTATAGGAGACAACTTGGGTAGCGAGTTGGGCAGCATGATGTTTGTTCACATTACATTTAAATTTTTGCATGTTGGTATTATTGGGGAAACAGAAAAGGAATTCCAAGGGCAAGCGGTCCGAGGAAAGAAGCTTTTAGAGTAAAAAAATCTTTTGGCATCTCTGGGGACCTCTACAGAGAAGTGGAATTTATCAGCTAGTCAGGTGGATTGAGGTATTTTCGTTTAGGGAGGACAAGGGTAGCAAGTTCATCGGAGCACATTACTTATAAAACAAGCACAGACATGCAGTGATGCAGCAGGAGCTGGGCAGACAGTGCAGGACTTATTAGGTCAGAAATTCCTTTTTGCACCCTGTCAAAACAGAAGAGGCTAGTGGTTGGTGCACTAGCAAAGATGTGGCAACAGTAATCCATACACGGACGAATGGTGGCTTTGTAGCGATATAGGATAGCAGGTGTGAGACGTTTTCTCGCCCGGCAAAGTGAGCATACCTTCTTTGCAGCAGACTTGGCAACATCTATGTACTTATTCTAATTCATGTTGTCTGAGAATGTCAGGCTGAAGAGTTTGAATGTTGATCTCTGCGAAAGGGTTCTATCGGCCATAACAATCAGTGGTTAGAAAGGTTCTTATAGTTGTTAAAAGAAAGGAGCTTTGTCTTGGTAGCATTAAATGTGACCGTCCATTTTTAATTCCATCCTACTACAGACTGGAGGTCATTTTCTAAGGATTCAGCCATTGCCTTGGATGTGTGGACATTTGATTTGCCCTCATGTCGGGAATCGAGTGGTGTCATCAACAAATACACCCATCTCAGATGCGATTACATCGGAGGAGGTCGTTAACCGTTATCCTTGAATGGCCTTCAGCCTTGATAAGTGGTGACCCATTAGAATAAAAAAAATAAAATAAAAGTTGAATTGTGAATATCAACTTTACAGTATTTTACTAAATCAGAAAGCGAATAGACTCAATTGTTTTGGTCAGCAATTTTATTAAATTGTTCTTTCATGGTATCGCCATTACACATTTAAAGTATTTCATATTACAGCCTTTAAGATTATATTTCATAAAAGTTGTCTAACCTTTTTTATTTCATTGAATGACTTTTTAGAAAACCAAATACTTGTACTTAGTGTTTTTGTTCTACTTTAAAAGTCAAACAATTGAATCTTTATAGAATAACTAGTACACATCCTCCATCAAGAATGAAAAACATTAATGATTATCACAACATTTCGGCCGTTTTACCCTCCGGCTTTCTTCAGGAACCTTGTGTTGAACTCTGGAACTTATAAAGGTCAAAAGCCACTCGAGCTAAGAGTTACTGAGATGAAATCATTGTCAGTTGAAAGATGAAGAATATTATGAGAGGATTGAAAATGATTAATAAATTGAATAAAATTTGATTATTTGTATTATCGGGAATCTGTACGGAATTTTGAACGAAACCCTTTATTTAATCTATGGAGATAGCATACTCTCGTTCCATCAGCCATGGCTGGGTAGAAGTCTTAAGTAATTCACAATTGTCCTTGCACTTAAGATTGAACTGAATTTTACTAAGTAAAATTCAGTTCTAAGTGACACTCTTCTGGAGGTTGAAGGTTCAATCCTTAGTGCGGGCATTACTAAGAATACAATATTATTATTTTTGACAGATTTGTGTTCCAACTGATTACCATAGAGACAAATGAAGCAATAAACCCTGCCACGTGGGACTTCCTCATCAGCCTTGGTTCATATTAATGTCAGTTAACTTACATGATCTAATGGGAACTGATGTGTGTATGTGATAATGCCATATATCTACACTAAATACGATTCTAATTTTATGTAATGTAGAATTGTTATCGCATAAAAAAATTATTTAAAGTTTTAGTGAAAACAAACAAATATTTGTTTTTTTTATCTAAGACTAGTAAAGTGTTTGCAAAATTACGTTTGAAGCTCTGTGTAACTATAGTGTTCAGAAAATGAATATCTTTATTCTATAGGAGCCTATCTTAGCATGGACTGTAAGACAAACTTACATAACATTTTGTAACAACGAAAAGATTGTCAAACGAAAGGAGAACAAAGTCCTTTTATTAACAACAGCGATATGTATTTATTTAAGTTGCCTACACCGTTGGGTGTAGGTTGGTTAAAGTTAGGACAGTGTTAGAGTGAAGTAAGGAATTAAGTAAGAAAGTATGTGAGTTGCCGAAAGTCTACAAGCAGTTTATCTTCAAGTGAAGATAGCCGGTGTTCGGGTGTCCAGTTGACAGAGAGGCAGGAGAGAGGAGATGTCTTTCTTTGGTGGTGCCAGGAAACTGACTACAATTCTCAAAGGTTTGGATTTAGTCCTTCAAAGGCTGAAATTAGTACGCCCTGGAAGTTGATTGGTTATCGTGTGACCAAATAAGCTCAGAAGGGCAGCTCTTCACAAGAAACAAAGTCAATGTTTATGACTGCTACAAGTCTCACTATGAATTAAAGTACAAAAAGTCATGTAATAAGGAAAATGTCAAATTTCATACGCAGCCAGAAACTAAAAATGTTTCGTTTATTTTGTAGTAAAACCAAATAAGTAACAACTGTTAAGATAGCAGCAGTTAGAGATATTTGGTAAATTTTTATTAATTTATTTATTTAATTTTTTTTTTACACCGGTTACAAAATAATTTTCTTTTAGTTTCATTTAGTCTTAACAACCGTAACTGGTTCCATTGTAATTTTTTTGTACATTACATTTGAGGCACCTAGATGAGTAACATGTCAAGCGCCACTTTTTTTAAAAGTGAGTTAACCGTGTGTGAAGTTTCAACATTAAAACTGCCATAACTATCGAACGAATAAAGATATTTTAGTGGGTTTTTTTTTTAATGGAGCGAAAACCATTTATTTTCATGTTGTCTTACTGCCATGGCCAAAATAAATGGCAGTTTAAAGAAAATAAATCATAAACGCGATACCCTTGCGTCTATTGCCCAAAGCCCCTCACAACCGACGATGGTTATTAATGCATCAATTACGTATTAATGCATTACGTGATCGTGGTAATCATTCATCGTCATAGTCCAATAAATCATTGTCCGGGTCATCCTGAAGCTGTTGGGAAGCCTGTGCTCTAGCTGCAGCATCCTGTTGTTGTTGTAGCTCCTCTTGCTGACGAAAAAGCTGCTGCAAATACTCACAGTCAGGTTGGCTGATGTAGGTGTCAAGGATTTTGAGGTCAGCTATTTTGTCTGGCTTCAACAGCAGCAGCATTTCATATTTTGGGGGAAGAGCAATATTACTAAGATTAAACTTAGACATTCTGTAGGCACCCTTCTCAGGCATCAAGTGAACATTGCCAAGGGGGGCATCGTTACAGTACTCCATGCCCAGGAGATACCCTTCACGATAGTCGAGACAGAACATAAACTTTTGTGCATCCTGAAATTTGGAGGGGTTACGAGGTTTGCGTTGAACAATATATGACTTCAGTTTATCAAAATCCAATATGTCATCCCTCACCAACTCGATGACAAGGTACATGTCGCAATATTCCTGCTTGCTTGAGATACCACCTTTTGCCCGTATTGCCTTTTCTATGTTCCCAAAGGCCAGGTCACACGCCATGTAACTATGGCCAGGACTTAGGAAGTAGTGAACGATGTCTTGTATCTTGCTTTGATGAAGGAGATGAAGGTTGTTCAGAACTACATTTATGTTCTTATTTCCCCCCCCCCCCCTTGTCACTAAACACAAGATTGCCAAAGTCCTGAGCAGCGTATTTCTCGTCCACCCACATTTTTATGCAGCTTGCAATTTCTGGCGACCCTCTGCCACCTCGTCCCACACATAAAACTTTGACACATTTTTTTTCAGATCGTATATACAAAGGTTATACACCCACATTTTTCTTTTATAGTAAGCAATACCGGTGGGCAGGCATGGCATAGGAACGTTTTTTGAAAGCCGAGGGCAATAACACACTTCGTCATCATTGTTTCATGCAAAATCTTTCATTAATTGCTGGCCTGTGTCCGCCACTTCCTTGTACTTCATTACCTGTTCTGGAGGTCTTGCTGCTTGGGGATATCGTTGGCAGCTTCTGCAGCCCTCAGGGAAGTTGTTATCTGGTCGCAAGTGCTGCAGGTGTCAGTCAGGGTGGGGGGGATGGAAAGAGATATTAAACTGCATTGTAAACACTTGCTGATAAAAATCCATCTTTTTATCTTTTCTTCGTCAGGATGCTCGGCTGTTATCCACTGTAAGTACATTTTGTAGAGGCGGTTTATACTGAGGCTGATGTCCATGTACTTTCTGTGTGGGGACTTGGCCCTGGTGTAGTGGTTTGATACTGTTGGAATACTGGCAATGTGCTCCTTAACACGATCAAGCTTCACACCCACAATCTTATTGCCAGGTGTTTGTATGCCACAGCGATCACGTAGCGGTGTTAGGCTGGCACCCCCCTTCTTTCATGGCAAATTCGACCCTACACCTAGTCAAGCCGAATATTGCAAGAAATCCAGACTTGTACACAGTATACACCGTGTTCTGGTAACACAGTGTATTGTAAGTTGCATATGCAGTAGCCTGGGTTGGCAGGGTCACGTGGCTTATGCCACTGTTTGACATCCACACTGAACAAGTTTCTGTATGTACACATTTTGGAGGTCATAGTCACCAATGACCCAGAATTCTGCAAACATTGCCTCAATCACATTCCTTGTCGCATTCTGAAAGCACCCATCACTGCACAGTGGACCAATAACATGTGTTTCAACCTGTTCCTTTGTGAAGGGGCTAACATAAGTCTGACCAGTGTTCAGCTTTTTTTTTGCAACATTCCTAACCCATTTTTCGCCGTGCCATACTTTCTTCCTCCCACGGCTGAGACCAGCATGATCACCAACGATAAACAGGAGCCATCTCAATGGCAAGTGTTAAGGCGGCGGAGATCAGCTATGGAAAGCAACACTCCAGTTGGTTGAAAAAAATGTAACCCCCTCCCTCATTGGTGGGACAGTATACACATCCTCATTGGCCCGGAAACCCACGCGCCCAGCCAGCATGTCTGGCGGATAGTCGCATTACTCTCCCGAAACACAAACTCTCACATTTCGTGGTGTCTGTGCAGTCGAATATACCACTCAACATAAAGCGAATTTCAACCTTGTTGTCAGTTTCAAATCGGCCACCTGAGAAGCTCTCGGGGTAGGAGAACCTTGGAAAGTAAAATGCTATAATAAAACGGATTTCAGTATGTATGGTGCATAACATGTTACCCCTCTAGGCGCTTCATTTATTAATAGTAAATGCAATAATGAATTTGCTGCCGAAAACAATGATGGTGTCCATTTTAATTTACTTTTGCTGTTGACAACAAAGATGGTTTACTTCTGAAAAATATTTTGAGAAGGACAAAGAATATTCTGAAAGAAATTAAATTGAAGTAAGTTTTACTTTTCTGTACAACATCGACCAACGTTCAAAAGAAAATGGCTAGTCAGAATCACATTGATTCTTTAGGTTGAAAGCTATTGATGAGAAAAGTCAGGAAATAGACCGGCTGCACTTTATTATATAGATATAGAAAAATATCCGAATTCGAAAGAGTTGGGGGGGGGGGGCTATGTTGTAATTGTTAATCAAAGGCTTAAGTGCTTCGTAAAACTTCACATTTAGATTCTCCTTTGGTGTGACAGTCATTTGACTGTACTTAATTACAGACTTCTTCCTGAAAGAGGTCAAGTCTTACTGACTTGTATTCTTAACTAATTAAAGAGTTTCGGGTATATAAGTGTGCCTGCTTTCAGAGAGACAGAGTGGCAGAAGTAAAAGATATACATACATAGAAATTATCTAATAGGAGTGTGAAAATTGCAAATGTATTTCTTAAACTTTACCCTTTGGTCTTGTAGCAAATTGACTTGTGAAGACATAACTTCCTGTTGCCATGTACTATTAGAATAAGGACTAAATGAAACAACTAGTCTCTCCTTCCTGGACAGAGATAAAAAAAAAGTCTAACCTAATAGGTTCCACCATGTCTACCAAGCTCCAGCCTCATCGCCGCAATGTTGTATCCCTATGCTTGTATTACAAGTATTTCCACGGAATGTGCTCTGATAAACTTACTGTACTTGTACCCACTCCCTCAACATAAATAAACAAACCCGATTAGCAGCAAAATCTCACCCTTCACTGAAGAGATCCCCAGATGCCAGCAAACTACTCTAATAGTAATTTCCTTGATCATTTGCCTTTGGAATTTCCTCTCTTCTCTCTTGGATGTACCAACATGCACAAATTTAAGTGTAATGTGAACAAACATCTTGCTGCCTAACCCCCCATTTAGAATCCTCCCCCCTGTAAATCTGACCCCTAACCACAGTAGCTCCATACGTCTCAGTAGCAATGTGCCTTCTTTGGGTTTTTTTTAAGTAACTAGCAGGGAGAGTTATGTCCATTTGTATCTAACCCATAATATCGTTAGTTTTTTTTATTCAGATATTTTACATTTTATCAGGTTCTCCGAAAAGGTTGTGCCCAATTTTAAAAGAAATGAAAAGTAAAAAATAAAATATGCCATTAAATATTTAATCAAATGCTCATTAATGGTGCATTTTGATATATTAGCTGTAGTGTAATGTTGGTTATTTTTGAATTAATGTCTTGATTCGGTCATTATCTGTAGAAGGTGTCTGCCTGTGCGTTCTTCGTCATAAAGGCTAAAATCTGCAGCTCTGAACTTTACAAACCGCTTCCGTAAAGTTATGTCAGCTAAAGCATCTTCAGCATACCCTGCAATATATTTTTTTATTGTTTGAAATGCATTTTTGCCATTATGGAAAAGCATCAAGTAACTAAAACGAGTCTGAGAATCTTCCATTTTCAAAGTTAAACAATTTTTAACATTCTTTTTCAAGAGATAGCTTGAAGTATGCTCTAACCGGAAATGTAAGTATACTATATCTGTCAATAGTTTGACATGTTCTAACATGTCGAAACATGAACTACTAAAAATCGGCACAAACTTTCCAGACAACAGAATATAATATTCACTTGTCCAAAATGTTTGGCTGATTTTGTGAAAAGACTGTCTCACAAATGAAACAACAAACAACAAACAAGCATTCCACAGAAATATCCCCAAAAGAGCCGCCAGAAATACACCAAGACCTTCCATAGTAGAAAACTGGAAGAATGGACCAACCAACAATTGTGCCAAATATTTTCTGGAGGAATTATCCCAGGAATATATAGATAAGGAAGGCTCTTTAGACTGACTCAAAAAAGGATCGCTCCACTATGATCAGAAGAGGATGATAATGGCTGTCCAAGATCAAGACTTCATAACCAATGCTTTTAAGATGAATGGTCTCAGTAACAACAAGTGCAGGTTCTGATGCACAGTAGAGAGTGTGAGCCACCTGACATCCAGTTGTAACATTCTGCTGGGGGACGGCTACTATACAATGCGACATAATGGAGTGCGCAAATATCTCCACTGGACCATCTGTAAAAAATTGAATATCCAGTGTAGCAGCAAGTCCTGGGAACATATACCAGAAAGAACGGTTGAAAATAAATCATACATCATCCACTATGACTATGCAATCCCTACAGCTACATATCTAGAAAAGGGAGCTGTTAAACCTGACAGTGATATGGGACAAAAGGGAGAAAGTAGCAACTCTAGTTGAAGTCAGTGTCCCTTATGATGGTGGCTTAAATAGAGCTGAAAGGAAGAAGATAACTAAATACCAAGGTCTTATGTACAATATGAAAAGAAACTGGAATTTTAGGAAGATCCAGTAATCATAGGAGATACCGCGCTCATGAAAATGAATTTCAAAAACTATCTGGTGAATATATCCAGTGAACCAAGTGCAAGAGAGATCCTAACAATTGCGCTTAAAGGGACGGTTAAAATCCTTTAAAAAATCTCTCAGTTGGAGTCTCTGAAATAGTGGGTGAATGTCTAGCATTCGGTCAGATGCCCTATCCCGAGAAAACATAAGGTAAGCAAATTAAAAAGGAAAAAAAATAATACATATACACACATACACATACTAGAAAAATACCCATTACAGGATGGGTTAAATTAATTTCGCCGAACAGGAGAGTTTTGCACTACTTTTTTGTCCCCCTTATGAAGATTAAAATCAAAATATATTGATACTAAACCTTATGTCTAGAATTCTTATTCCAATTCTGATCAAAATCCGTTACACGATTTTTATTCTAGAAAATGTCTATGGCTTAAGCTTAAGGGGGTCTTAAGAAATTTAACTTCAGGGAATCTTGCTTAATTGGAGTCTAGTGATTATGAATCAAATTCAATGCAAATCTGAAATATTTGCATTTCCAAATGGGAGGTAATACCCATATGATGCTTCCTAAAAACTCCTTAAAATCCTCCAAAAATATTTATTAATTGAAATACCTATTGTTAAAATTTCACAATTTATTGCAGGAAACTGACACAAATAAAATAAAATTCACATTTTGCACCAAAATACTGTCCATTTTTTTCACTTCCATGTTTTCCTTAGCCTTCTATTGTGAACTGAACCTGCTACCTCAACTACATCTACTAATCCAAGAACTCTCATTCTTTCAATGCGCCCATATGATCTAAGTCTTATGTTCTGCGCACATCTCCTATGCTGTCCAGATTTAATCTTCCTCTGACGTAAGCAGAACTAAGCCTATCTTTAAGACTAACATTACATATCCATCGTAACATTCTCATATCATTTCTCTCCATGCAACGCATGTCCTTAACCTTCACTGGCCAGGTTCAACTTCCATATACATACATACATACATACAGTTTCTGTTGACACTGCCGCTTGTCAACTTCACACGGCTCACACACAAAATAAACACATACATTAATTTACCATTAATGCAATACACATCACTGCCGTTGCTGTTGCTCTCTTCTATACATGCACGGAAAACCAATGTGTACACATATGAGTGCAGAAGCTAACACAAAAACAAAACGATGGACTAAAAAGATGTTTACAACTAACTCTGTCCAAAGTTCAAACCTTATCGTGCCCCCGATTTCCTGCGTTTAATCTAAGATACTCTACTTATTTTTATTTTTCTGATATAAGTAGTTTTAGTCTTATCTGAATTCCTAGAAAAGCTTATGTTTAGATTTTGCTATGGCTGCACAAGAATTTGTTATTTATACAAAATGTTGATACTACTTTCGCGCGGATACTTAGTCAGAACCTTAGAATCTCGGTGCATTTTTATACTAAACTAGTAAAAATATGCGAACTCTGGTCGCATATTTTTACTAGCATATCACTACTCCCACATCTAAAAAAAAAAAAAGAAAAGAAAAAGGTAATCGATGGAAGAATGAATGGTATCATGACCACAAAACAGATACTACACTATCCCCGCCTTCAAAGGAGGAGTTAATGTCTACACTATCCACCCCCTCAGAATTGAGCATTAAAAGATAGTACAACAGTACAATATATAGCCGTAATAGAGAGACAGATACAAAGTCTCCATTAGTAATACTAGTGGAGGTGATGGTGGCTAAGTGGTTAACGGCACGGACTGACAACCTGGGTGTGCCAAGTTCGAATCCAGTTCGTTCCACAGAAACACCTTCATTTAGTATGTTGGCAACCTTCACGTGGTTCCTCCCATAAGTACCCGATTTCTTCCCAGAAAGAATTCTGACTAGAAAGATAGCAGGGAAACCAATGCCAACAATGGAATCATCCGATTTATACTACTTGTGTAGTATATTTTTGCTAGACTGGGAGGATAGTATCATGACAAACATACATATACTACATCTCTCCCACCCCAAAGTAGGAGGTAATTTTTGGGAAGATGGTATCATGACGAACGAACATATACTACATTACACACTCCTCAGAGAAGGAGGTAATCCATGGGAATATGGTATCATGACGAACGAACATATACTACCCCCAAGGAGATGGTAATGCCTGGGAAGATGGTCTCATGACAACAGAACAAATACGACTTTATGCCCCCCCCTTGAATTGAGCATTGAATAGTATAGTTTTGACTTTAGACAGGCAGATATCAAATCTCCATTAGTAGTGAGTTAGTCAACGTTTTTCCTAAAATAACACAAAATATATGCTAAAATATACTTTAGTTCTGGGATTTAGTTATGTTTGAAACAAAATTCTGTTTTAATCGTTCTAATTAGCCGTAATTTAAAATTATCTGAACAATCACCCATCTCTCACGTTTAGCTATCTATGTATTTCTTTAGCCCCTCTCACTCTATGTTGATTCAACCACTCTAATATTTTTTAATGTCATGAGCATTTAGAAAAAGCGTGACCGACTTGCATCGATATCTAATTTGCATACATGTGTCGGTACACACAACAAACACGTATGTAAATTAGATGGTAAAATAATAAGTTTCTTTACATCTATCAATCCCATTTGACATTAATGGTTAGGGTGTTCGCTAATGGGCTTGGAGACCGGGGTTCAATCCTTGGTGGAGTCATACCAAAGACTAAAAAAAAAAAAAAAAAAAAATTATATTTGATGCCCCTTTGCTTAAACACTCAGCATTATAAGGTGAGGATCAAGGGTAAGTGGAGTAATCTTAGGAAAAGAGGTTTCCTCCCCTACATCTCGGTGTAGTAGCCAATGAAAAGGGAGCCTTCAGGTCACCCTCAACTATCGACGATCACTTTACTTTTTACTTCTATATAAGAATAAATAAATAATAATAATAATATTCTTTTTAATGTGCATGAATAATTTAACAAATAGGCTACAGTTTAAATATGAATCTCTACTACCGTTCTGCCCCCCCCCCCCATAATAAAACAGACTGGGCTGAAAACTGTTTATTTGCAAAATATTTGTCTTCAAAGGGAGAATAAATAAATAAATAAATCCACAAAGAGATGATCAAACCAATGCGAGGACGTTTGTTGTGCTTAGGGAAGGAAAAAGACTTAAAATATTTCACTTTGTATTATTTACTTATTTTCAACAAATTAAATTATGTCCACCATAAAAAGCTCAAAGTGCAATAGGTTAACGAAAAGGTCAATGTGAAATAGGCCATATAATTGTCTTAAAAAACTAAAAACAAACCAGAGACTTTCCTGAACAGAACAGTTTTGCACTACTTATGAAGATTAAAATCAAGTCATAATATCATCCTTAGATATGAAATGTCACCCCATTATGTATCAGACAAAAATAGGTATATATCAAAGAGTATTCTGATTAATTTGTTTGTAACTGATTTTCACCTGTGTAACTGCGTTTTATATATGTGCCCTCATTTATATAAGCACCCTCTTTTCCCCCTTCCTCTCAACCCAGCAGGACAACAGCTGACTTCTCAGTGAAAAAAGCCCTGGCCGGCAGTCACTTAGAATCAACTCACTCCTTCACCTTCCTCGTTACCCTCCATCTTGGACCAGGGTAGACTACATCTCGACAAAGACCACAAAGATAATTCGGATTTAGCCATCAACTCATTCCTGGATTCCCAAACTTGGTTGTTATCGGCCCAACTGCATTGCGACAGAAGCCTATAAAGACAGTTCGCACAGAAAAACCTTCACTTCTACGCAAACAGAGCCAGAATTGAGGGACTTCAACGTGCAAGCTGTTACTTGAACATCCTTAATCAGATAAGTTCTCGCGAGGCACGTATTCGCAAACATAGCATAACCTCCTTCCTGTACAATCACCATTATTGCTTACCAAGTAAAATTACTAAAATTACCTACAATTGTTGTTTTCCTTCTCGAAAAAGCTGTCGCTATATTTCTGTTTCAGCGCTTTTCTACATGAGTGTTACTACATTCTCACGTGCGAGAATTGAACTTTCTTTCATGGTAAAAATTAAAACCAATAAGTTTAATGAAAATGTTATTTAAAAATTAAGCGTGAGAGTCTAACTAAAATGCTATTTCAATTTTTTTTTATGGAAATCGCTCCAGACAAGGCATAAAGCCACTTGATGTAAGAAGCTAAACAAAATTTTTTTAATTAAAAAAACAAAAAAAAAAATTTTTTTAAATTCTACTTCAAGGTCAAAAACTAGCCAACGATAAGTGTTAGATGGATGGATTCCGACCCAGAAAAAGCAATTCTTCCGTCTTTGTCAGAAACATCGCTCATTGAATAAAGGATAAAATAAGCAAGAGTAACGAGGCTACCAAAAGTAAACCCAAGGTCCACTTTCTACTCTCCTTAAGTAAGTGCGAGAGTCGAACTAAAATGCAATTTCAAAATTAAGTGCAAGAGTCAGACTAAAATGTTATTAAAAAATTAAGCATGAGAAACTAATATAACCTTATAGAATACCTGAACGCATCCAAAATAAAATAGGTCCAGTCTATTCAATCTGTGGGTTTAACAATGAAAATGCTGTTTCAAATTACAGTACAACAAAAATATTAATTGTCTGTATCTCTGAGATGAGGTGTTCTTATTATGGATTTCAGTGTTCGGACTGACTTCCTCATCTTGGCTGCCATGCTCACAACGTTTCGGCCGTTCTGCCCTCCAGTTTAACAGTACCAAAAATTGAGACATAGTCGTGAGGTCTAAGCTGTTGGTTCGAAAGTTGTAAGTTATCTGGAGGTGCTAAGTTCAATCCTGGGCTAAGGCAGTGAAAGTAACATTCAGTGACAGTAGCAATACAGCGATAAGCAGTAGCAGAACTGAAAGCAACAGAGAATTAATGAGTGTGTCCCAGAGCCAAAATATGGAATTCGACCGTGACAAAGGGATTGGGTTCGAGAGTCCAGACAGACGCTTCCCGAGTTTGATACAGGACACCTGATGAAGACCGGAGGGCAGAATGGCCGAAACGTTGTGAGTATGGCAGTCTGAACACTGAAATCCATAACAAAAATATTATTCCGAACTTAAGCATGACAGACTGAGTTTCTTATAGGGAAGTGCGGATCACTGTTCACTTCGTCAGAAGTTCGACGTTGTGTAGCAGTTTCATACATCGTCTGGTTTCTCTCCAGGTCTTCTTTAGGCGTCAAGCTTCCTTCTGACCGACCACTTTCTTTTTTCAACATGTCCAAACCAATTTAGTCTGTTCGCTGGTAACATACTGAGGCGGAGTCTGGCGATTCACTACAATACAACATGACACTTCTGACTTTCCTCCTAGATGGGCAGAAGTTCTCTAAATTTGCCCCTGATAATAGAGCTGAGTTCACAACCTCCACCTGCACTCAGCATATCTCCCAGGTAGCAGAAAAAGTCTACAACCTCCAGAGAGTCTTCACAGACTTTCATTTCCTTAATTTTACACTTGAAGTCAGGGTCTGCTGCGTTTCTACCACGTACTCCGGTACATTTTTTTGTGTACCCATAGAGTACAGTGATTACACAGATGCATTTAAAAATATAATAGTGTTGTAGTTTGCTTGAAGCTTTGTTATTATATAGGATATGTATCATTTAATTCAATATTAAATATAGATATGTGAACATGTAGATATATTTAAGTAAAAAGCAAAAACAATAATACAAAGTTATAGCAAGAATGACATCATGTTACCTGTAACATGCGTTTATTTCTTTTTACATCTATACATAGCTGACTAGGCATGTGGAATTATTGATTAAAACAAAGTGTGAAATACTGTTTAACCCCAGTGTCCGAGCTGCTAATCAGCTTGATCTGTAATTAGCTGTCAGTTTGATTGTTTTGACTTTTCTTAAAGTTTGATTTAAAATTTTTGATTTTATATATTGTATTTTCTGTACATCAATGAGGCAATTGAAGAAAGGGTCACTCACTTTACATTGCAAAGAATCCAACTATTTCTCGTCATATAGGTGGCAATATGGTAGCGTCTGAGATATGCCATCTAGAACTGAGGTTCCTGGCAGGGCTACCCATGCCAAACAGATTTAGTATCAAGTGATATAGGGTCGCAAAACCGCTAACAAGGTTTGGGTGAAAATCCAGAAGTCAGCATAAGGATACATTGTCCTCTGGTCGTCTGCCTCGGTGTGTAGTAAGCAAAGACGTGCCAGGTGCAGAACCACAAATCAATGGAGTGAGAGTGACAACGTTGCTTCTGCAACATTCATTTATGTGTTCTGGGCCAAACCTTCCCCGACTTTGCATGCAACTGATGAGTTTTGCTGCTCTCGGTGTTGGAGGCAAAACCCTGCAATTTTGCAGGGTTATGAATAGCTGCGACTAATGAGGAGGACTTCATGCAAACCAGACAATCTTATGAGCTCTATGCAGAAGTCAGACTCTCTTAACAAAGACCAACAACACCATTTCAATAGTCAAGAAGGAGAGTAGAAAGTGGACTGTTAGTTTACTTTCCACAGCCTCACTTCTTTTATTATGTCCTTTAGTCCTCACATTTCATGAGCGATGCTTCTGACAAAAAGGGGAGAATTGTGTTTTCTGGGTCAGAATCCTTCCATCTAACACTTATCGTTAGCTAGTTTTTATCTTGAAGTAGTATTTTTTTTTTAGCTCCTTACATCAAGTGACTTTATGCCTTGTCTGGAGCGATTTCCATAAAAAAATTTAAAAATTGCTGCATTTCTATCTGATAGGCCAGCTGTTCAGTAGCAGACAGAAAGGATCTAGTTGCCACCGGGGTTGCGGAGTCGGAAGGTATAAGGTCCGACTACGACTCCTAGAATTTCAAAATATCTGACTAATTCCTTATTTTAAAGTCTTCCAATATTCAGACTGCCTGTTGATTCTTCGGAGATTAAAAAATCCAACTCCAACTCGTAGCATTCTTACGGGTCCAACTCCGACTCTGCAATCCTGGTTGTCGCCATTTTATCTTTTACATTGTGAGGATCCGCAGCTCCCTCAGTTGTTGCCCGATCTTAGATGTGCTCGCAGCTTATCAAGCAGATTAACGCAGTGGCGGCCTTTTCATGTCTGGTATCTGTTGCACCCCATAAGTGAGGGATTTAAGAAGTGTTTCGGGCATCTGTAGTACATAAAAATACTGATACTGCATCGTCCTTACAATTTTTATCCAAGAGATGTGAGTGAGCAAAACACCAAGACATTGTTTTTTCTTGTTTTTTTTCACAGTGTCACTATAGTGAGCGGCTATATTTTACTTTGCATCTTGTATTTAGTATGTGCTGTATAATATTGTTTATCATACTTCCGGTCACACACACTATGATTAGTAATGGCAAAAGTCCCCTGAACTTACTCCATCCACTCCTAACTCTTGCAATAACATCAGCAATTGCAATTATTTTGAGTAATGAAGACTTTACTGGTAAAATAAAATAAAAAAAACAATAAACAAAGTCGAACATATTTATGGTCCTGGCCTTTTTTTTTTTTTTTTTCCTTTTTTTTTCTTTTTTTTTTTCTTTTTTTTTTAAAAATACTAATGAGTCACCACTTATCAAGGTCAAAAGGCCACTCAAGGATAAGGATTAATATAAGATTGATGGATTGTCGGTTTAATGATGAAGAATATTATAAGATTGAAAATGATTTATGGAATGAACAAAGTCTGGTTACTTATGGGGACGATTTATGGCATTGGATTTAAAGACAGCTATATTGTAGTATGCAGGGATACAGTCTTGTGGTAATGTGTTGCACAAATGGGAAGTTCTTGGAAAGAAACTGTTCATGGAAATTCCGCCTGACGCTAAGCACACAGAGGAAGAGAAGTTCTTTTCAGTTGTGGTAATAAGACGAGTTCTTGCTGTGAATGTCTTACGAGGAGGAACCAGGGATTGGAGCTCAGTCGAGCATTTTCCATGGAACCTGAATGAATGTGTTGAATGCACGTTTATTTTGCCGTTAATTTTTTTTTTTAATTTTGTTATGCATGGAATCTTTTTTTTTTTTAAGTTTTATTTACGTTTAAAAACTTTATAAAACAACCTCGTTGTTGCCTCGTGGACATTATTTAAACAATGAAAAATCCACTCCCTGTTTCTGTTATTGTTCCTGGAAAAAACAGATAAACCATTTTTCCTAGAAAAGGTCAGATAATACAGGAAGAGGAAAAAATAATGGGATTGGATTTTATTAATCTACAAAAATATATTATATACTAGCATAGTTACCTGCCATTGCCGGGGGTTCATGGGCAACAAAATAGAAGAGTTAAAAAAAACTGTAACGTCTTTCTTTTAAAACCTCTCTCCTGGAATTTTTTTTTTATTTTTTAATAAATCTCTAAATGTCGTCATATCCCCAACTCTTTCCGGCGACTAATTCTTTTCCTGGTGACCCCCCCCCCCCCGAAAAAAAGAATGAATATCAAGAAAAAATGTGCAAAGTACTTTTCTTTTTTTTCAATGAACATGGTACAAGAATAATAAATAAAAATTGGCTAGGCAGAATAAAATACCGAATTGTGTGCTCCTGCTCCAAACTCTGAATCTCATTATCAATTTTTTTATCATTTTAAATTTTCAAGTCATAAATAAAATAGAATACGCGTTCCATCAAAACTGACTAAGAGAGATATTACATTTTCCAAAAATATCAATCAAACATTGAAAAAAAAAACAAAAAAACAAACAATAGGCAACATTTTTACATCAAAATATGTTTTTCACATTGAAACAAGGAACTATTTACATCACCAGTTTCTTCTCAGACAAACATACAAGGTCCTCAGAGTTTTAGCATTATATAGATAAAGACAAAATTTACAACCTATTGGAAAAGATGTTGGTGTTTCTTTACAATCACTCCCCCCCCCAATCCGCAAGTGTCATGTGTGGCAGATTTTATAAATATTTCGTTTTCTTAGTTTTAATTATGTGTTTGCCCTATCCCCAAAATATCCCTTTATTTTATTAAAAGCTTGAATCTTTTTCTCTTTTTCGTTTCTCTAAACATTGAGAATATTCATTTCTTTCCTCAAATCACCATTATTAATTCTGGCATGACTAGGAGAAAAGCTTACACCACTTCACACAGATGCAAAATTATGAATCTTTTCTTCATACATATGTGCGAATCTGAGTGGAAAGACTTTCAATGTGGCTAGCACCACTATGTCTAAGCTTCAAAGGAAAACACAGTCCCACTTGAATTAGAATCACTTTTATTTCAACAAAGTTTACATCAAAATAACCCCAAAATAAGAGATATTGTTAGTTGAAATTTAAGGGAATTTCACTATATTTACCTGTTTGCACACTCTTAAACTAGGCTGCTTTGTGATACTTATTACTACTAAGAAAAAAAGATTTTGTTTAACAAAATAATAACTAAGAACGAGAATACAGCAGAGAAAAAGAAACTTTCTGTACCATAAAATTCAAATAGTAGTTATTCAACTTTATCATTTCAGCCGACCATGTGCTTGAAATATTTAACATCTGCACATGTGGTAGCCATTGTTTGTGTGTATTGTTGTTGATAATACACACGTGTGTCAGAAAGAGGGGGAGTCTAATTTTCGAACTTTCCAAATATTTTAACCGTTATTTTAAACATATACAGCTCTAATAAAAAATATCACGTAGAGTATTAAATTCAGTTCTGGGCTCCCAGTGTTTAGACATGGAAACTTGAATGTAATATTGAGGTTGGAAGGCATACAAAGGACAATGGCAACACTAATAACGCTGTGTGCCTGGCATCAAGCATAATTTCCACAAACTGAACTTCTTTGCAATGGCTTCTTTGCTGTGGAATACATTGCCATGGAACTGCTTCCTTACAGATTACAACAGGGTCGTCTTATAATTCAATGTCAACATATTTCTGTCATAAACCGTCCTCCACAAGTATACGAACTTGGTCCATCCCAACAATCATTCTCAATCCTCTCATAAAGTTATTCATCTCTCGACTGACAAACATCCCATTTCATTACCCTTTATCTCCAAGTGGTTTTTGGCCTTGATAAGCAGTGATCCATCTAGTAAAAATAGTATTAAATTAGAATGTTGGATATTAAAGTTTACCACATGTTTTGGGGATGTAAATATTCCACCGCACAATGGTGACCTTTGTTTTGGGGTTTTATCGCTAATACTACAAGTGTCTATCGAAATGATGAAGAGAACACAGAGCGTTAACACAGGGGACAAAAATTAAAGATCGGTTAAAGACAGGTAATACATGAAGATACAAATAACTAAACAAGACTTACAATTGTCCATGACAATACAGAAAATGCATGTGGTTGAGATAAAAGCGTGCGAATGAACGAAAATGTAAAATTACTTGTAGTGTCTCAACGGTGGCGACACACCACTCAGAAAAATACAAAATAGTTTGGTCACTTTGTTACATAATAGGAGCTGTGTTTTCAGTAGGAAAAGTTTAGGTGAAAGGGTCAGAGAGTGACACCAAGTGAAAGTTGAACACAGCGTGATTTCCAGGCGAAGATATCTCTCTCTCTCTCTCTGCGAAATTTCAAGCAAAGACGTGTCTGGCAGCTAATATCCAAGAAGAGGGGGGGGGGGGGGCTGATGTAGAGAGACGGGCTGTCTCTCTCACGTGTACGAAGTCAATCTGTTTCTGTGACTGTCTTTTTGAATAAATGTTGTTAAAAACTAAGCAACCAGTGCCGGAGTGATTTTTATTAATATAGATCAACAACCTGGGTTCACAACGACGACCCGCGTGTGGAAAGGATTTTGTGAACGCGCGGTAGGTGAATATATAACAACTTGACCATTGTCTGAGAGTCAGTTGACTCGAACAAAAAAATTATCCTCACAGGAAGGCCAATCAGAGAATAATATACGATAAAAGTGTCATAGCTTGCAAGAAATGTTTAATCATTGTTTTTTTATGTTATTAAAAAAAGAATACAGTAAGACACAAGATGCAATTGTTTAGCTAAGTAAAAGAGAGAGAAAATGAAATAAGAAACGAGAGCGAGATAGGGAAAAGATGAAGAAAAGAGAAAATTATAGGAAAAGGAACGGAGAGAAAACAGAATTAAAAAATGAAAAAAAAGAGAGAGGCATAAAAGAAAAGAAATGATATAAGAGAGAGAAGGAAGGAAAGAAAGAAATAGGAAGGAAAGAAAAAGAAATAGGAACGAAAGAAAGAAAGAAATAGGAACAAAAGAAAGAAAGAAATAGGAACGAAAGACAGAAAGAAATAGGAACGAAAGAAAAAGAAAAAAAGAGTGAAGCAAGGAAAGAAAAAGAGAAAAAGAGTGAAGCAAGGAAAGAAAAAGAAAAAAAAGAGTGAAGCAAGGAAAGGAAAAGAAAAACAAGAGTGAAGCAAGGAAAGGAAAAGAAAAACAAGAGTGAAGCAAGGAAAGGAAAAGAAAAACAAGAGTGAAGCAAGGAAAGAAAAAGAAAAAAAGAGTGAAGCAAGGAAAGAAAAAGAAAAAAAAGAGTGAAGCAAGGAAAGAAGAAGGAAAAAAGAGTGAAGCAAGGTAAGAAAAAGGAAAAAAGAGTGAAGCAAGGAAAGAAAAAGAAAAAAGAGTGAAGCAAGGAAAGGAAAAGAAAAACAAGAGTGAAGAAAGGAAAGGAAAAGAAAAAAAGAGTGAAGCAAGGAAAGGAAAAGAAAAACAAGAGTGAAGCAAGGAAAGGAAAAGAAAAACAAGAGTGAAGCAAGGAAAGGAAAAGAAAAAAAGAGTGAAGCAAGGAAAGGAAAAGAAAAAAGAGTGAAGCAAGGAAAGGAAAAGAAAAACAAGAGTGAAGCAAGGAAAGGAAAAGAAAAACAAGAGTGAAGCAAGGAAAGGAAAAGAAAAACAAGAGTGAAGCAAGGAAAGGAAAAGAAAAAAAGAGTGAAGCAAGGAAAGGAAAAGAAAAAAAGAGTGAAGCAAGGAAAGAAAAAGAAAAAAGAGTGAAGCAAGGAAAGAAAAAGGAAGAGAGAAAAGCAAGGAAAGAAAAAGGAAGAGAGAAAAGCAAGGAAGGAAGAGAGAAAAGCAAGGAAGGAAGAGAGAAAAGCAAGGAAGGAAGAGAGAAAAGCAAGGAAGGAAGAGAGAAAAGCAAGGAAGGGAGAGAGAAAAGCAAGGAAGGGAGAGAGAAAAGCAAGGAAGGGAGAGAGAAAAGCAAGGAAAGAAGAGAGAAAAGCAAGGAAAGAAGAGAGAAAAGCAAGGAAAGAAGATGGAAAAGCAAGGAAAGAAGATGGAAAAGAATGTAGCAGTTACATGAAGTAGCTATTTTGTATTTATGTACGTGACAGCCAGTGACATGTGATTCGGGATGTAATTATCGTCTCTTGACCACGTGCGAGTATAGCACGTCTGCGTGTATCGAGATTCATGCGCGATTAATTAATTATCTGGATGCTAAAACCAGATCACGTGATCAACATTAATCTTCAGTTCGAGATTGATTCCCAAACAGACATGTAATCCTGCGTTCTCCGCCGGCCGATGCCAGAAGAATCAACGAATTACAGGATAAAGTGGATTTCGTTTTGTCTACATTCACTCAACCAAATGTATTATCCTTGTTCTGTTCCTGTGTTTCCGGTAAATAAAACTGCATATCTCTTTAGTTGTGAAGACATCTTTTATTCCTTGAAAAATGATGATCCCGTTTACTTATATTTCAGTCAGATTTGGCCAGACGAATTACTCTCCCAAGTAAGTCGTCAATCTGATTTGCTTCTCGGTTTAAACTTCAAACTAAAATGGGGTTTCCCAGCTAAAAGAGGAAAAGGTGAAAAAAGCGGGAAGTGGGGGAGTAATTGAAAAAGAAAGAGATTGAAATATTTGAAAAATACTTTTTCATGGAACTTAAAATTTAAAAAACAACTATTCTTAAAATGTAATCTTTTCGCAATTTAAATTAAAACACGCTAAAACAAATTCTAATTTTACTTTTTCGATTTACAAGATAAAAAAGGTTTTTAAATTGCATGGAATAAAATAGATAATAAAAAAAACGAAGAAAAAGAAAAGGAACGCCTGATTTTTTTAACAACTAAAACAATCACACAATCCTTCATCGTCGCGCTATCAGTTACGGTAATCTGGTGTAATGTAGCGTACGCCTGTGGTGGGTGGGTGGGGGGGGGCACGACAAGGAGAGAGGAGTGAACGGTGGGGGGTAAAAGCCGGGACGTTTGCGAGAGGTCAAAATCTGGGATGGCATAGTTCGTTCACAAGCAGAAATACAACGGAGGGGGGGGGGGCAAAAAGAGAGAGACAAACAAAGAGACAGAGAAGAACATGAAAGAGAGAGAGAAAGAGAGAACATAAAAGAGAGAAAGAGAGAGAACATGCCAGAGAGGGAGAGAGACAACATGAGAGAGAGAGAGGGAGAGAGACAACATGAGAGAGAGAGAGAGAGAGAGAGACAACATGAGAGAGAGAGAGAGAGAGAGACAACATGAGAGAGAGAGAGAGAGAGAGACAACATGAGAGAGAGAGAGAGAGACAACATGAGAGAGAGAGAGAACATGAGAGAGAGAGAGAACATGAGAGAAAGAGAACATGAGAGAGAGAGAGAGAACATGAGAGAGAGAGAGAGAACATGAGAGAGAGAGAGAGAACATGAGAGAGAGAACATGAGAGAGAGAGAGAGAGAGAACATGAGAGAGAGAGAGAGAGAACATGAGAGAGAGAGAGAGAGAACATGAGAGAGAGAGAGAGAACATGAGAGAGAGAGAGAGAACATGAGAGAGAGAGAGAACATGAGAGAGAGAGAGAGAGAACATGAGAGAGAGAGAGAGAACATGAGAGAGAGAGAGAACATGAGAGAGAGAGAGAGAACATGAGAGAGAGAGAGAGAGAACATGAGAGAGAGAGAGAGAGAACATGAGAGAGAGAGAGAGAACATGAGAGAGAGAGAGAACATGAGAGAGAGAGAGAGAGAACATGAGAGAGAGAGAGAGAACATGAGAGAGAGAGAACATGAGAGAGAGAGAGGGAACATGAGAGAGAGAGGGAACGAGAGAGGGAACATGAGAGAGAGAGGGGACATGAGAGAGAGAGAGGGGACATGAGAGAGAGAGAGAGGGGACATGAGAGAGAGAGAGAGGGGACATGAGAGAGAGAGAGAGGGGACATGAGAGAGAGAGAGAGGGGACATGAGAGAGAGAGAGGGAACATGAGAGAGAGAGAGAGGGAACATGAGAGAGAGAGAGAGGGGACATGAGAGAGAGAGAGAGGGGACATGAGAGAGAGAGAGAGGGAACATGAGAGAGAGAGAGAGAGGGAACATGAGAGAGAGAGAGGGAACATGAGAGAGAGAGAGGGAACATGAGAGAGAGAGAGGGAACATGAGAGAGAGAGAGGGAACATGAGAGAGAGAGAGGGAACATGAGAGAGAGAGAGAGGGAGAGAGAACATGAGAGAGAGAGGGAGAGAGAACGTGAGAGAGAGAGGGAGAGAGAACGTGAGAGAGAGAGGGAGAGAGTACGTGAGAGAGAGAGGGAGGGAACATGAGAGAGAGAGAGGGAACATGAGAGAGAGAGGGAACATGAGAGGGGGAGAGAGAGGGAGGGAACATGAGAGATAGGGAGAGAGAGAACATGAGAGGACTGCACTTCCCAAAAATTTCAAATTTGGTCCATGCTACCGGATGCATTTTAAGGTCATATCCAGGACACGTAGATGATCTCCTATGAACTGACTATTAGTATCGAAATTGTGCCATTTTTTTAAAGTTATATTTATAGTTTGTCGCCCCTAAAGGTTTTTTTTTTTAATAAAAACACATTTAAATGAGCGTTTAAAGTACAACATTAAATAGAAGAAAAAAAAACAACAAAAAACATTAAACAGTAGCATTTTTTATACAGGTACAATACCGTTTTTCTGGCACCCTTGGTTTCAGAGCATTTATGCCGGATTAACTGTTAACCTAAATAATAATTCATCAACATACCCCCTAACCCACTAATTATACACCTATCATTGCTAGAAACTTAAAACAAAAGCAGTTCAACTGATAAAAATAAACCAGTGTTTACGTTTTACAACACGACGGTCACTTGACTTTGACTGTGAAACCATAATTAGAGTAAAATTTAAGCAAAATAAGATAAAATCTTAAAATAAAGGCAGACTACCACCAGCAGGTGCAGCGTAAAACAGGATTGCGTAATCGGAAGATATAAGGTCCGACTCAGACTTCTATGATTCCAAAAACTCTGACTACTTATCTTAAAGTCTTCCAATATTCAGACTGTTGTGAAAGAGAAGAGAGAGAGAGACCAGAGAGAGAGAGACACCGACACGAGAGAAGGAGAGAGACACCGACACAAGAGAGAGAGAGAGGGAGACATCAGAGAGAGAGAAGGAGACATTAGAGAGAGAGAAGGAGACATTAGAGAGAGAGAGAGAGAGAAGGAGACATCAGAGAGAGAGAGAGAGAAGGAGACATCAGAGAGAGAGAGAGAGAGAGAAGGAGACATCAGAGAGAGAGAGAGAGAGAGAGAGAAGGAGACATCAGAGAGAGAGAGAGAGAGAAGGAGACATCAGAGAGAGAGAGAGAGAGAGAAGGAGACATCAGAGAGAGAGAGAGAGAGAGAGAGAAGGAGACATCAGAGAGAGAGAGAGAGAAGGAGACATCAGAGAGAGAGAGAGAGAAGGAGACATCAGAGAGAGAGAGAGAGAAGGAGACATCAGAGAGAGAGAGAGAGAGAGAAGGAGACATCAGAGAGAGAGAGAGAGAGAGAGAAATGGAGACATCAGAGAGAGAGAAGGAGACATCAGAGAGAGAGAGAGAAGAAGACATCAGAGAGAGAGAGAGAGAGGGAGAGAGAGACCAGAAAGAGAGAGAGAGAAAGAACATATTCAGGCTTGTTTCTTCAGAGATTAAAAAATCGACTGATTTCAAGCATTCTTACAAGTCTAATTCCTTCCAACTTTGCAACCCTGGTGTAAACTAACAAATTGATATCGCGCTACACACAGAGCCATCTGCTTGGGTCAAGTAAACTAGTCTGGTAGCAGCAGGATTATCAAGTTCCCTCTTGTGATTTTGTCCGGATTAAAAGAGGAGCTAGATCATCACTTGTCGTAAAATCCGTGTTACATCTGTATTTCTCTTCTGAGAAATTTATTTTTAATGAGTTTCCGGCAGCTGCATCCATTTATGGATGGTCAAGCGCCTCTGCTCTTCACCTACACCCCGAATCTCTCACGTGTGGCTACTGCGGACATCCTAACGGTCATCTCTGAACGCATATTTAATACACTGGACAAGGCAGGTGAAGCTAAAGCGGTAGCGCTTGATATATCCAAAGCCTTTGACAAGGTCTGGCATAAAGGTCTTCTCATAAAAATTAATTCATATGGTATTACTGGACGAATATTTAATATAATAATATCCTTCCTATCCAAAAGAAAGATCCAGGTTGTCCTCGATGGCTGTTCATCCAAACATGACATAAATGCAGTGTAACCCAGGAATTGATCCTTGGACCTTTATTGTTCCCGATTTTCATAAACGACTGTCTTGATGACGTTGTGTCTGAGATGGGTATATTTGCTGACGACACCACGCTCAACTCTAGTCATGTGGGTAAAACGAACATGCACATATCCGAGGCAATAGCTGAATCATTAGAAAGTAACCTCCAGTCTGTAGTGGAATGGGGACATACATGGATAGTAACATTTAATGCTGCTAAGACAAAAATCCTTTCCTTCAACAACTACAAGAAACCTCTTCAACCACCAATTGGCAAATAACACCCTACCTGACAGTCCAACGTTCAAACTTCTCGGCCTAACCTTCCCAGGTAACATGAATTGGAACAAATACAGAGAAGACATTGCCAAGGCTGCAAGCCTTTAGAACTCCCTCCCTGCTCCCTATTTCCCCAACTGTACCGACATGCAGAAATTTAAAACTAATGTCAACAAGCATCTCGCTGCACAGCTCCCAATTTAGGATGACCCCCTAAACTTTCACCCTAATTCTCAGTAGCCCCTTACGTCTACAGTGGCAACTTGCCTTGTTTGGGCTGAACTAAGTTAAAAAAAAAAATAAATAAATAAAATATCCCAGTACACTGCTTCAGCGAGCGGACCAAACCACGTGAGAAGGTGAGGTTGATATGGCACTACTAGGCGTACGAGTTTCATGACTGAAACATCAGTTCCAGAACTTGAAGCCAACTTACATCTTAATCCGTGACAATTGGTCTGCAACTCCACCAGAGACTTCTCCACTTCCAGTCCCCTTCCTAAATGTTAGTGGTTTGGCTTCAGGTGACCTGTCTCTGTAAAATATTCTTGCTACGAAAGCAGTCAAAATTATGCTAGATTAAAATTCAAATCAGTGAGATTTGTAAGCAACAAGTAAAAGCTGGAGGGATGCTGTGGATCTGGTTACAGACCGAATGCGATGAATCACTTTGATTGCTTCATGCGTCATAGGACGCGGAAGTTCCTAAATCTAAATAAGTCTGCCATCAGAGAAGATTACATCAAATACTTCTGAACAATAGACAAAGCCATGGAGACCAGTAGAGAGGAACCAAATGTTTAACGTTAAACAGATTAAGAGCCATTAATGAAAGAGTTTGAATGCCTTAAGACACCAGCCTCAAGCATCTTCAGTCGCTCTGTACAAGGGGTTTGTCAGAACATCCTGACATGAGAATACTTCCTCTTAGAAATAAACCATGACCAAATATTCAAATGCCTGACTTATCCACCAAGTTTCAGTCATGAATGTCCAACAGTCTTTGTTATATTGTTGTTTAATGATATTCGAGACACATAAGCGATTTTATTTAGACAAAAAATTTTACATTAATAGCAAGGTTTTTGTTTTGGTTATTTTTGTAACAAAAACAATGATCATAATAGTCCAATCCTTTGCCTTAGGCATGAAGCCCCAATTGTTAGATCCAGGTTGTCCTCAATGGCTGTTCATCCAAACAATACATAAATGCAGTGTAACCCAGGAATTGATCCTTGGACCTTTATTGTTCCCGATTTTCATAAACGACTGTCTTGATGACGTTGTGTCTGAGATGGGTATATTTGCTGACGACACCACGCTCAACTCTATAACATAACTTTATCTCAAAAATGTTACTCTTAATGCATGTATATAATTTATTATCACTAAGTATGTTTTATCTCTTCATTTCAGATTGTAAGTTAAAGCTGATTTGTTAAGATTTGTGAACTGCTGACAACATGGCATCTGGAAGACAACTATGCTGTGGGAAAGTGGTCAGCGATACAAGTGAACGGGATGAACCAACTGAAAAGAGAAGAAAGGTGGCAACTCCTGCCACAAGGTCATTCAGTGATGTGTATCTCATTGGGCAACCCAGCTCCAGCATCAGGGGCTCTCAACTTCCTACTAATCGCCAGGTGTTCCAGTATTTCCTGCATTTGAGGAATGATAATCCCAACAGTGACAATAGGTCTTTAGCCCATGATACAGTGGATGTCGTTTTGCCATTCTGGAATATGGCAAGGATTAAAACACTAACTAGACCAAATGCAGTCAACCGTTTCATGATCCTCCATGAAAAGTACAGGAAAATTGTTAAAAACAAGGGAAGAAATAACAAACCAGAGGAAGAGAAACGAGCTAACTTTCTGAAGGACTTAGACAAGTTATTTGATATTGGAGCAAAGGATGTTGTGGAGGAGATAAGAAGCAACAGGCTGCTCACAAAGGAGACCAAGGAAGAGGACGTCAATTTCTACTTGGACCAACAGACAACTCGCCTGGCACACATGTCAGGTCATGATAAGGTGTTTGAAAAGAAGTCTAGAGAGAAAAGCTTCCGAGAAGAAAGAGAAGAGAGAATGTTATCATCAGTGACTGCTGCAGCAGCAGAAGTTGGGAAAATTTCAAGTGATGAAGACCCAGAGAACAGTCAAGGCTCTGGTACTAGTGAGGGTTCAGAATACACTGAGACAACACCAAGCTGTTCATCAAAACCAAGTACGATAACCTTACACTTTCCACACTCAGTTATGACCAGTGAAGAGATTTGTAGCACTGCAGATCGGTTGTCACTCTCTGACAACCAGACTACAGCCATGGTGTCTGCAGTGTTGAAGGCAGGAGGCGCAGATCTTGATGACTTTGTTATATCAGCCTCTACTACAAGACGAAATAGGATAAACACTCGTCATAACTTGTGCCAAAGTTACATGAATAACTTCAAGGAAAGTCCGCCAGATTACTGCACACTACACTGGGATGGAAAACTTCTACGGGATGTTCTTGGTGAAAGATACCCAGTGGAAAGTCTTGCAGTGCTCGTCTCTGGTACTCCACAGTATGAAGAAGGGAAGCTGCTTGATGTGCCCTTCATAGAAAGTTCCACAGGAATCCAACAGTGTAATGCTACATTGGAACTGATAGAAGCATGGGGTCTCACAGACAACATTGTAAGCTTGGTATTTGATACCACAGCAAGCAACAGTGGCATCAACAAGGGTGCAGCGAAGCTTATTGAAGAAAAACTAGGCAAAAAGGTATTCTACTTCGCTTGTTGCCATCACATATCAGAGGTAATAATTGGAAGTGTATGGGAGGCTGTGTTCAGCAAGGTCAAGAGTCCTGACAACCCAATGTTCAGCAATGTGAAAGAAGTGGGACAAGTTGGTTAAGGACTGCCCAAGAGTTCTGGGCCTAGTTGAACAAGACTTGAAACAGAAGAAGACAAGCACAATTGCAGTCTTAAGCAATTTCCTTGAGGAAGCAAGTCCGAGGGCAGATTACAGAGAGGTGGCAGAGCTGTGCCTGATCCTGCTTGGTGAGGAACCTCCTCGAGGTATCCACTGGGCCAAGCCAGATGCCATTCACCAAGCCCGCTGGATGGCCAGGAACATTTACTGTATGAAGATGCTCATGTTTTCCAAGGAACTAAAATACAACACGGACACTATCTTCAAGCTGGAGAGGATGAACAAGTTCCTGACCTTATTCTACACCAGCCACTGGGTGACCACCACATCTGCAGCTGATGCACCTATCCATGACCTCCAGCTTGTGAAGAACATGCTGCAATACAAGCAGTATGACTATGAACTGGCAACCTCTGTTCTCAAGAAAATGAACAACCACCGCTGGTATCTGACTCAGGAACTAGTGCCATTCACCTTGTTCAGTTCACATGCCAGCATGACCAAGTCTGCAAAAGAGAAGCTCGCAGTCAAGCTGTCAGAAACAGAGAAACCTGAGAGTTACAGGAAAGGCAAGCCAGTGTTTCCTGTCATCAATGCAGCTACAGTTCTCACAGACCTGGTAGGGCCAGAGTCTCACTTTCTGTTTGATGCTCTTCGGGTGAAATGTGACTGGCTCACTACTCCTGCTGACACCTGGGAAGACAATGACAGCTACAGGAATGCACAGAAGTTTGTGAGGTCAGTGAAAGTGACCAATGATGTGGCTGAGAGAGGTGTGAAACTAATGAGTAACTTTGCAACTCAGATCACAAGTGACCCAGAGCAAAGAAGCTGCTTACTACAAGTTGTGGAGTACCACAGGAAAAAATTTGACAGTTTCAAAAAAGCCACATTGAACAAGTGATGATACATGTATTAGTAACATCCTATCTGACAGTTTCTTATGCAATATATGTGTCAGTGCAGTGCTATCATACTACCAAACTGATTTTTTGTAGTGTCCCAGCTGTTTGTGCATTAAAATTAGTTAAAATTTACACAGGTGTTCATGTGTTTTATTGTGCTTACTACCATATGCAAGAAAATTTTATTAGCTTTCATTTGGTACCACTTTCAATGCTATAGCATCAACCTCTGGAAAGCTACAATGAAAATAAGGACATAATATCTCATATTTTGCAGCATTTTTGAAAAACGTCAACAATAAAATTACATGGCTCTTGAGGCAGGCATAGCCAAGGTCCAAGATCACAATAACTGGTATATTTAGCTAATTTAGACCTTGGAGAATGGGAATAATAGCAGTTTCCATATGTTTGAAGAAAAAGGTCAATTTTGAAGAGGTCTAACGGTAGAGGGAGCTACCTTCCTTGCAGCAGCTTTGACAATGTCTATGTATTTGTTCCAATTCGTGTTACCTGTGAATCTTAGGTAAAATCGTTTGAATGATGGATTCTCAGGTAGGGTGGTATTAACCATAGCAATCGGTGGTTAAAAAGGTTTCTTATAATTGTTAAAGAAAAGGATCTTTGTCTTGGTAACATTAAATATAACTAAATAGGTACTCGACTAAGCTCCAATCTCTGGTTCTCCTCTGTAAAATATCCACAACAAAAACTTGTCTAGCGTCAATCACTCTGAAGAATTTCCCCTCCTTCATCTGTGTACCTAAAACTACCATGAACAGATTTTCTTTCCAAGAAAGTCCCATCTGTGAAATACAATATCGCAGGACTGCTTCCCAGCTGACTAAAACAGGGTCGTTTTTAAGTGCAATATTAATAAATTATTGTTAAGCCATCAACTAAACTAATAAATTCTGACCCGTTAAACCATCCTTTTCATTCTTCTTAAATATGTTGTTCATCAACAATTGACAATATCATTAACCCTTATCCGTGAGTGGCCCTCGGGCCTTGATAAGTAGTGACTCATTGGTATAAAAAAAATTTCTTAAACTATGCTAGTAAGTTTATACTTTGAAATGAAACATTTGAAAAAATAAACTACTGGTAAAACAGTGTCAATACAGTGTGTCATCTACCAGCCGAATGTGCTCCAAGCTACCATAGCGTGCCATCTACTAGCCGAATCTGTCCTAGCTACCATGGTGTGGGATTTACCAACCAAATGTGATGTATGCAATGATAGCCAGTGATCTATTAGCGGAATGTTGTCTACTCTATTTTAGCATGATCGACCAGCTGCGTTTGATCTATTACTATAGGAAGTGATCTTTCAATCTGATTTGATTACTACTATAGTGTAAGTTAAGTTACTATGGTGTGATCTATATGATCGAAGCTACTACTATCATGATCTATGTGATCTACATTAGAGAAATAGATATACAATGATAATAGAATGAATAAAAATGGAAACTGTATTAATGCATAACTAGAAGAACACCCGTCATAGGACGGGTAAATTAATTCTCTGAATAAAACAGTTTTGCACTACTTTGTGACAACTCACTCATTATCCAGGTTTATCGTCTATATTCACTTTGACAAGAGGTTCGACGTTGTTTGGCTGTCCATATGCTAAGTCTGCAGTGATCACGATTGACTGTGTCCATTTGACCTCTTACGAAAATTAAAATCAAGATATAATGATACTGAACCTCATGTCTAGAATCCTTTTTCTAATTTTGACCAAAATCTATTATTTGATTTTGATTTGGAAAAATGTCCTAAGAAATTTAAATTTAGGGAATCTTGCTTAATTGGCGTCTACTCCAAAGAAACTAATATTTTGGGAATATTTATTAATACTTATTGTTAAAATTTAACAAAAATCAGTGGTATCTGAATTTCAATAAAAATACTTAATCCCCTTTGGATAAAAGTAAGTTAAATTAAATATAGCCCACATTTGGATCCTTTAAACCTAGCAGTTGTGTTCCCAAAAAATCATAATGATCGGTTAATTAGTTTAGGAGTGAATCCTGTACATACAAATATGTAAACATATAAACAGACCTAACGTTATAAAGATAGAGACAAGATTTGGTCTAAAAACTGAAAATAACTGTCTGCAAATTGTTCGGATATCATTAAAAAATGCAACAAATAAATTTGATTTATTCAACCTTTTCTTTTTTCCTTTTTTTTTGTTTTTAACAAATGAAATCAAGAGATGATTAGAATGTTTTGATACTGTACACCTCTCGTCTTCCCTTTCAGAATGGATAAATTGCCCAATTGACTTCATTAAATAGCTTCAAAAAGGTCAAACACTTCTAATCTTAATCTAATCACAATGACAATTGATCGGAAAAAAACAATGCTGGTAGATCACAATCCAAAAAATATCTTTTAAACAATTAGAATTTTGTTTTTAAATATATTTATGTTTCATCGTTTACGACTCATCAGCATGGCTCCACCTAGCAAGATTCGAAACCAGGACAACAGAGTCTGAAGCTCTCTGGAATGTATCGCGTTTTTATAGGTGTCATTTGTTTATTTTTGTTTGCGATACTTTTGAACAAATTCAATTATTTATACGAAAAAGCATTTTTACCTTAATGCTAGTTAGAAATAATTTTCCCTTCACTAATATATATATATATATATATATATATATATATATATATATAATACACAGGCATGTGTGCTATGTGTAATAAATACTTTCAAGACTATACTAATAGCAATAATAAATATCAGGAAATTCCACAGTGTTTTATACATCAATTTGTATAATTTACTATTCATCATGATATTCCTTTTGAAATGATAAATATCTGTCAGGGTCAATGGTATTAAGCAAAAAAAAAAACTTCTGCCATAAAAATAATTGTCATTGTTAGCTGAATATTCTTTAAATAAATAAAACGAATTATGTTTCTTGTTTATTTAAAATTCCAGCAATTTAATTCCTTTTATAACAATAGATATTCTGTCTTGTTACCGTGAAAATAATTGTCATTGAAATATTCTTTAAATTAATAAACCGAATGTGACTTTCTGAAATTTATTTATTCAAAATTGTACTCTTTTAGTTGATGGGATGCCATAATTTGATTTTAGAACAATTAATTTGAAAATGGGTAAAGTCGGAATTTTTTATTCTAGCGACATCAGATTAATCACTAATCACCATGTTTGCTGATCGGAAGATTTCATTTTCTTTTTTTTAGATGTGTGTGAAAGGTGATAATCTATGTACGAACATGAAATGTCTTAGGGTATTATTATATAGATAATAATGACACCAAGAACATAAGTTATTCATGAGACTGTATATCTCTGCCTGACAACGTAAGGATGGGCCAACGTCTTATCTGGGCCTTACTTCTTCATATTGTATGAAGTATTCCCGAAATTATGCTATGGAAACAGTGATAACTCAAAAAACTATTTATCTGATCAAGCTGAAATTTTGCATAGTGGTTACTGTTAGCAAAGAGCATCAAATCTATACATCAAATTTGGAAAAATCGGAGTTAAAATTTTGTCAAGTTCATATAAGATGCATTAATGGCTACAATTAGGTCCAGTAGCGAGTCTACGTTGCACAGAACTAAAGTTGTAACTGAAAGTGTGACTTTCACCTTTTCCGTGATCTTGACATAGATATCCCAAACTTGGATCAGTTCCAAGTTAGACCATGACTGATATTTTGACCAAGTTTGATGACGATTGGTCAAACAATGTGGACTCTAGGCTGTACACAAACAAACAAACTCAACCGAAAACATAACCTCCTTAGCAGTAATTATTATGTATAATGTTCAGGGCACTACGACTCATCAAAAGTTCATGTATACTACAGACAATATACTATACAGGATAATGTACAATTGTTAGCGAAATGAACAGTATACGCGTCATGATATATATGTGTGCATGTGTATGGAGGGGGGGGGGTATCAGATCTAGTTTTGGTGAATTTCAAGAAACATGAGGGGTTTTAGAGGGTGCAGTGTCTCGGCAGTCAACAACTGATACATGCAATTTGTTCAATGCTTCAGCAATTCTGAGTGTGAAAAAATGTTTCTGAAGGTCATGGAAGCTGTGCTGTTTTCTGACTTTATAGACGTATGTCCATTTGTGTTAGACACTCGACTTATGTCCATTTGTGTTAGACACTCGACTTATGTCCATTTGTGTTAGACACTCGACTTATGTCCATTTGTGTTAGACACTCGACTTATGTCCATTTGTGTTAGACACTCGACTTATGTCCATTTGTGTTAGACACTCGACTTATGTCCATTTGTGTTAGACACTCGACTTATGTCCATTTGTGTTAGACACTCGACTTATGTCCATTTGTGTTAGACACTCGACTTATGTCCATTTGTGTTAGACACTCGACTTATGTCCATTTGTGTTAGACACTCGACTTATGTGCATACACTCACGAGCTTCGCCACATGCTTGAGAATAAAATTCTGCCACTTATCACGATCTTGGGTCAGTTTTTCAGCTTTCAGGAGCGGCATGGCAGTCTCAACCCTTATCTAGTCAGCCCATCTCTTTGGTGGTCGTCCTCTTGATCTTTCTTCAATGAAAGATCTTTATGCGATTTATTTACATAGCTGGAGTCTGGTAACCAGGAAACATACCCAATCTCTTTTTTCGAATAACATTGACACATGGAGATCAAAAAGTGCTCAGGGTTGTTGTTGGCAAGATGGTTAATAATTCTGTGGGTGATTACTAAATCAGAGCTTCAATGAATCCAAGCTCAGGGAAATATTCGCTTGTTTGCATGTCTGAGTAAGTTGTATATACTGAATCCAAAAGTGCTTTATATCTTAAATAAAGCAGGTGTGTGTAACAATACAATATTACACTTGTCTCACCGCCCACCTGATAAACTCATTAACCCTTATCCTGAAGTGGCCTTTGGGCCTTGATAAGTGGTGACTCTTTAGTAAAAGAAAAAAAAAAGTGTGACAATCTCAATGCAAGTGAATAAACTGAATCCATTACATGTTCTTTTCTATTACTATTGTTCTTAGTTTGTTTTACTGTTTGGAAAGTGAATAAACTGAATCGAGGACATGTGTTTTGTATTGCTTTATTACTTCACCCTCTATTGTTGATATAGACCTTTACTCCCTCTGCATAAAACTAAATTAAAGTAAATAAAGCCCACATTATGACCCTTTACACCTAGCAGCTGTGTTTCAAAATTCATAATGACCAGTTAATTAGTTTAGGAATGAATCATGTAAATACAAATATATAAACATATCGACATACCTAACTTATGTATATGTAGCAGTTACATGAATGAACTATTTTGTATTGATCTATGTGACAGCCAGTGACATGTGATTCGACTTGGCGATTATGTAATCATCGCTTCTTCAACACGTGAACGTATAGCACGTCTGCGTGTAACGAGATTCACACGCGATGAATCATCTTGGTGCTAAAACCAGATCATGTGATCAGTTCGAAACTGTATTTCAAACAAACAAGATGTTATCCTGCAATTCTCTGTCGGGCCAGCGACAGAAGAATCGACGAACTCCAGGATTAGGTTTATTTCGTCTTGTCTACATTCACTCAATTCAATGTATTATCTTTTGTTTTGTTCCCGTGTTTCTACTACCCGTCTGTGCACTGTGTTGTTCAATTGTTTTATGCCATAAAGAAAAGTAACAAACATACAATACACAACTCTCTGTATTATGTGCAGTTCCCGTCTTTTTCACACACACACATATATATATATATATATATATATATATATATATATATATATATATATATATATATATTTACATGTACATAAAAGTCAATGTTCGTTTGTTTGTTTGTTTGTTTGTGTGTTATAGAAATCGATATCCAAACAGAACATTCAAATAAAATTTTGTTTTGTGTTTGCAACAAAGTTGTGAATTAAATCTTTATTATTTTAAATTAAATGTTTTTTTCAAGTATGTTGTATTAATGAATTATGATACAAATCAGTTCGACAGTGGCTCTGTTGCTGTTGGCAACATGGTTCTGTTCAGTCCTAGAAGGTTCACCATTCCAGACTCTCTGAGAAGGAAAAAGTGTATTGCCAATCGCCTGATACGCCCGTATCGGGAAATGCCGCCGGGGCTGATCAGGCATTATTTTGTAGGCCAGAGTGTGCATATATTAGTGCGCTCGTTTCTCAAAACCACACCTGACCTTATGTCTAACCTCCTGGCAAGGAGATAAATAATGTTTTAAGCATTTCAAGTAGCGAACTTTGCTAAACTGGCAAAGCCAGCTAGTGATATTTCAAGAAATCACGTTAACCTCATATATATATACGCAACTGCTGAAATCTAATTGAATGAAACTAAATTGATCTTCCACTTGGGTCACGTGAGTTCTTGCTCACACAAATGATGAGCTTATTAAATAAATTTAATAAGCATGGGGGGGGGGGTGGAGGTAAATTTAACAATCATTCATTGAATGAATTGACAGCATTCATTGTTAAGTCATTGTTTTAATTCTGCTTGCAATTATGCAAGTACAACCGTTCTCGCGTTTCCAATAAACACTGGGCTTCGGGCTGGGATCACGGTGTAGTATCTGTTCTGTCCTCGGTTAGAGGAAGAATGATCTTTCTCGACTGAGGCAATTTTTTCCTTTAATTTTTGTCCCAGTCTAGAGTGGCTCATTTTGAAGGAGCTGGATTCGCCTATTTTAAAAACCGATCTTGTGTCTAACGTTGCGTCGTGGCGAGTAAGTAGACACTCAATCTACTAAAATACTGGGAAGAAAATGTGGTTCAATCGTAGCATAGCGACCTAAGAACGTAATTTACGTGCAGCACCAGAGCAGACACTACAGCTTGATCCTAGCCAAAAGGGAATCATTTAAACTGGCTTTAAATTTATTAGCAAATTTTTATGTATTGAAGTTATGTATCCTCCTCCAACGGCGGGAAGATGTGACACAAGATCATGAAAGTGAGATTTGAAACCAGCGCTCTAGACGAAGAGCACTCTGACCGAACAAAAATTCCCTGGGCAGCCCCGTCGGTATTTCCCGATTTTAGACGATTAGCAATAAACTAACCCTTTCTCAAAGGGAGGGAAGGTAAAGCCTGGGAAGAGACCTCCTAGAAGTGCACAGCACCATACCTCAGACCGACAGAGAACAAGTCATCCCCAACACCACTCGGCCGGTCCGGTCTGATTTTGTTATGAAAGGTTGCGTTTACAAGATTGAAAGTTTTGGAAGCTATTTACATCACCTTAACAACAATTAGTTCTAGCTTTATAACAATTTGGTTGAATTAATAATTTAATGACCAAACAATAAAGTAATAAATTTAACTTCATAAAAATCCAATTAAGAAAAACGACTTAGTTTTTAAAAAAAGGAAAAAAATGAAAAACGAAACAAAAATGAAAGTAAAAAGACTCCCGGGCTGGGTTACTATAATTCTTTTTATAGAAAAGGTTTTAAAGTTGTTTTAATTTCAATGAGATTTTTATTTTTCTAAATGAAAATAATAGGGTACAAAAAATAATATCACTCAGTCAAAAATTGGGTACATGATTGTTTACATTTTTAGGACCCGAAAAATTGAAGTTTTATAGATTTTTTTTAATTATTATTGTAGATTAACATTCTTGTTAAATTCCTCTCCCAAAAATGAGATTCTATTCTATTTTTTATTTTTATTTATTTTTTTTTTTTTAGGAGAGTACGCGTGCACACCGTGAAAAACTTGGCGGAAAGTAAAAAGAAACAATTATTTTAGAATTTAGAGCGGAGGATGGATCAGTTTCGCATATAAAATTAATGTAACGTAAAATGATCCATTTACGGGTCTGGCGGGCCATTTAAACGTTTCCAGGCACTGTTAACCAAATAAAATAAAAAATCTTGCTATGGGAGATAAATTCTGTGCGTTTTTTATTGGGGGGAGGGTCTACTTTTTTTAAGGCGATTACGTGTGATTTTACAACCTTGCCACTCGGATTTAGAGTTAGTGTTAAGGAAATGTAGTTAACTGCCTTGAAAGTTAGAATAGTCCGGAAATGGGAAATCATTTTACGTTAAATTTATATACGAAACTCATCTGCAACTCTAAATATTTTCTTCTTCTTTCTGCCAAGTTTTTCAGGGTGTTATTGTTCATACGTAATCGCCTAAAAAAGTAGAATCTCATGGGGGGGGGGGCTGAAAGTGTTAATCTTACAAATTTACCAAATAATATCACTCGGTCAAAAATTGAGTACATATTTACATTTTTAGAACCTGAAAAATTGAAGTTTATGCAATTTTAGTTTTATAGTTGCCTTTTTTTGTAATTTGATTTTCAAATTTTTATCTTTTATTTATTTATGTAAAAAGTAAAGTTTTCGCGTCAAAAAAAATATGATCCGTGGTACCTAACAATTAAAAGTATTTATTCGCACTTATGTTGGCGTGGGTGACCGAAAGTCAGTCTAAGTGGGCCCGCAAAATTTACTGTAATCGGACCGACGGACCAGTCGGCATTCCCAGGTGGGGGTGGTCTATCTCTCAGATCGGATTATGATTTTGTTCGGTCTTAGGAGGCCATCCTCCCAAGCATTACGTTATCTTTCGGGAGGAGGACGATTGATTTATCGCAGATCGTCAGAAAATACTGATCAGATCACGGCAAATTTTACACCCTTCCAGAGAGTGAAGGTACAGAATAGTTAACACCCCCTCATGTTAAGAATGAGGAGGTAATGCCTGGGAGCGAACAGAACATATACTCCACTGATAGAGGGCTTGTGAACCAGATTTTTTAAATCTTATAAGACAGGTAAAAAAAAATAATAACTTTGAATAAAATTTTAAAAAATGAAACCAATCAAAGTCTAAACTAAATTTAAAATTAAATATTTTTTGTAAATAAATGTCCAAATTTTAAAACAATTTTATTTTCAAATAAATCTTATTAAATTTTTTTTTTTTCTGTGACAGAATTTTTTTTATTTGTGTAAAATAAACGAGCGCAACCTAAAAAGAAAACAAATTCGACCCATACATGTTTATTATTTAAAGAAGGTCATTGGGAATATATTGACGCTTGACTAATTCACTTTTAAATTATATTGTTTTTCTTGTTTGTTTAATAAAAAATAATGCAGTTTAAGCAAGAGAAATTAAAATTGCTAAAAAAAAAAAAACTATTAATAATCGTCGTGTTGACGTGTTTGTTTATTTTCCTGTGAGAATGGGGGGGGGGCACACCTTTAGATTTACAATAGGAAGAAAGAATTCTTTTTCGCAGCCTTGGGGTTTTAAATAAATAAATTATTAAAGAAATATTTTTCTAAAATAATAAAATATTCATTAATTAATAAATATTAGCAATTATTTTTGTTTTCGGTCCGATCATCACAGAGAGTTATTAACTTATCGGTTCAGTGCTTCGGAATGGAATAAAAGACAAAATAAGAACTACTTACTGAGATAAGTATTATTATTTATGTTTATCATTATTATCATTATTATTATTAGGATAATAAACAAAAATCGGAAACTAAAAAAAGTAATAATAAACATGCCTTTTTTATATCGTATGTAAAATAAAGAAGAGAAAGTTTTCAAATATATTGCAAAAACAAATTTATAATTAATTGTTTTTTACTTACACGGAATGATGACAACAACTAAAAAATCACGTGCGTGCACTGCTCTTACGGTTAGACTGATTGATGATAGATATATACATATATTTATATATATGTAGATATATACATATATCTATATATATATATATATCTATATATATATATATACATTTACATATACATAGATATATAGAGAGGGAGGGGGAGAAAGAAAGAAAGGTATTTACGTAAAGAGAGAGCGAGAGATAAGTAAAGTAAGTACTATCATTGACACCCCACACGGACACTCTCTCCGTGTGTAGGTGTTTCTCTCTATGTCAATACAAGGCCGTCCGGCATTCGGACTTGGACCTGTCAAAGGAGGAAAAATCCTCCTGGACAGAGGCAATTTCAAATTTTTGTTGTTCCAATCCAGAGTGCTGAGGAAGGGAGGGTGATTTTTTCTCCAACATTAAAAACCGACATTGTGTCTATTTTTGCTCTTGTGGGTGAGAGGGGGGGGGGGATAAATAGGGGTGTAGGTACTTGGACTGTTGGTCGCATTTGTATGTGACCAAACGTTCCGGTCTCGAATCTCGGCGTGAATATGTTGACGGCGCCGATCGACAAATACACTTGCTACGTGTAGCCATACTGATGAGTCGTAGATGACGAAACAGCTGTCTGTGGCTGACTATATTTGTGTGTGTGTGTGTGTGTGTGTGTGTGTGTGTGTGTGTGTGTGTGTGTGTGTGCCATATTGCAATGGTTGTTTATTTGGTTTCGTGAGTGAAAAAGAAATCGAGTTAAAAGTCCGTATATTTATTTACCAGAATATGCTTCAACACGATAATGCTTACAACCTTTATCGCTATACCAGCAGGAAAACACGGTGTTGTCCGGGATTGAATGAAGACCCTCGTGTCTTCCTGCCTATAACATCATATTATCTTTTTTATTCCTATTCTTTTTACATTTTATAATATTAAATTTTGGGGGTGGGGAAGGGGGCGAAGGATGGGTAAAAGTGCAGAATAGTTAACTATCAAGAAATTGTAAACAAAAATAAAAAATAGCTTATACCAAACGCAGTAGAATGTAATTATCTACCAATCTGTATACTTTTAACGTTTAAATATTTTCTTATAACAAGTTGTTTTCTGTAAACGAGGAGACAGATTTTTAAGGGACCGGTTCAAAAAAGCAAATGGTTCTTTGACGTTTGAGTTGTCCGCCATTTTGGTTGGGAAACGACGATTTTACCAAATTATTTTTTTCCTTTACGATTTCGACTGTTAACTATACTGCACTTTTATACAATTTTTAATTTTTGTCCGAATTCAGAATACCCTACCCTTTTTTGAAGGAGCTGGATTTTCCCCACATTAAAGTTCAGTCGAAATGTGGTTGAACCTCAAACAAATTGCTAACAAAGGTTTTTAACTTGGATATTGGGCATGAATAACCTCTCTTTCAGATAAAAACAAGTTTACCAAAATTAGCCTTGCGGACAGGGGTCAACGGGCGCCATCTTTAAAATCCAACTTAACAATATTAAAATTTTGAGGCATAAAATTCCTGACATTTCCTGACAAGTATGTCCACTATACTTGACAATTACTTACAAAAATAAACGTTTTTCCTGACAAAAAATCTTTATTAAATTAGAAATAAAAAAATATTTTTTGCATGAAAACCCACACAGGGCCCAGCTTGACATATTCTTGGTGTTTTAAATTGTAATGATAGGTAGCTATATGCTTAATAATAAATTAACACCAGAAAATGACTAGCCCCTGCTATTGTTTTCATTTTTTTTTTATTTCTTATACAAATATGAATATAAAAGGTACAAAAACAGACTAAGTATCCTTTTTCAAGACAACAATTGTCAAATTAATTTCTGATATTTCATAAAAAAATAGGTACAAATTAAGTACAATTTACAATAAAGGAATGTTCAGTTGGTCGAATGCTGGGGCAAGGCTCTTGGATAACAACCACAGAACAAGTTCATGAACGGACCAAAGAACATTTCTTGTCAAGAACTAGTCAAAAGTAACTTCATCATCATCAAGATCTGGCTGTGGTGAGTTGCTACAGTGTTGGCCTTTGCAATTACCACACAAGTTTGAACAGTCAATGCCATGTTTCCTGCAACTGGATCTTGCTGTAGTACACCCTGAAGTACAGTTACACCTAATTATAGCCAACAAATTTACAGGACCAGCTGGCAAGTCAGTCTTCATTGGTTGTAATTTACCATCTGAAAGTTTCCATCCCCACTCGTCAGGTTTTAGCTGGCTTCTACATTTCTATTTCTGAATTTGGAAGTAAACTCGAAGACTGTGGAATTTCGTAGCTGCTCTTGTTGGTGGCAATGATTTGGCCTCAGCATACTTTGAGCTTTTTGCAATCTTTTCCTTAAAGCGCCTCAGTCAGAGATGATTGATGTTTTCCCCATCATTACCATTGTACAGGCACACTAAAGCCTTCTCACCAGCTTCAATAACCTCTTCTGCACTGCTATCATTGCCAAACACTTCTGCCAGTTTGAGGAAGTTTCTATTGTTCATCATCTTCGAAGAGATGCTGCCTTCCCAATTCCATAAACACTGGATGTAGAATCACAATGAAAAGAATGTTGGAACAGACCACATCTCCCAAAGATTTCCTCATCTCTTTGATGTTCCAGACTTTCACACTTTTTGCACTATCCTTTGATTGTGGCATGAAGATGTTATAACCATCATCTCTATTGGCATGATAACATAGAAGGACCAATAGGTCAGTGTCATCTGCTTTCAAAATGGTTTCTCCTGTCTGTGCCAGTTCTAGAACAGTCTTCACAATCAATATGTCAGCGTGTTCAGATGCATGGACTACTTAACAACCTGCTTCCTCCAAACACTTTCCCAGCAATTTGATGAACAATTGTTTATTTTCTTGATTAGCTAGGAAAACATCCTTTTTTAATTTGAACACCATTAAAAGGGTCAGTGACACATTAACACCAACAGAACCCCCTGCTCGGCATCGGTGAGTCGCGTCTTTAATGGATAGACCACTTTCATACCCATCAAAGACAATGCATGCTTTTCTGTATCTAGTTGTGACATATCTGTGGTATTGGGCACAGATCTCATCAAATGTGTGACCTTTTTGCCATGGGAAGCGTTGAAATAGTGATCTACCATCTAAGAGATACTGTGGATCTGAAGACTGTGGACCTGATTGTACAAGGGAAGTCAGTTCCCATATTGCGTTTGCCAAAGCAGGGATTTTTTTGCCTCTTGCGGTAGTCCAAAAGAATAAAAAAGTGCAGGTGGGTAACCACAAAGCTCATACTGGAAATGTTCTTGCTGCTGCTGAGTTGAGGGTTCATTGGTAGATAGCACACACAGTCTCTGGAATAGGAGTTGTGGATCAGTCTCAACTGCTTCATCTTTGCTAAGCGAAACTTTTGACCCAAGTGTAATTGCCTGATCCTTTCTTTTAAAAGTGTACTCGTGGACATTTTCTCCAACCATTGGGGCTATGATTGCCTCTCTTATGGAGTTTGCTCTGTTCACATTCACCTTTTTGTCTCCAGTTACTCCACTTGAAATGCTGTGAATGGACGGATCATCCGTGAAAGGATCATATGTCTGAAGAAACGCAAGGAGCTTCCATGTATCCCTCACATCTTGCTCTTTTCTTGCTGAAGTAACCTCCTGGTGCTGGGCACTAGTGCCATAACGAATGCCTGCTAGTTTTTGCATTGTAAACTTGATTTCAGTGCACGCTGGTAGTGATAGTGTCCAAATCAATCGTTGAATTTCGTCCATTCCTCTACCATTAGTAAGACCTCTAGACGTCTTTATGCTTCTCATTAACACCTGCTCAATAACCAGATCCGTCGACAAGCCAGCCCAGTAGTGATCACTCCGTCTGATCACATGGAATCCTTCAGAAAATTTTTGGTACACTTCAGGATGGCTTTTCGGCAGCTCCATTTTCTGCAAGTACAAGTAAGCCGACTTTGCATATAGGATGTGTCCTGCTGCAGCAAATATTGGCAGCATTTTCCTTACAGTATCAAGGTGCAATTCCCCGTTTCCGGTGCGCTCTGCCTTGATAAACAATTGCAGGATCTTCACCATATCAAGGTATTGAATCCACAATTTTGCTGTTCGCTGGTCAACCATCATATCCTTCACATGGTTGATTCTCTGGGCAATCTTGGTCATAGACTCTGATGACAAAACATTATTCAATGTCTCAGTCCCAGAGAGACCTTTCAATAGCCCCTGAGCTTCCTTCAGGTCTTCATTTTGAGGAAATGACTCTTCTGCATCAGTGTTGGGTTGATCATCCTCAGTGACATGTGAAACTGGCAAATCATAGGCTTTCGCTAACAAAATAGAATTCAGAGCAGCATCAACTAAGAAGTGAACACAAATGGATCTTGCAATTGCTTTGCCGCTTGTGCTTGACTGTGTTTTCAGCATACACAAGTTCAAAAAGTTCTTGCAAGCCAGAACCTGTCATCAAATGACCAATTGACCGCAGAAAGCTCATCTGTGTATGGAGCCCACTAAGTCGCAAGACAAATGATTTCAAGGGACTGGAACTAGGCTGTGACTCAACTATCATTATTGCTTTGTACCAAAGTGGTTGATCGAATGTTAGAATTGGTGTAATGTTGTTTTTCCTGGCTAAATCACTAATGTAACATAACGTAGAGTACATGCAGGTTGGGTTACCAGGATCCATGTCGATCATTGGCAAAAAAACTGTGGCTGATTTCCCAGGATGTGAAATTAGTGAAACCTCTCAAAGGATGTCAACATTAGCAGTGGAATCGACAACTTTCTTGGGCTGGAGCTCTTCAAATGTCACTGGTGGTTTGTTGGTGTGCTGTGAATCTAGGTACTTGATGTTGATCCTTCCAACCCTTATTATATCTTCTGAAAGGACCTCAATCCTTGGAACTGGTTTTGCTTTAACTTTCCCGGGCGTAAAAGATGCTATATGCTCATACCGTGGAATGTGTTGAATCCATCAATACTCCTTACATTATGATCCACATTATCAGTTACGAACTGCACAAATTCAGTTTCAACAGGGGAGAGAGTTTCAGCGCCATGAACAAGAGCAGCACGTCTTTCGAATTTCTGGACTTCCGAGTAAGATGAAGAGAAGCCATGCTTATTCAGAGTGTCAATTAAGAACTTCGATTCAAATTGGTCATGCATTTCCACTGCTAAACCAAACTGCAAAGGTGCAAGGAGAACTCTAGGTCTAGCAGCCTGCATTATCGCTTGACCAACTGATGCAAGTTGCAAATCATTGTCTTTGCCTGCAAATATCTTCCTGAGAAAGATCAACAATGTTTTAGGAACATATTCAAGAATCGCATCCTGTTCAAGATCATTCTTAGACGGGTAATATTCTGAACTTGTCTCGATACCTTTAATGTCATTTTTGATAAGCTTGGCTGCCGTCTCTATGATTCTAATGGCCTCTGATTCTGAATTGTCTGTTGAGCGGCTTTGTGCATCGAATTCATGGAGAATACATTTTGTTGTACTTAAGAATGTAACAACATTATGTTTCCCATTAATTTCAGTCACAATGATTTTGTCTTTGAAATGTTCTAACAATCGAGATTTTATGTATGAGAGACTGTATGGTTCAAAGCCAGTGTCCGCGAGAATTTCCTCCATTTTTTTAAAACAAGATTGACAATGATGAGTTGCTCCTCATCATTTTGCTGCAAATATTTAGAAACTTCCAGAAATGCCTGCTTTCTCTCTGAATCCGCTGGTCTACCAAGGTTTTGTTTCTTAGAAGAATCAGCAGTAGAGAATGCCTTAGGAATGTTTTTATTGGAATTAAAGTTTGCAAAACATGTTCTGTGATAACGTGCTTCTTCTGAAACAAGGTCAGCTACATAACCTATTCTACCTTTAACAGTGGATGCTCAGCCATCATTTTTTCGGACTTTCTCACAAACTTTTAACACTCTGTACTTAAACTCAATAGTTTCTACATGGGAAATATCAACACCTCTTTTCTTTCTATCAGATTTTGCTCCAGAACCACAAAAAAGACAATATTCCTTAAAGTTAAACACACACAAAGAGCGGCTTGCATGGGATAGCATTTCATCATGAGTGGACCTATTTTTACAGTCAATTTCTATGTACTGCTGTTTGCATTTCTTGTGAAGACGTTGACCAATCTGAATTATAGTCTTCTCTCCACGTTGTTCAGAAGCTCTGTTAATGGAATCGATGCCCTTCTGGCTGACGATGAATGTTTCTTCATTACTGGACAGTTCATTGGTGCAAATATCACACTTGTCAGCATCCATAATTATCGGTACTTCCCTTTGGCCAACCTGAAATTAGAATATGACAGAATATTAAGCTCCTGCAGTAATACATCAAAAGAGACAAAAATAAGGCATAAGAAGTTATAATAATATTTAACTTTATGAAAACTGTTGGTTTTATCCAATTTCACATTGCTACATTTGGTATTTTTGAAGAGGAATTTACAGAAATTGAGTTGAGAGAGGGGAGGCTAGAATCAGCGGCAATCTTTAAAGATGGCGCCCGTTGACCCCTTTCCGCAAGGCTAATTTTGGTAAACTTGTTTTTATCTGAAAGAGAGGTTATTCATGCCCAATATTCAAGTTAAAAACCTTTGTTAGCAATTTGTTTGAGGTTCAGCCAAAAGTTCAGCTAGATTGACTGGACTACTTTGCCCTCGGGGTGAAGGGGATGTAAATAGGGGTGTAGGTACTTGACTGCTGGATGCATTTGTACGTGATCGACCGTCCGGGTTTTGAAGCTAAACGTGAATACACTTGCTACCTCTGGCCACTGATGAGTTGGAGACGACGAAACAGCTGTCTGTGGCTGACTATATTATATATATATATATATATATATATACTAGTAGAATACCAGGGAGGTGACGGTGGTCAAGTGGATAACGATTTCATAATATCACTTTCACTTAGGGATGTTGGCAACCATTACATGGTCCCTCCTGCAAGAATGCCAACGCCAGAATCAAGCTACTCAACAAAGTTGTACCGTGTTGATTCACACAAATTTACTTTACTTTCGTAGAATACCCGTCGGGGGAGGAGTATAAGCAATAAATATAGCATTAGTTTTAAATTTTAATGTTTTTTTTTCTTTCTAGGATATGGTACAGTTTGTGTGGCACCTCTCTAAATAGTATAGTTTTTAAAAGAAACGTACTCTGTTGCCTAGAATATATATTCCATAATTCATAAGTTCATGATATTCCCAAGCACATACATATTGACGCTCATGCATCCTTTTAAAAATGTATTACTTAATATAACTCAAAAATTGATGTCCAGCAATTCTTTTCTCTATTAAAGTTTTTGTATATAACTTATTTTAAACATTTTTTGAAAACGGGTGTGAGTTTGGGTGGGTGCACCCCTAAATGGTAAAGTTTACAAAAAAAATAATATTACTCACTGGGTTGCCGAGAATATATATTCCAAAATTCATAATGATCTCTTCGTTAGTTTAGGAGATTACCCTGTACACACACACACACACACACACACACACAAACATATATATATATATATATATATATATATATATATATATATATATATATATATATATATATATATATAAAATGGAGTTGATTTTTCTCCTCCCAACCCAGTTAGACTAGACTATAAAACTAATATATCAAACGCATCGAAACACATCGCTTCAGTCGCCTAATATCTTCGACCATGTTTGCAGAAAATATAAATTATTTTTATCAGCTTAACAAAAACCAGTATTTTTATTCCACATTGTAAGCCTCTCCCAACTAATTGAACCAAAAAGAGGGTAGCACGCCAATTTCTCTCTATGTAGTAATAACTCTTACCCTCCTCAAACACTGTTTGGCAATTACTTCACAAGGAACTGTAATTAAGTTGCACCGTTTCAGAATTTGTAAAACATCCAATCACATGAAAGCTTACATAGACAGTACGCATCAAATCGTTCGTCATCAAATCGTTCGCCATAACACTACGTCACATTTTAAACAAAAAATAAACCTTCAATATGAAACCAGATAAGTATTACTTTTCTTTCCAATAATTAAACACATAAATTTGTTTTGTTTTAATTCTCACTCCCGTAATGATTACAAGGTAGGATTATTTTACGGAGTAATTAATTTTAATATCAATTTTATTTTTATTTAAATAAACTTATATTTAAAATAAAAATAACAATAACAATTTGTTTAAGCACTAAACAAAACCAAGACTTAAGAATAAAAATATAAAAATAATTCTACGTTTTATTTATTTACAAAAAAAAAATCTTGCTACGTCTACAGTATTTGAACCGAACTGTTTTTTTGTGTTTTTTGTGGGTCTTTTTAGAATACTAAAATTACCCTATTCTAAGTTTTAAGTTTAGTTTGGCAAAAGTCTGTTTGGTTCGATTCGGTTTAAATTCTCTAGAAGAACCTAAATGCACCAACGTTTATTATATTTTCTAAAGTAACAACATACATAAAACTTGGCGCAGTTTCCAACAATTTGCTTTCGATGACCGAGGAGACAATAGATAACAGATCGAGCAAATATCCCGACCTGACAGAAGTACACTTTAAAGGAGATATCCTTCTACACTGTGGCAATTTCTATTTTTGTTACACTCCGAGGTAATCATTTTCTTGGGTACATAGATTTTCCACCATTCCAAAGGGATAATTGTTTCTTTACATTAAAACTATCTGTAGTGACCTATTTGCGTTCGTTCGGCTGTTTACACATTTTATTTCATTCTTTTACATTTCTCCTGGGTAACGCCAGGCGACGGGTACCCGCTAGTATATATATATATATATATATATATATATATATATATATATATATATATATATATATATATATATATTAATAAATACACATACCTAACTTTATAAATATAGAGAAGATATGTGTGTGTGTACTTCTGTTTGAAGCTCAGAATCTCATATTAACTTCCCTATTTTATTTTATTTTATTTTATGTACTTTCTATAATTGTCAAGTTATAAGTAAAATAAAATAAAAGTACAGTGGAACTCTATAGTGAAAACTGCTCTATAGTGTACTTCTTTTTTAAAATTCTAACGACTTTGTTAAAGACAAAAAACAAAAGCATTCTTTTCTATAATACTGCACATCTAAGAAAACCAAAATAGGTTTAAGGTTCCCAAAATTCATACTAGAATTGTCTGCAAGAACCCGTGGCGTAATGGATAAAGTATTCTGTTCTAAGTGACACTCTTCTACAATTGCAAATTACTTAGGACGTCTGCCCGGTAATGGCTGACGGAAAGAGAGCATGTTACCCCTGTGGATTAAATAAGGAGTTCCGTTCGAAGTTCCATGCGGGTTCCCGGGTTCGATGGAGAGATTCCCAAGTTCTACAGGATTCACCTGAGGAGGGTCAAGGGTTGCATCGGCCGGGGCGTTGTAAAAATAACACTCAAGATGAGAACAGTAGTCAGAATAATCCAAAACATTGTAGGAGTAAATTGTTTAGATTCTATTCCTCTATAATAGACTCTGGTCTTCTATAGTGACCAAAATATTGGTCACTATAAGGAATTCTACTGTAATAGCTCGTATTTCCTTTTTATGAGTGTTTGGTGCGAACATAGATCCCACGATACTGTTGATCAAGATGAAATATACTTATCCAAGTACCCTGGATAATGCAGTGGTGCTTCTATAGCTGGGGACCCATATCGGTCCGAATGTTTCCGTGATTTCCGGAACAAACCGGAAATGGCCGAAGCAGTTTGCGATTTGAAAGCCACAAAAAGAAAGATGTAAAATCGCAGACGTCACTAAAGCATACGAATGCAAAACCAGGTTAGGGTTTGTTAGGTTAGGTTAGGTTAGGTTAGGTCAGGGTTAGGAGTAACAAAATCTCCGCCCACCCCCACCCATGAAAAAATAAAGTTGAAAACACTATGTTCAGTTGGAACGAAAAAAAGTAAATAATGGTAGAACATTACATTTTCTCACGATTTTTGACATTTATTGGGTGTGTTTTTCCTGTATTTTGTTTAATTTTCAATTTTGGAGCGATTATCATGTTTTTTTCTTTCGTTCTAACTGAACATAGTGGACATTAGGTTTGTTTTGAACAAAAGAAACGCTTTATGATAAGTTAAAACACAAATAAACTTATCCAGGTAGGTAGAAGAATAACTTATCTTGCCTTTGGTAACATTTATATTTGTTGCATATTTGATTTTTCACCCCTTTTTTGTTCTGTTAGTTACAGTAAAAAATACCCAATATTTTTAATTCTGTCATAGCCGATATTATTTTTTTTCTGGACCATTCTAGCGTTTTAGAGCCATTAACAAAAATATTTTACCACTAACCCTAAGTCCGAATGTCTGCCAGTTAGGGTTTTAGGGTTCAGGTTAGGGTTAGGATTCGCTTAGAAGACTGTAACGAATGTTTTGAAAAATAATTAGTTGGAATGTTTAAAAAAATAATTTACTGGGAAGAAAGAATGTTTTTAAAAAAATTCATTGGGGAGAGTGAAGTGCAGGTAAATCACTGCAAATTTGATTGAAAGTGTTCTTTATGATTTTGTCGCCACATAAAGAGTTAATATTGGGTACAAAATTGACTTTAAATCGGTAAGAGGAGCCAATCAAAACAGAGAATGATCGAAACGAAATTGATCCAATCAAGAATGTTCAATAGAACTTTTCTTTTCTTCTTCTTTCTGCAAAGTTTTTCAGGGTTTTCACACGTAAGCGCTTAAAAAAACGAGAACTTTATTTCTTTTTTATTTTGGGGGTCAGCAGAGAGTGCAAATATACAAAAAAAAACATCTTTCTCATTAGGATCTTATTTTTATAGGGTAGAGAAAATAAGGTAACACCGTAGTTATAGGTAATACAAAAACACAAATTGGTCCAGTCAAGAAAGTTCAAAAGTACTTTTTTGGGAGATGGGCAGGGCTTGCACTCGGACTTAGGGTTAGTAGTAGTGTTAAAGAGTCTTTTAAGGGGGGGGGGCTTTCTATTCGAATTTAAGTTGAGTGGTAGGATTAAGGGAGGGTTTTTAAGGGGGGCGGGGGTTCTTGCCACTGGACTTAGAGCTAGTGGTGGGGTTAAACAAAAATTCTGCTTAACTACCCTGAAACGGTATCTGGTTCAAAAATGGCCCAGAACTGGAGGATCATTTTACGTTAAATTCATATGCAAAACTGATGCCCCACTCTAAATTCTAAAATAATTGTTTTGTCTTTTTATTCTGCTAAGTTTTTCAAGGTGTTCACATGTAATCACCTTAGAAAGTAGAATCTCATTTTTGGGGTGGTGGAGGGTATTTATCTACAAATATACCGAGATTAACCTACTTTTGTGTTTTGGAGGGGCACCAAAAATGATATTATGCAATGTTTAGACAGTCGCATATATTGTTTGTGTGGAAAGTCCAGTTTTGCATTAAATTCATTTTCTTGCACAATAAAAATGTTGTTCAAATATATAAATGTTTGTTTTATTTATAATGCTTACCCTTCCCAACATTATTACCACCAAAAATATCAGTAAAATGTTTAAAATTAATAAGAAAACCGAAATTGAATTCATGAAAATATTAGCAGGTTTTTGGGGTGTCGGGGTGAGGGGTTGTAAAACCTTAGTATGCTTTTTATTTTTCATTTGTATTAATATTAAATCGAAAGAAAAGCAGTAAGTCTGCCACAAGTAGTAACGTTGGAAATAGCAGCAGCAGTAAATATTGTATTTACATATCGACTCTTGATTAGATAAAATCTCCAATCAGCAGTTTCCTTCAGTTTCTTTCAGTGCTTAGAATAAAAACCAAAACACAGCGTCTTTCTCTCTCTTTCTGTCTTTTCTTTCACTCCGGTGAGACCCTTTGGGCCAAGTAGCACACACATGACAAGATACTTTCGCGAACTGCTGTAAGATGTACACAAGTTCATAGACGAACACACTCTCTCAATAATAAAACAGAGGTACATTATTTACACATACGTAAACGCACATGACGGCAGCCGAAATGAATACACATACATTCTCTCAGTAATAAAACAGGCACATTAATACAAATACACACACATATCTTCATGCCTATTCATTTACACACATGTAAATGCTATTTCAAACTTAAGCGTCACAAACCAAATAAAATGCTATTTCGAATTAAAGAGTGACAGACCAAAGAAAATGCTATTTCAAACTTAAACGTCACAGACCAAAGAGAATTCTATTTACAATTTACACATGAGAGATGGATCAACAGACAGATATTAAACTGAAATGTGACAGACGGACAAAGCCTCTCATGGAGCTGCGTGGATGCATCTAAAAATGTGCAGTTGCATTTTACCTAACCTACATTACAAGATAAGTAAATAAGTACAAGTGAATACAATCTGACTTGCAGTATGTGTTTTTCTTTCAGATTTTACTTATCTAAGTTTCTTATTTAATACTTGGAAATGTGGTCTTATTAAGTGGTGTTCAGTTGTTCAGTCACGTAGGCAAGTGTTAACGGTCCTTCTCCCATTAGCCTCTTATTAGCTTTATCTGGACTCCACGTGTGAGCCGCATCTGGGTCGTCATTGTCTTTTTCGCTAATTAGTCTGAACCACAGCCCGGTGCTGCTGTTCGAAGTAGCAGTGAATGTTGTTTTACATATAGACTCTCGATTAGACAAAATCTCCAATCAGTAGATTCTTTGATACAATCAAAACGCAAGAAATACTTTTTTTAATGAAAATCGCTCCAAACAAGGCATGAAGCCACTTGATGTAAGGAGCTAAAAAAAAAATACTACTTCAAGGTCAAAAACCATAAGTGTGAGATGGATAGATTCCGATCCAGAAAATAGCAATTCCTCCTCCTTTGTCAGAAACATCGCTAATGGAATGTGAGGACTAAAGGACAAAATAAGGGAAGCAAGAGTTACGAAAATCAGTATGTGGTATAAAAACCCAAACATAGCATTTATATTCCTCTTTTTCCTCTTTTCTTTCAGATAATACACATGCGTACATCACAATCCAGCCTAGCGCCTTGGAGAGGGGGGGGGGCTAATGGCCTCGATAAACGCAATGAGAGACTTGCCAGTACTACTAAACACAGCATCAGCATATACACACTCTTAACCGAACATTTTCGCACACAAGTTAGTGTATACACTTTCTCACTAACATAACACACACTGTAACACGTAAATGCACTCAGGAACGTTCCTTGGACACTTTGAATTCTCAATCTTTTTCTAACTTTATATTTCGTCGTCTCTACTAAATTAAAATATGTTCGTCTCTTTCAAATCCATTATACAATCTACCTATATAAGAGTCAAATACGTCCTAAGATAAAGTACTGTTTACACATCTGGGGAGATGCCACCTTATTTTCATGGTAGGCGCTTGACTGAGCTGTAATCTATGGTTCTCCTTTGTAAAACATTCACAACAAAAACTCGTCTAGTTACAACCACTGTCAATAATTTTTCTTTTTCCTATGTGTAAACGGAACTTTCATGAGCAAAGTTTCTTTCCAAGAACTACTCGTCAGTGGAACACAATAGCACAGGGGCTGCTTCTCAGCTGACTACAACATGGCCGTTTTCAAGTTCAATGTTAACAAATACTTGTTGAGCCGTCCTCTTAAATAATAAAATTCTGACCAGCTTCAACCATCATTACCAATCATCACAGTGTTGTCTCACCGTCCACCTGACAAACTCATTGGCCCTTATCCTCGATTGGCCTTTGAGCTTTGATAAGCGGTGACTCATTAGTAAATTTAAAAAAAACATGCCAGATAGATACTTTTTGTCCGTAACAGTCCAACAGTGGCTCTGATATATGGTGTTATTACGCCCTACGAGGTCGACCTTCCAAGTCTTTACCTTCTATTTGAGAAGGAGATAGTTTATTGCTAATTACCCGAGGCGCCTTTACCGGGAAATGCTGACGGGGCTGCTCAGGCATTTTTGTAGGCCAGTGTGTACTTCACCTAATGATCTGGTTTTTCAAAACTTTACCTAACTTTGTGTCTAACCTCCTGCAGAGGAGATAAACATACCGGAGAGATAATTTAAGATGCTAGTTCTAAGAGGTCCACACTCCCAGGCTTTACCTTCTCTCTGAGAAGGGGTTAGTTTATTGATAATCGCCTGAGGAAATACAGAGGAGGCTGCTCAGGTATTTTTTGTAGGCCAGAGTGCACTTATCCTAGTGCGCTGGCATTTCAAAACCACACCTGGAGAGGAGGAAAATAAAATAGTCATCAAAACAAAACACTCCTCTTCAATACTGGTGACTTCGATTGTGTTATCTTCAACATTTGTGACCCAGAATGTGGTCTTTATCACATTACCTACCTCCGAATAGAGTGTAGGTGAATCGCCTACCCCACTCCCACCTTCCTCAAGAAGAGATGATTTCAACAGAATTCTGGAGGCCTCCTTAGTTTTATTTCCCTTTAGGAGAGTAGAAAGTGGACCTTGGGTTTACTTTCAGCAGCCTCGTAATTCTTGCTTCCCTTATTTTGTCTTTTAGTCCTCACATTTCCATGAGTGATGTTTCTGACAAAGGGGAAGAATTGCTGTTTTCTGGGTAGGAATCTGTCCATCTAACACTTATCGTTGGCTAGTTTTTGACCTTGAAGTAGTATTTCTTTTTTTAACTCCTTACATCAAGTGGCTTCGTGGTTTGTCTGGAGCGATTTCCATAAAAAAAGATATTTCTTGTGTTTTCATTATATCAAAAAAAATTATATTGTTACTTTTTACATATTAAAACATATAAAAAAAATAATAACATTGCTGCACATGTGCATTAAATTCTGACATAAACTTAAATTCCGTCAAAATTCCATCATCATCATCATCATCATCATCGTCGTCATCGTCATCATCATCATCATCATCATCGTCATCATTGGAAGGAGTCCTCTGTTGTCCCTATCTTTAAAAATGCTGGTGATCGGTCTGACCCAACTAAGTATCATCCTGTTAGTCTTCTCTCTGTTATTAGCAAAGTTTTTGAAGGGTTGGTCAATGGCAAGCTTGTTCATTTTCTAGAAAGTCTGGGCTTCTTTAGTGGTGTTCAGTATGGCTTTCGTGGTTTTCGTTCAACTGCTGATTTTTTTACTGTAATAACTGAGCGGATCTGTCGGTTTATGGATAATTCAGGAGAGGGTAGAGCCATTGTACTTGATATTTCAAAGGCGTTCAACAGAGTGTGGCATTCTGGTCTCTTACACAAACTTCAGAGTTATGGTATTGGTGGTGAGGTTCTTGAAATTATTAGGTCTTTTCTTTCTGACGAAGCTTGCAAGTGACTTTGGATGGTTTCTCTTCATTCTTATTTCCTATCAATGCTGGTGTTCCTCACGACTCTATTCTAGGCCCAACACTGTTTCTTCTCTATATAAATGATCTTATATAGAATATTATTCAGTTAATTTACATATATGTTGATTATACCGCTTTCTATTCTAGTGTTGCTTCTCGTCCATCTCCCTCGGATCAGTCGAAATATGTAGCTGATCAAGACGTTGGCCTGGGTTCAGTTGTGGATAAGGGTACGAAATGGCTTGTTTCGTTTAATCCTGTCAAGACTCAGCTTGTGTCTTTCAATCGTAGGCGTGTCCCTTTTCTTCCTGAGATTCTCATGGATGGCTCTGCTCTTGAGGAGAGATCTACTCTGAAACTTCTTGGTCTTTCTCTCTCATCAAATCTTTCTTGGAGTTTATACATAAGATCCATTGCTTTTTCTGCTTCTCGTAAAGTCGATTCTCTCTATCGCTCCAAACACTTTCTCACACCTGAGGCTATTCTCTATTTCTACAAATCTACTATCAGACCATGTATAGAGTACTGTTTTCATATTTGGGCTGGTGAATCTCTGTCCTATTTGAGGGTTCTTGATAAAGTGCAGAAACGTATTTGTAATTTGATTGGCTCCCCACCCTTTCTTCTTTTCTGTACTCTCTCTCTCTGACAGAGGTGATGTTGCTAGTCTCAGTCTTTTCTATAAGTACTATTATAGCATGTGTTCTTCAGAATTATGTAATCTATTCTCTGCTTCTTTTGTTCCAGCTCGTTTGACTCGTTGGTCTAGTGGTTTCCATCAATTCGCTGTTTTGATACCTCATTGTAATACAGCTTCCTATTCCAGTAGATTCTTTCTCAGAAGTGCAAGCTTCCTGCTGACTGTTTTCCTCCTACATATAGCCCTGGTTTTTTCAAGACTAAGGCTAATAGGCATCTCCTGTCTTTGCGATAATCACATTTTGTTTTTGTTAGCTCCTTACATCAAGTGGCTTCATGCCTTGTCTGGAGCGATTTCCATGAAAAAAAAATTTAAAAATACATTTCAAAAAGTGTTATTCGTTTTATTGATTTGAAGACTATTTAGCTGACAGAGAATATTTATTGTTTTGAAAAGAATTAAATTACTACACTTTTAAATGTATGCGATGACGTGCCTGGGTAGTAGCAGTAGGTCAATTAGTTAGAGTGAATAAAGTGTTTAGATTTCAAATAAATAGACAACCCTGTTGTGGCAATATTGTCAAATCTCAGCTCAACCAGCTGCAGATTATAACTTACAATTTTAAAGAAATAAATAAAGAAAGTTTTACTTATTTAAAGAATATTTATCTGAAAATAAAAATTAATTTTACAATAGAATAAAAGAGTCATTTTTTTTAAATAGTATTGATCACGACAGACATTTATTATTTCAAAAGAAATATTATTATTAACAGTAAAGAATACAGATTGATGTAGAAAGCACCGCGGAATTTTCGCAGGGTAGAATACATAATTTTGTAACTCTTTGTAAAAAAAGGACGGAAAACAAAAAATTATGCTTCGACAGTGTTTGCACTAATATTCATAATCATATAAAATAACGTCTCAATCGGTGAAGTTAAAAAAAAAAAAACGTTTCAAACAGGAGAGTTAAAAAAAGAGAAGAGAAAAACGAAAAGAAAAACGTATAAATCGGTATTGAAAGCAGAAAGAAAAAAGAAAGAAAACGTTTCAAGATGGAAATAGATTTGCTTTCTCAATTCCCTAAATACTTGAAATGTATTCGCCCTGCAGTTTTTTACTTGCTAACTTTTTCCTAAGCTGGGATATATATATATATATATATATATATATATATATATATATATATATATATATATATATATATATATATATATATATATATATATACATATATATATATATATATATATATATACATATATATATATATACATATATATATACATATATATATACATACATATATATATATACATATATATATATACATATATATATATTTATATATATATATATATATATATATAATCAAATAATCATTTTTAAAGTATATATATATATATATATATATATATATATATATATATATATATATATTAAAAATTATTATTTGCAACCCCTTCTTAGCTGGGCCCTTTTAATGAGTAAATAAAAGAAACCGCCAAAAGCTATAATGCATGTTCCTTCCTGTTGAACACTGTTATGACGTCAACCATAGCTGTCCGCTTCCTTGACAAATATATAGGGTTTATTTCTCATTTTGTCTGTAGCCATTTAAGGTAGCCTCATTGATAAGCACACTCGGAATTGGAGTTAATTGTAACTCTTGTTCCGGGGTTCGAATCGTGTGACTGGTTTGAATGGTAATCTCTACACTGATTATTCCGCAATTATGAAACGTATACGTATGTAGATAAAATTTAAATATTTATTATTAAAATAATTATATATATATATATATATAATAGATTCATTATTTCAACATTAGAAAGCATCGTTGAATGAAAATATGAGAAATCAATTTAGAAACTAAATTTAATGCTAGAAAAAATAAATTAAATAAGTAAATAAATCTTCTAGTATAGAATTTGGTTTCTAAATTGATTTTATATATAATATTAAGTTATATTTTAATATTTTACCTACAGACGTTATTGAATGACGATCAAAAAAAAACTGTTGAACATTCATGACTGAAATTTGGTGGACAAGTCTGGAGTTTATTTGTACCAAATATGGTTGGATTGCAGTAAGGATTGTGAATTTTATTAACGATTCCACAAGAGGCATTAAATAATCAAGAGAAAATTTGTTATCAGCTTAGACGTGTCATTGAAGACTTCTTGTCTGTGACGCAACTGTCAGACATTCATGGCTGAAACTTGGACAAGTTAGGCATAGACTGAAGTTTATGTTGTATAAAATATGGTTGGATTGCAGAACGAGAAGTTTATTAACGATGGAAAAGTAGTTCATTCTCTCGCCTCTTTTTTTGTTTTTGTTGTGACCATCTTTTAATCACAGTGGTTGTAAAAGTTATTAATAACAGCACAAAATCATTTGGGGTTTAACAATTCTTTTTTTTGGGGGGGGGGGGATTTTCCTTTAGTTAACTGTTTTGGCATTCAGAAGGATTAAAAGGTTTATTTGCAGCAAATATGGTTGGATTGCAGAAGGAATTGTAAATTTTATTAACGATCTCATGGGTGGCAGTTTGAGGGATCCCCCTATATATGGATGGCTCCTTTGCTTTTCTATCCCCACCCCTTCTCTCTCTCTCTCTCTCTCTCTCTCTCTCTCTCTCTCTCTCTCTCTCTCTCGCTCGCTGTCCAAGGATTGTTAATTTTTTTAACGATTCCGGGAGGGGGAGGCACTTAGAGGGTTGGTTGTTTTGTTTTACGGCATATCAACCCTTTTCGGGTTATTTAATGCCAAATACGGTCATTTTGGTAAAAGTTTTTATGCTTCAAGTTTTATATATCTTCAAATATTTATTCATGGTGTTTCGTTTGATGACATATCAACCATTTTTTTGGGTTACTTAATGCCGATTTATTTAGACAAATAAAAATAGTTACAATTCTATTTTGCTTAGTCATGACGATGCTTCAAGTTTTATATATCTTCAAATATTTATTCATGGTGTTTCGTTTGGTTGTTTTGTTTTATGACATATCAACCCTTTTTCGGGTTACTTAATGCCGATTTATTTAGACAAATAAAAATAGTTACAATTCTATTTTGCTTAGTCATGACGATGCTTCAAGTTCTATATATCTTCAAATGTTTATTCATGGTGTTTCGTTTGGTTGTTTTGTTTTAAGGCATATCAACCCTTTTTCGGGTTACTTAATGCCGATTTATTTAGACAAATAAAAATAGTTACAATTCTATTTTGCTTAGTCATGACGATGCTTCAAGTTCTATATATCTTCAAATGTTTATTCATGGTGTTTCGTTTGGTTGTTTTGTTTTAAGGCATATCAACCCTTTTTCGGGTTACTTAATGCCGATTTATTTAGACAAATAAAAATAGTTACAATTCTATTTTGCTTAGTCATGACGATGCTTCAAGTTCTATATATCTTCAAATGTTTATTCATGGTGTTTCGTTTGGTTGTTTTGTTTTAAGGCATATCAACCCTTTTTCGGGTTACTTAATGCCGATTTATTTAGACAAATAAAAATAGTTACAATTCTATTTTGCTTAGTCATGACGATGCTTCAAGTTTTATATATCTTCAAATATTTATTCATGGTGTTTCGTTTGGTTGTTTTGTTTTATGACATATCAACCCTTTTTCGGGTTACTTAATGCCGATTTATTTAGACAAATAAAAATAGTTACAATTCTATTTTGCTTAGTCATGACGATGCTTCAAGTTCTATATATCTTCAAATGTTTATTCATGGTGTTTCGTTTGGTTGTTTTGTTTTAAGGCATATCAACCCTTTTTCGGGTTACTTAATGCCGATTTATTTAGACAAATAAAAATAGTTACAATTCTATTTTGCTTAGTCATGACGATGCTTCAAGTTTTATATATCTTCAAATATTTATTCATGGTGTTTCGTTTGGTTGTTTTGTTTTATGACATATCAACCCTTTTTCGGGTTACTTAATGCCGATTTATTTAGACAAATAAAAATAGTTACAATTCTATTTTGCTTAGTCATGACGATGCTTCAAGTTCTATATATCTTCAAATGTTTATTCATGGTGTTTCGTTTGGTTGTTTTGTTTTAAGGCATATCAACCCTTTTCGGGTTATTTAATGCAGAATCCGGTCATTTTGGTAAAAGATTTTATACTTCAAGTTCTACATATCTTCACATATTTATTCATGGCGTTTCGTTAGTTGTTTTGTAGAAGAAAATTGTTGTTTTAGTTTTTGACTTTGGAGAAAATGATTGAGTTTTGCAAATGGAAAGGAAAGAAAAAAATGATATCAATGTTTGGTGCATTTCTGGTCAGGAAGCCAGTATCTTCAAACAGCTGATATGGTAGCACCAGGGGCATTTAAAGGAAGTGGTCACCCTGTCTATTAGTACAAGGTAAAATGCGTGCGTAAATATAATTTCCTGTTTTTTGTGGGGAACCCTGTAGTATGACGTAGTAAAATATGAACTTGAAAAAGAAAAAACAAAACTTATCGAAAACTTGACATTTGAGTGTTTCACTGAAAGTGACCTTTTGTACCCGTTCTCGTTGAGCATTTTTGATTATCAATTTTAAACAATCGATTGGACGAAATCGAACGACACATTCCATCACAAGTGCATGCAAACTCTCATATTGATGTCTGACAGTCTTTGTTTTATTGCCATTCAGGGGGGACACTTTGATGATCATCTCATCAGTAGGAAGTATGATTCTGAATAAGCTTCACACTCATCGCGCATAGTAAATACAGATCTACAAAGTAGCCCCCCCCCAAAAAAAAAATGCCACTCATGGAATCGTTAGTAATGTTCAACAGTCTTTGTTTTATCACCATTCAATGATATGGGGAGAACACTTTGGTGATCGTTTCATCAGGAGGAGATGTGATCCTGAAAGGGCTTCACACCTACCGAACTATAAACCTCCCAGATTTTTATCTGTAGGTTTATCTCAAAGATAATGTCTATTAAAACAATCCCCCCCCCCCGACTATTCCTGAAGAGGGCCATCACAGCCCAAATCAGGGCAGTGCCAAGAGAGGAGTGTGTCAGAGTTATTGAGAATTTTACACGTCGTATTCGTGTGTGTTTATCATTAAACGGTGATAAAAAAGACTGTTGGGGCTTTCCGCACAGACTGAAGTTTGTTTGTATCAGAGTTATAAACAATTTTGCACCAAACTCTCATTTTGATTCTTAATATCAGATTTATTTCCTTATATTTGTGGGCCCTTTTTTTACTAATGAGTCACCACTTATCAAGGCCAAAAGCCACTCAAGGATAAGGATTAATCAGATAGATAGATTGGCGGTTGAATGATGAAGAATATTATGAGACGATTGAAAATGATGAATGGAATAAACAAAGTTTGATTGCACATATGTGGACGGTTTATGACAAGTGTTGTTGATATTAAGTTTGAAGACTACCATGTTGTAGTCTGCAGGAAAGCAGTCCCATGATAATGTGTAACACACACACACACACATATATATATATATATATATATATATATATATATATATAGTCTCGGAAGTTTCTCAACCATTAAAACTATATTAAAAAAAAAAACTTTAAAAAAAAAACTTTTAGTCCCAAGTCTTTCAGTGGAAAATCACTCATGTAAGTCAATTTATTTTTTACAGTTATTATATTAGTTTATTTCTAACACTATTTTAAGGGATCATCAGTTGTTTACCATGAAAAACTGTTTCGGGAATTTAATATATATATAGGTACTTTGTTAGATTGGGACATGCGCTAAAAGTCCCAACGTTTTATGTAAAATGCCGGAAAGCCCCAAAGCAGCTTGGCAATGAAGCTGCGAGAAAATGAATAACTGATTGAAACGAATAAGCAGACGACATCTAAACTTGGTAATTGAATTTTTGACGTCTACAAACGAGCCTGTCCAAACCTTAACCCTAATTCCTAACCCTGCCCTAACCCTAATTCCTAACCCTACTCAAACCCTAACCATGCCCTAACCCTAATTCCTAACCCTGCCCAAACCCTAATCCTGCCCTAACCCTAATTCCTCACCTCACCCCAACCCTAATTCCTAACCCTTCCCAAACTCAAACGAAAGCAACAATAATAATCAGTAAAAAAAAAAATAATAATTTTCATAAAAAATTTTTAAAAAACACTTGATTAACTTTTTAATTTAAAACTCTTATTTTAATCGCTGTTATTTCTTTGTTAAATTTTTTAAATTTAAACACTTATTTGAATCGCTGTTATTTCTTCGTTAAAACTTTTTAATTTAAACACTTATTTGAATCACTTATTTCTTCGTTGATAAAATAAATATTTATTTCATACAAAATTTTTGCTGTAATTTTTTGTTTGTTTTTTCCCTCATTTGTGCTTTTTTAGACGCAGGTAAGTCAATGGATTTTTCATTCAGCACTCTCCGGCGTTCTATGTAAACATCCGGAAAGTACCAATGCCGAGGCACTTTTAGTGCGGGTCCTAATGTAAAAAAGCAACTATATATATATACTAAAAGAATACGTGTCCTAAAATGGGCAAAATTAATTCCCCGAACAGAACAAAGGGCAAAGTACCACTGGTGTTATATTTATTCTGAGACGAATCTGAGACAAATGTAAGAGAAGTAAGAAGAAGAACCTGTATTTTGCTTTTGTGGATCTGGAGAAAGCTTTTGACAAAGTGTCAAGAGAGGTTGTCTGGTGGGCTTTGATAAACTAAAGGCAAAAGAGTGGCTGGTGAAAGTTGTTCAAGCAATGTACAGAAATGCTTTCCAACACTTTGGTCTTGGCAACATCCACTCTCAGACCTTTGCATTCCATGGTATTCATCTAATTCTTGATAAATAGTCATTAGATACAAATTAAGCAAGATTCATTAACTTAACAAGTAGGTCGTCCATTGTTTTACAGACAAGTACTAAATCATCATCATACAATATTTCTTCCCGACATCCATACGGAATTCCCTGAACAATGCTTCTAACACACAAATGAAAAGCAACAGACTCAATACAGAACCCTGACATTAAAGCTGTCACTAAATATGCTGTTAATTCTAACACAACTTTGAGCATTTCTGTTTACCCCTAGCTTACGTAAAGCCCACCAGACAACATCCCTTGGCACTCTGTCAAAAGCTTTCTCCAGATCCACAAAGGCAAGATACAGGTAACCGAAACTTGATCCATATTTTGAAATATTTTAAAGTGTTTTTTTTTGGGGGGGGGGGGGCATAATATGGGCACAAACTTTCCATTTGAAAATTCAAATATTTCAGATTTGCATTGAATTTGATCCATAGTCATTAGACACTAATTAAGCAAGATTCCTTGAATTTCAAAAGGTTAAACCTTAAATTTTAGACATTTTCTAGAATCAAAATCATATAATGGATTTTGATCAAGATTGAAATAAGGATTCTAGACATAAAGTTTAGTATTATTATATCTTGATTTTAATTTTCGTAAGGGGACATAAAAATGGTGCGAAACTGTTCTGTTTGGGAAATTAATTATACCCCTCTTGGGAATAGTATTCTTTATTGTTTATGTAATGACACAGACTAACAAAACAAACTGACATTTAAACTGTCGAATAGAAAGTCATTTAAACTGGCTTTAAAATTCTTAACGAATCTTCATTTAAATTAAAAGATTGAAAGTTTTGGAAGCTTTCTAGATCCAAGAATTTTATAAATAGAGATTTATGTATTACTTTAAGAGAATTATTTTGTTAATAGTTGAAAAACAAAAAAGAATGGTATTCTTTGAGAAAAATAAATTATATATATATATATATATATATATATATATATATATATATATATATATTGTCACACACAACCTTCATCGGGACCACGGTGGCGAGCGCGTGACAATGATAAATATAAAAAAAGGTAAAAGTGTCCAGAAGTGACTCGTAGGTCCCTATGTCCCAATATTATCAACAGAATACAGGGGGAAGGGGATTCTCCAATTCAAGACATCACATAGAAAACAAGGAAGAATAATAAGCAGGTAAAAGACGACTTAAACACCAAGATACAAACAATATTTATTTATAAAATAACATGAGAAGGGATAAACATGTATAAAACAAATAACAAGAAAAACAAAGTACTATTTTAAGGGAAGAGGGATACTGGTGAACATTAACTGATGGCAAGCAAAATCCATGAACAGAATAATGTCCCAAACAAATCATGGAAGAAAAAGGGTTATTCACACACACGTGTTACAAGACTCCCCATGGGAGTTGAAAATTTCAATGATTCAGGAATGTCATAAGTCACACTCACCCAAGATCCATGCTGATCTTCGGATGGAAAAGTCTGTAGCAGAATTAAAAGAGCAAGTGTTCGGAAATCATATATGCAGATGTGATTATGGAAGTCTCACTTGGCGCTATGCAATCTTCTCACAGAGGGTGTATTCGTTTCTTCACAACGATGTAATAGGTTTATGGTTGACGGCAGATTCTCGAAAGCCTTTGTTTTCAGCAAATTAGCTTTCATCTTAGAAAAAATCTTGGGATGACTCGCCTGGTTGTGGAATCAGATTCTTCTTCTTCTTCTCTTTCGGATATTCTGGTAGCGACATGTTACTTGACCAGCAGCTCGCCCTTCGACTGATAGAAACTCTCTGTGCTCGATTCGCTAACTCGCCTGTTATATGTTCTCCACCACTATGCGTGGGCGGGATAGATGTGTGTGTGAAGGGTTTCTTTGAGTTAGTGGGTGGTGACACTTTGCACTGATTTGGGGTCACAGCACCAGGTGTTTGCCCGTCGTTTAATTTATCTTCATCTAAGAGTTCAGGATGGGGAAGAGTGTGTCACTAACCGGAAATAAGAGTTAAGGGCGAATGCAATTGACCCTTTGATGTGGGGGTCAATTACGTTCGCAGATGCTTTGATAGACGACAACGATCAACTGCATCTTCTGATTTCCTTTCGGTTGGGTGTCGCTAATTGAACGCAAGATTTGCTTCTTGTGAGTACACGAGTAGGAGATGGGTCAGCGGCGTTGTTTCAACCGGATACAAAATTTCTTCTGTTTATGACTTGCTTGGGTACAAAGAACAAATATAAAAACATTGGATAAAATAGATTTTGTTCACCTTGATTTAATGTTTATAATGCATTTTATTTCTCTTTTCAGGACTGTTCCTAGTGCTCCTACAATTATTGATATTATACTGACTTTCTTCGTGTTTCATATTCCTTTTAGTTCTCTGGCAAGTCTGTGTATTTGCTTCATTTTATTATCTCCTTGATCCACTTTATTGTTATTATAAACTCACTAGGAGTTCTGAGACAGGTCATCATCAGTGATTTTTTTTTTCATGGAAATCGCTGCAGAGAAAGCCTGAAGCCACTTGATGTAAGGAGCTAAAAAAATACTACTTCAAGGTCAAAAACTAGCCAACGATAAGTGTTAGATGGATAGATTCCGACCCAGGAAACAACAAATTTTCCTCCTTTGTTAGAAACATCGCTTATGGAATGTGAGAAGTAAAGAACAAAATAACGGATGCAAGAGTTACGAGGTAGCCGAAAGTAAAGCCAAGGCCTACTTTCTACTCTCTACTAATAATAATCAGTGGTGTTCCCTGCTTTAGTTTATTAAATTTCTTGTCGTTTCAGTTTCCTTGGGTTCATGGGGTGACGTTCTTTTTGCGTTTTTATTTTATTTCTATTGCAACTTTCATGTGATTGGTTAACGTTTGCAGTTTATGTGTGTTGGTTTCCGCATTTATTATTATTATTATTACTCACTAGGAGTTCTCACACGGGTCCTCATCAGAGATTACTCCCTGATAATAACTGCTGGTGTTCTCTAGAGTTTGAGTGACAACAAATCTCCCCAGATTTCCAGTACTCTCCACCTCTTTCGATAACCTTTGCAAATGACTTTGCGTTATCGCAAAAGCCGCTTACTATTGATTTTATGATGGCAACGCCCATTGGTCTTCATTGGAATTTGGATGGCAATAAGCCTCCCAGAGTCCCAGTACTCTTTGCACTCATCCAGTGGAGGTCTAGCTAGTGTTCTCCCTCCTCGGTCCTTCTATCCTCCTTGACCCTTCACGACTATTTTGTGTGGTATCAGCCGATTATTATTATTATTATTATTATATAGAGAGAATACATTACCATGGAACTACTTCCCTGTAAACTACAACATGGTCGTCTTCAAATCCAATGTCAACAAGTACTTGTCATAAACCGTATATAGAAGAAGCTTTTGAGAGAAAAGGCATCAGTGATGTCAAGTGATGTTCAGAGATCAAGTCTAATCTTTCTCTTCAATGTGTTTATCTGTTAAGAACCTCAGCTCACAGAAGCTCTAAATAAACATAGTAAGAGTCAAGGTTAAGCAAGAATCATTTACAACGTCAACACATCATAAAGAAAGGTTTTCTTTGTTTTCTGCTTTGGAAATCTGACAGCGTTCTTTATGTCTGTTAATAAAAGTGTTGCTTGTTGATCATAAAACATTGGATGTATGATCTTCGAGGATCAACTTTCAGAATTATTTATAATTAGTATCAGTGCGGGGGGGGGGGGGCAAGTATTACTCTTTTAAACAAACCATTGCCGAACTTAAGATTAATAACTTTACCAGAGAGGAGATAATTGGGTGTGTATATAGATGAGGGCGCATACAAAAACGCAGCTACACAGGTGAAAATCGCAGTTCCAAATAAATTAACCGATTACTCTTTGATATACTTATGTATCAGATAAAAACAGGTATACACACCAAAAATTAGCAAAAATTATCGAGTAGAATTTTAATTAAACATAAAAATTATTCTTATCGTATTTTATGGACCTGCCATTGATTCGAGCAAAAAACAGTACATCAGGGGGACATAACTCAGTCTGTCATATTGACAAGTAAGAAATCAATGGCCATCGGCAAAATACGATAAACCTGATTTTTATTTTTAATTAAAATTCTACTCTGTAATTGTTCCTAATTATTGGTGAGGATACTTATTTTTGCCTGATGCGTAAGTGTAAACAATAGATTTTATTTGGAAATGCATTTCTCATATGTGCCCTCATCTATATAAGCATCGATAATTTAATTGAAACTTTCAAAATAATTAATGGCATTTCTAATTATAATGGTGTTGTATCCTTGAACATCACTATAATGTGCGTCGAGAACATTATGACTGTTGATTCCGATTACGCCATTCTTGTTATTTTTGGTATACAGGTAGAGTGCACACTGACGGGTGGAGCCAACTACCTACTCCACTTTCCAGGCTGATGGCACATCTTGCTCTAGCAGAAAATAAGTAAATAAATATTTAGGACTAAAATTAGAATAACAAATTGCTGACGCCAGGCAATTATTTATTAAATAACTGAGCTTCAATTTATGCCCTCTCCTGTAAAACATTCACAACAAAAACTCGTCTAACTACAACCACTGTCAGTAGTTTCCCTTTCTCTCTCTCTCTCTCTCTCTCTCTCTCTCTCTCTCTCTCTCTCTCTCTCTCTCTATCTAAAACTAAACGAAACTTCCATGAGCAAAGTTTCTTTCCTAGAACTGTCCATCCGTGGAACACAATATCGCGGGGCTCCTTCCCAGCTGACTACAACAGGGTCGTTTTCAAGTTCAATGTAAATAAATTCTTGTTGATCCGCCCTCTTAGATAATCAAATTCTGCGCAATCACCACCACCATTACCAATCATCACGGTGGTGTCTCACCGTCCACCTGGCACTGATTTAATCCTTATCCTCTAGTGGCCTTTGGGCCTTGATAAGTGGTGACACCTTAGTAAAGAAAAACTATCAGGCTTCATCTGCTTACTATCGTTTCAAAATTTAATTCCTATTCAGTACTTGAAACGAAACTAAAAATTGAAAATGTTAGAAGATGGTGTAATATGGAAGAAAAGGCAACTTTTTTTAGCACTGGTTATGGAAGACATGTGACATCATAATTGTAAAGATTCCAGAGTTTTCCTAATAATTTCTACCTGTGTTTCTATATGAATAAAAATAATATATTGTTTAACTGTTATTTATTAGTAATAAATGAAATAATGTATTATTAGTAGTATTTACTATTGGTAGTTACATTTGCTGCTGATAACAAAGATGGAATCCATCTGAAAAATATTACTAATCAGATAAAGTATTTTCTGAAAGGAATTAAATCGAATTACATTTTATTGTTCTGGAGAACATAGTGTTACAATCCACAACAAGAACTGTATTCAAAATTAAATATTGATTTTGTAAAGTGAAAGCTATCAACAGATAGACCGAATTTACTTTATTATATAGAAAGAAAGAAAAGGATATATAGGTAGGGAGGGCCTGTGGACGAGTGGTTATAGCACTTGTCTTTGGGCTGGACGACCCGGGTTCGATCCCACTCACGGCATGCGAATTTTCGGTTCAGAAAACTCCCTCTGTCCACCCAGCAGTAAATGGTTACCTGACTAAAACTCTGCCTTCCATATGCTGTGCCCTAGACATGGTGATTCTTAACAAATCACCGCCGCTACGGCCATGTGCTATGTCGGCACCTTTTTATATATATATATATATATATATATATTGTAAAGCAGAAGCAGCTTTTATAAATACAAGATCTCCTTTTTTCTGTTAGGTAACCCTTCTCCATAACCCAGAAAGAAAATGTCCATTTTTCTTTTTATCAAAAAATTGAATTTTGCCCCAATTTTTAACATTTTTAAATATCCATTTCCTCTCCTTCTAATCCCCAACAAAGCAAAGCATGAGAACAGGCCGAGATTTTAATAAAAGGGTGTTAAATCTTCAGATATCCAAAATATCTTTTCGCACCCTCATGCTAAAGAAACTGACCAGCTTAGGCGCCAAAGAGTCTGGGACTTCAAAGTGACACAAAGTTCCACTGGAAAAATCATTTCTTCGAAAATACCCTTAATAATTTTCCTAATTCTCTTCAGAAAGACATATATGGAATATCGAATGTCAGTGACCATCCATGTCACCTGGAACTAGTAGGAACACAAACCGCTTCTCCTCATATACTCAACTCAAAACTTGAGGAAAAAGTCTTCAGTTTAATTTTTTTTATTCTTCCACTCGTCCCTCTAACACCATCATCTCAGACAGGCTGTACATTGTCTGACGCCAAAAGCTGAAACCAACCTTTGAGAAGTACACCAAATATTTGTGGTGGAATTTATCAAAGAAATCCGATTAAGACAGTCTCACCGAAAAAGTTGTTCTACAACGAAAGCTTGCAAAAAAAAAATTAAATAAATGAATTTTTCATTTAAATTGCACAATGTGTTGATTTTCAAAATATTTCACATAAATACATTTTCATGTGTGCCACAAAGATGTTGTCAATTACCTTATTTAAAAAGCGCCAATCTGCGCATAACATCGATCGGACTATACTTATCCTAACGTCTTCTAGAACTTGACGTGCTCTTCTGTCTTTACCGTGATTCGACCCCTCGGGTTAATACCATCAAAATGAGAAAGAAGAAGAAGAAAAAAACTATTAGACAGTCTCGCCTTACAAAGTTGTTCTACAACGAAAGATGTTGTCAATTTCCTTATATATATATATATATATATATATATATATATATATATATATATATATATATATATACTGACCTCTCGCCTTAAAGCCAAGTTCATCCGGGGAAATCCTATGACTACAATATATGTGCATAAATGAAGATATTGGTTGTCAAACTCAGCCGGAAACTGAACATTGCATCTTCTTCTTGATTGAAGAGATATCAATTTCTCAATAAATCATCGCCCATATTCTAAAAAAAAAAACCCTACCCTTTTGAATTGTTTTTCATCCCCTAAGACTTTGTTCAGTTCACATCAAAATATTATCACATTTCATACTCATGTCATTACACTTGCTTTGTTCCTACCTCCGACCCCCCCCCCAAAAAAAAACCAACTAAAACATTGTATATTTTCAAGCTCACGTTTTAACATTTTAAATTTACGTTGTCCACAGAGACTATACCTACACCAAGCCAGAACATTATCCTTTTTCCCTGCCATTATGTTGTTTATTCTCTCCTGTTTTGTTGTGTCTGTTTTATCAATACCCCATTTAATAAATCATATATTTTATACAATGTCACTGTTGTTTCTTCAACATGTTGTGTTTATTGATATATTCTCTGAAACTAAAATGAAATTCGGAACGGATGACCATTTTTATATACTTTTTATCATGTCAATTTGAATCGATCAAATTATTGTTTACGCCTTGCAATAATGTATTTCCCTGTAACACATCATAGCTGGTCTGTAACAATATATATATATATATATATATATATATATATATATATATAGTGTGTGTGTATTTAGGTAGCATTCTTTCATTTAAACAAATATTGTTATACACAACAGAATTGTTCCGTTTGATTATACCTTTTTTATTTTTTCGATATTCCGAATAATCTTTTTAGTTTGAAATAAAAAACATCGGTTGATCGATTGAACTCTACAGACGCAACAAGAGACTAAAGACCACACTCGGCGAAGCGCGCACGCACACACACACACACACACACGATGCTCAACAAACTCACATGTACACATGTTCGTTCATACATACATACACTCTCTCAGTAAATACACCCTGTGTTCTCAGCTGGGTTTTTTTAATTCGCTTCTTTTTTCTCCAGGTTCTGTTCATTGTTTTAGTCACCTGAAAATGATTCAACAAAGAATCGAAAGTACTCGTGATAATATGGAACGTTTATAAATCTTTTTGATTTTCAAACTAAAAAGATTATTCGGAAAATATTTGTTTATTCTCTCCTGTTTATTTTGTGTCTGTTTTATCAATATCCCCATTTAATAAAGTGGATAGGTGGGATTGTGCCGTACGCATGTGTGTTCTATCTGGGAGAAGAACAGGAAATTGGCAGGAAAACGCAGTATTAGGGTTTTTATACTACGTGCTGGAATTTTCTGCTTAGCTGAAAGAAACTGCTGATTGGAAATTTTGTCCAATCAAGAGCCGATACGTAAATACAACATTCCTGCTGCTGCAACTTATATCTGAAACTAGTTGTTCCTATACGGCGTTTAAATGTAATGTGAACAAGCATCTCGCTGCAAAGCTCCCCATATAGGATTCCCCTAATTTACAGTAGTCCCCTATGTATCAGTGGCATTGTGCCTTGTTTGGGGTGAACTTAAGTAAAATAAAAGCTATATAAAAAAACTATAAAAAATTGTTGCGGTAATGTTTTTTTTCTGTTTACCCCCAAACAAGGCATATTGCTACTGAAGCGTAAGAGACTACTGTAATATAGGCCAGATTTATAGGGGATCAATTTGGGTGGGGAGTTGGGCAACAAGATTTTTGTTCATATTACATTTAAATTTCTGCATGTTCGTACTGTTGGGGAAACAGGGAGCAGGGAGAGAATTCCAAAGGCAAGTCGTCTGAAGAAAGAATCTAGTAGAGTAGAAAATCTTGCGGCATCGAGGTATCGCTACGGTGAAGGTATGGGATTTTGCTGCTAGTTGGGTTGCTCGGGGATATTTACGTTGAGGGGTACAAGTGCAGTAAGGTCATCAGAGCACATTCCGTGTAAAACAAGAACAGAGATGAAACACTGCGATGATGCGACACGGTCTGGAGCATGGTAGACAGTGCTATTAGATTAGCGACTCTTTTTTGTACCCTGTCGAAGAGGAAGAGGTTAGTGGTTGGCGCACCAGCTCAGATGTGGAAACAATAGTCTATGCATGAGAAAATGGTGGCTTTATAGAGATATAGGGTACTTGTAGGTATGAGAAGTTTTCTATGCTTATTTCACTTCAGTTTGCCTGAGAATGTTAGTCTGAGGAGTTTAAATGTTGGACTTTTGAGAAAGGTGCTATCGGCCATGCCAATCAGACTAGAGGTCATTTTCCAAGGATTCAGCCATTGCTTTGCATTTGATTTGCCCTCCTGCCTGAAATAGAGCATGGTGTCATCAGCAAATACCCTTATCTCAGACGCGATTGCATCGGGGAGGTCGTTTATAAAGTTCAGGAATAATATAGGTCTAGCTATCGACCCTTGGGACACATCTGCATTGATGTTGTGTTGTTCGGATATACAGCCATCGAGGATGACCAGGATCCTTCTTTTAGCTTGGAAAAGTCTGATTATATTAAATATTCGTCTAGCAATACCGTATGAGTTGATTTTCATGAGAAGACCTTCGTGCTAGACCTTGTTAAAGGCCTTGGAGATATTTAGTGCTACTACCTGACCTTCATCTAACTTATCCAGTGTGCGACATACACGTTCATAGATGACCGTTAGGATATCTACAGTAGAATGGGAGTGCTTAAATCCATACTGTTGGTCAGAGAGAAGTTTAGTATTTTCAAGGTGGTGAACTATCGCTAGATTAATTAATGAGTTCAAGATTTTAGCAAAGAGAGGGAGGAGAATGATGGGCGATAATTAAGCAGGTCAGTTCTTTCACCAGAGTACTTGATATTGGTACTACAGAGGCAATTTTCCAGCTGTCAGGGAAGCAAGATTCTGCAAGGCATTGAAGAGGATAGGGGCTAGCTCAGCAGAGCATTTCTTTATTACTATAGTAAGGATAAAGTTTGGTGTACATACTTTGGAAGTGTCAAGATTTTGTTATGATAGCTAAGATATGGGAAGGGATGATGATTAGATCATCTAGTACAGTTTCCCTTCGTAGTGGAAAATTAGGGAGGGAGTATTTTGAGGAGTCCATGGTGGAGTTTAGGGCAAACCACTGGGCAAGCAATTCAGCCTTGTCCATTGCTGTGGAAGTGACTTCATGGTGGTTGGAGAGTGGGGAGGGATTGTTGAAATCGTGAGTTTCTAATTTCTGTGACGCAATGTAATATCTAGTCATCTCAGCATACCTATTTTTAGCTGTGGCTATTATACTCTTGATGCTGTACTGTTTTGCCTATTTTCAGCTAACTTGAAACAGCGAAATGCTTGGTGCCTGTGCATAATAGCAGCTGCGTAGATCAAAGTTAACCATTGAGGAGAATAAGGTTTGCTATGAAATTTCCGCATGGGGACAAATGCTTTTATGCCTGCTTTGACTCATTCAGTGACCTCTTTGCACATGGTTCAGCAAGGAGTGAAAAAGTTTTACTCCAAGATGCATCTCTAATGAGATCTCTGAGGGTAATATCTTGTTTTCGGTAACGGTGCTTCTGTTTAGGGTCGAGATTTGATATCTTAAGTATTATTACAAATACTCCCTCCCTAATTTTCCACTACGAAGGGAAATGGGCTATGGGTATCTGTATCACAAGCCTGCAGTGTTGTCAGAAATAGGTCGAGAAGTGAGGCCTGCTGATCCTTATGACTTCAGAGGCGGCTTGGGAAGTTGACAGTTTGTGTAAGGGAATGGGTAATCGAAAAACTACATGTGCTATTACCAGTTTGGTCTATGGAGCTTGAGAAACCAAGCCAATCATTGTGGTGGACACTAAAGTCCTCAAATACATGGATTTGGGCACTCATATTAGAGGAAAGTTCTGTATAAATACTATCAGAGAGTCAATTAGAGTACAGTCCTGGGTTGAGGGTGATCGGTAGAGGAAATATAGGTAACTAATGTTGCGTTGTAAGATTAATCCAAAACACATGTAGGATTATCAGAGCATGTATCTTTTTATTTTCCAATTTTTAAAAGAAACCAAGTCATATTAAGTAACCCATTTTATAACTTTGAATAAACTTTGACTGTTTTCTCACAAAAAAATGAAAATAATTTTAAATGTAAATTTATCAACCCAAATTGAGAAATTGAATTTTCCCATTTATATCTTTCTTATTTTCCGTAGCTTTTTTTGTAAACAGATGTGTAGCAGTTACTTGATTGAGATATACTTTATTTTGTATTTATATGTAATCACTCACGTAGTGATTAGCCTGTTGTTCGGTTGGCTAAAACAGGCATGTCTAAACTCACGTAGAAATACATCAGGCAATTAGAACACTTCTCAGCATGTGTGCCTTTTCTCATTTCTGTCCAGCTCCATTTTGCACCTAAGATGAAAAGTTCCTGTTGAGATGTCAACATAACAAGACGTCATTTCCTCGTTTGCCTTTCGTCATGACTGGTGAGAGGTGAGACAAAAGACAGAGAAATTCTGAGCTACGAATATTTGGGGCTCCTGAGCCATTTAGTTTATCGTCGATCTTAAGTCGTTCTCTACCAATGTGGTTCGCTCTGAGACTTCCCAGTTCTCTTTTCACCACCTCTCTTTTAGCCATGTGATGTCACACCTGCTTCTGGTACACAGGTGGTCGAGCTGACATCCGAGTACACTAGCTGACCCCGACTGAACCCTATTTCCTATTATCCTCAACTAACAAAAATTATACTCGCCCAATTTTTTTAACATTTTGACCCCCTTCTATTCATACCAAATAAGTTCTTCACAATACCTGGACACAATTCCATTCTCTAATGCATGCCGGCCAAACCAGCCTGTCGTATATTCAGGTTTGACGAAACTGTTAAATAAAGTTGCTTTAATTCTAGAGAAGATGTTGGTATTTTTAACTGGAACTCTGGTGACCCACTTTTCTTCTCCATCTCAAGCAAGCCGAGTCAGATGGAAAAAAAGGAAAAGAATTTTAAATGTTTCATCCACCCAAATTGAGACATTGGATCTAACCATTTGTGTCTTTCTTATTTTCCATAGCTTTTTTCGTAAACAGATGTATAACGACTGAAGAATCTGATTTGTCACATGTGGTGAACACAGTCAAGCAACCCAGATATTAACTTTTGGGTGTTTTTAAAAATTTTAACTGGATCAATTTCGTTTCGGTCATTCTTTGTTTTGCATCATCTCCTTTTACTAATGTTGACTCATTTTTGTACCCGATATTTTAAAACTTTTTTAGAGCACTCGTCTGTACCCGATATTTTTAAACTCTTGATGATATTTTTATTCCTATTTATTGATTTTAATCATATCCGCATTAAATGACTGTGTTAACGACAAAGCTGAAGCTATTAAATTCCGATAAATTATTTTTTAAACATTCTGTCGCGATTTCTGTTCACCGCTCCCAATGTTGACAAACATCACGAACTCAAACACACCTTGTTCAAAGCTAAGCCACGCCCTAACCAAACACCATGGAAAGTTACCTTTACTACTGCTGCTTAATGGAAAAATACATGTTTCGGCTTTGTACACCTCTTTCTCACCCTAAACAAAACTATCAGCATCTAAGACTTGGCCGAAAACTATGTAAACGTACTCAACCGAAAACTCCAACTATTTCAAAGCAACATTAATTCGGCCAGGAATTATTTCCAGTCATTTGTTTGTTTCATGGGATCACCGGCTGTAATGTTCCTCCCCAAAGATACCTTCAGCAGGTTTCGACCAAAAATTGAGTTCAGCCATGTGGACCAGTCGTCGAGCCCGGAAGCAGAAAAGGACAACACCAACACCAGCACTAGCAATCAAAACGGCCGTTTTCAGGGCCGATCAAACTACTTAATGTGATTAACACTTTGCTGCCTGCTCCAACCTGCCTCTCCAGTTCCTGTTTCAGCTGCAATGCTCCTGCTCCAGCAACTTTTCCTGCTCCAGCTCACTCCTGTAGCTCCTGCTTTAGCTCTTTCCAGCGGCTCCTGCTCAAGCTTCCTGCAGCGCCTGCCCCAGATCCTTCCAGAGGCTCCTGCTCCAGCTTCAAGCAATGCTTGCACCAGCTCTTTCCAGTGTTACTTGCTCCAGCTCCCGTCCCCTGTTCCAGCAGCACCATTTTCCTGTCGATCTAGCCCATGGCCACGTCCACACAAATTGGATCTACCTGAGGTATCTCATCATACCTCAGGGACGTCCACGTCAATCTCCGTGTGACATCATCGGCGCTTCTAACCACTTAGCTATCATTTGGTAGCTGCTGAGAGGAAGCAAAATCTTAATGATAAACATTGTCAAATGTCAAGAGCTCTATTTGACAACCACTACTGAGAAAAAGAAATAAATCATCTACTACAACCGTTAATAAAGAAGAAGAAAGAAGTCAATTCAAGATGCACCACCACAACGACGGTGGTAGTTACAAAGAAAAAGAAGAAGAGAGAGAAAGAAAGGCAGACGAATTCTACACACTGCTACTGCAGCAGCTAAGACGACTACTGATATAACAATGTGTCAGCAAGACAGACAGCTATTACATCCACAACAAATATTTGTTATGAAAAGAAGATACAAGAAACAGCTTCTTGCCGTGACAACGCTAAATCATAGAGACAGGACATGACACACATAAGTTGAGGACATACGGTGCAAGCATATTAAATAGTTTACCTGCTCCCCTCCAATTGCAGTAAGGTTAAACATGATGTCACTTTAAAGTACGGTATCCAGCTCCACAAAATGTAATGTGATTGCCCTTGGGGAGGGGGTGTTAGAAAGGTTGTGGTAATACTAATCTATTACTAATGAAGATTTGGTATCTGTCTGTCTGAAACCGAAACTATACTATTACTTCTATTAATGTACTATTATACTATCTTTTAATGCTCAATTCAGTTTACTATACTATTTCAGACTAATGTACTAGCTTTAAATTCAGGGATGAGAGGTAGTGTAGTACAGTTCTGTTTTCAAGTTACCATCCTCCCAATAATTATCTTCTTCTTTTTGGAGGAGGGAGATAGTGTAGTATGTGTTCTGTTGTCATGAGACCATAATTTTACCTCCTCCTTGGGGTCGGGTAGTATAGTATCTGTTTGTTTATCATAATACCATCCTCCCAGGCATTACCTCCTCCTTTCTTTAGGGGAGGGGTAGTGTAGTATCTATTCTGTGGTCATGATACCATCCTCCCAGGGATTACCATCTTGTTTTATTTGGGGGTAGGGAGCGTCTGAATTTTACCCCACATTAAAACCCAACCTTGTGGCTAACTCTGCCCTCATGGGGGGGGGGGGGGCAAATAAATAGGGACTGGACCTGGGAGTTATTGTAACTAAAGGTTGACTACACACCTCAAAGCTCCCAAAACGGGGCCTCACAACTGGATATAGCTTAAGGGGCTGAGTAGGGTAAATAGAGTTTGAGCAGCTGATAGGGTTGGGAAGTAGGGTAGGCAGAAGCCAAAAAATAACAAAACAGAAAGAGTGGGGAAGATGGATTGTGGGATGGATGTGCATATTTTTGCTAGTGTATATTTACCCAGATGATTCATTTAGTGGGAATAAACAAGTGGAAATAAGTGAAAATTCAGTATTATTATAATAATAATGATATTTCGTAATAGCTATTACAATGAAGAGAATTGGGGTTGCAAAAGTTAGTTAATAGAAGTAGATTGGGATTGGAATGTGTGTCGGAATGTGCTTTTTGGTTTCAGGTGTTATTTTGACAGATCATGAGGTAAGAGTAGATCTGAAACATAAACATTTGTTATTTGTTGTTTGGAGTAAGGAATGCATGAAAACAAACAATTTTGGAAAATGCGATCAGCAATCGAAAAACGATAGAGCTAAGATGGTAAATAAGTCGTTCCCCAGCCAAAATGACGAACAATGAAACGGCTGCTTTTTTCTGACCTTACAAATGAGTAAGTAAACCCAAATAAATTGTTTGGGACTAATTTCAAATTTACCTTAAATTATTTGAAAGGAAATACAGCTGGGAAATTAGTCCAAAACAATTTATTTGGGTTTACTTAGTCATTTGTGAGGTCTGAAAAAAATAAGAAAAATGCAGCTGATTAATTGTCCGCCATTTTGGCTGGTAAACGTCTAATTTACCACAAAGATTGTCACTGAGTCACAAGGGCGTCTTGTGTGCTCTGTCCCATTTGTGGGTCCGGCAAGGCACCACAGTACATGGGGAGGCGATTGTGACAAGAAGATAATGTCGACATTATACTAGCAATAAATGTAAGTAATGAAAAATCTTTTTCTGTGTTTTTGAGTTTTCTTTTGTGAACAAGCCTGCGGGAAATGTTGGGAGAATTCTCGAACGGAAGAAAAAAGTGTTTTTTTCGGTCATATCTAAAATGGCATCATCAACAAAGATATTGGCTCCCTGACATATAAACATAAGAAGTAACATCACGTGTAACCATTTGAAGCTGGTGCTACCAGATCAGGCTGTCTGAAGATATCAGCTTCCTGACCCAAAATGCACCAAACATTGATGTTTTATTTTTTTTCTCTTTGCAAAACTCAATCATGTTCTACAAAAAAACAATTTCCCTCCTCCTTCCCCTCTCCTTCCCCCCTTTAACTCAACCAAACACCATGAATAAATACTTGAACATATAAATAACTTGAAGCATAAAAACTTTCACCAAAATGATCGGATCGGCATTAAATAACCCGAGGAGGGTTGATATGCTGTAAAACAAAACAACCAAACCATTTGAGGAATTGTACAGACTTTCGTATGTGACCCCATGCAAAGAACATACGGGGTCAATATGTTACACTTGTACCCACTTTTGTTGAATTTTTCGAAGACACAATAATGTGTTCAATGTTAATGGTCAACGCTCTGGCAGCGCCGGTTTGTGTTCAATTTACAAGCATGCCGATAAAAACAAAGTAACAACTCGAAGACAATATATAATTCAACAAAACATTTATTGGTCACGAACCCGCTACTACTCCATATATATTTTTATGTTTTCATTAGCATGCTAATGAGAACAAAGTAACAATGCGAAAAACATAAAGTATACAATAAGATATTTATTGGTTGTGAACCCGACTGGGCTTGCTATGGAGTTGTGTTCATGAAAACGTGTACAAAGAGAGTGTAAGTAGAATCATGTGTGCGTGTGTGTCTGTGTGTGTGCGTAGAAAGGAAAGGTTTACATACTGAATTGTGCGTTTGTGTGTGAGCGCAAATGAAGGCAAAATGTACATTGAGAATGTGTATAAGAAAGTCTGTAAATGGTGTTTACTATGAAATTAGGTTCACGAGAATGTGTTCAACAAAGTCTGAGTAGAAAGATGTGTGTGTATGTGTGTGTGAGTAGAGAAAAGTCTTACGTACTAGAATAGTGTGATTGTGTGTGAGCACACATGGTGTATGATGTTCGTCAAAGCAACTGCTATACCGAGACGGGCTGTCGAGGCCAGAAGAGAAAAAGAGGCAGCAGCGGTCTGTGCTTCTCTTTTTATGATCACCAAATAGCCATGCTGCCTGGCATCAAAGGAGATATAACTCAGGTCTGAAAACGCCCTCTAATGGTGAGTCTGTATAATTGGGTTGAGAAAGGGAGGTAATGCTATGCCACAAATTCCATATATTACTCTTTGATCCTAGTTTGAAACTAAATTATTCCTTAGTGGATTGGTAAGAGTTTCTATTATATATGGCATAATCATGTTGACACACCTATGTGACCTTCCGCCCCTCCTAAACAAAAATGGAGGGGCCAATGTTACACAACTAGGGGTACTTTAGACGGGTGCAAAATATTCTGTGATCAAACCCATCGTCACTCAGGCGACCGGTAATAAACCAATACCCACCTCCCAAAGAAGGAGGTAATGCCTGGGACGATGATCTCCCAGGACTGAACAGAACCATACTTTATTCCGATTCAAAGGTGAGGCCCTCAAGAATATTAAATCACGATCATTCAGTTAGAACAATCTGCGTGGGTAGAATGTCATTCCTATTAGATTTCACGTTCCTATGTTTAAAAGCAGTTAGCTGAGAGTGAAAGCAAGAAACACGCGTTTCTCGTATTAGCATCAATTAACTTCACTTAGCAAGAATATCAAATCTTTTGATAAGATTTTCGCGTAAAGCTAATTGAGCTACAAAAGGTTAATTTGTGCGAGAACTGCTCGCTGTCAGCAACCACGTGACTTGCCATGAGAGGACGGTAGGTGATGTATTTTGTGAGTGGAGGCTCTTTTCTTTTTTTAATTTATTTATTTAGTTTTAATTTTCAGAGACGGGGGGGGGGTCAGTGTCGTGGTAATGGTAGCGTGCATAAATACAGTTTTTGTTTTGTTCTTTGTTTTTCTTTTGTTGTTATTTTTTTTTCCAAGATATGAGAAATTAAATTTCACCCGAGAGAGAGAGAGAGAGAGAGAGAGAGAGAGAGAGAGAATAAGTCAAGGGAGGTAATCGTGTTAAGATTTTAATTATTAATGACAGATTGATGCATGTAGTTGAGATAAGAGGTTTAAAATAAAGTCAGCCGGGTTTACGACTTTCTTTTTTTCTTTTTCGTTTTCCAGTTTTATTTTCTTGCATTATTTCTCTTGTGCATATTATACACTAGTTGAATGCTATTCTCTCAATAAGCAAGACACTAAACTGCCTCGGACACCCCTGAGCAAGGTTTCCGCCCCACATCCACCTCACAATCTGTGGCATGCAGAGGTCTAGAGAAGCCCTGATAATACCTCAGGCCAACTCCTTCATTGTATACCCCAAAGACTCAAGTATAAGTCTTAGTATTAAGAAATATAATGAGAAAGGAATATAGTTTGAATATGATAGAATTCCTTCCTCTCCCAATTTGGATGCCCGGAACCCCCAGCTCCACCCAACCTGCACGCCACTGCCAACAATCGCCTTTTCCCAGTCTATTCTACCTCGTTTTTTGTTTCCGTCTACCTCCTACTTCCCAACCCTATCGAATACTCAAACTCTATCTACCTCAACTCGGCTCCTTAAACTATATCCAGTTGTGAGGCCCCAATTTGGGAGCTTTGAGAAGTGTGGAATCAACCCTTAGTTACAATTACTGCCTGATCCACCCTGATCCAGCGTGGTAATACCTGTCAATATCCCTAGTTGCTTGCCTCCCCATGAAGGCAGAGTTAGCCACAAGGTCGGTTTTTAATGTGGGTGAAAACCAGCTTTCCAAAAGGGCACTTTGGATTGAGACAGAAATAAAACTTGCTTCAATCTAATAGGATTTCTCCTTCACTGACAGCGACATTTGTGTCTGTATGACCACATTTAAAGTCAGCATACCACCTCGTAACTGTATAAGTAAAGTAGAGTGATCTGCCCTTGGGTCAGGCAGGACAGAGTTATCTGCTCCTGGCAGATAACTATATATAGAACATGACGGCAGCCATTTGCAATCTTAGGATACACACGGGAAAACGTTTCCTGAGCTAATAGATGTTATACATGGCGCTACGAACCGGATAAACTTCGAAAGTTACCAATTTGAGATTGCATACTTTGGAGTCATTTCCCACGAAGCATAATGGACCAACAATATTCGGAGTTGATGCAACAACTCGTGGAGTTGCAAAAAGAAAACATTGAGCTGAGCTCAGAAAAGAGGGAATTCACGGTCAGCCAGACACGTCCCATGTTAGAAAGCCAGAGCGACCGTCAATAGGCATTGATACTACAGACGGTGAATAGGCATTGTTTCTGGATACATGGGCCCGATATAAAGACATGTGCGGACTGAGAGATCCAGCTGTAATCCAAAAAGAGCTGAGAACAACATGTACGCCCAAAGCAAACAGGCTATTTTTGAGTTAATAGGACCTAAAATGCTGAATTGTGTCATGGAGGAACATCTATTAGACCAACGGATTACAACGGATTGTACCAGCAGAAATTTCACTCCATGAAGCAAAAGGAGGGTGAGTACATAACACAGTTTTTAGCTCATTTACATGGTCAAGCCAAGTTCTATGAATTCAGGGTTAACTGCCTAAACGAACAGAGTTGTGAGCAGCAAATGGACTATTCAGGCGACATAGTTGCTGGGCTTGCTAACCCGGAACACCAGAGTAAAGTATTAGCTACACTCACTACTCTAGAGCAGAAATTCAAGAGATTTGTTTGCTCTAGGCAATACAGACAAATCGCCCCCCCCCCACTTGCATAACACTGTGCATCACCTTGCATTCTCCAATGTGCAATGGTTGGGCCACGAACAATGGCCCCGGGAAATCGAGACCCCTGCGACTCTATGATACGTTGGTCCCTGTAGAGGGTGTGGAAGGACTTCACACCCTAATGGATCAATGAATCAGAGAGATTGTCCAGTGGTTAAGCTGATATGTCATCATTGTGGATTGACGGACCACTTAAAGAAAGTATGTCGGAAGCTTGCGACATGCAGAACGGAAGCTACAAGCAAAGCGTCAAGAAGTGAGTCAGTCATGTTTACTAACGGTATTCCAGGTAGTCGTCCAGCTTACAAAACCAACAGACATGACGGGATGCAGCTGAACATGGTACCCCATCATTGGAAGAAGAAGGTGAAAGAAGATTTTGACCAGGACGTTGCACTGGGCATAATAGAAGTGGTACCGGTAGGCACACCGGCTACATGGTGTTCTAGGATGGTGGGCACACCAAAAAAAGACAGATCTCCAAGATGCACGGTGGACCTACAAAAATTGAATGATGCCACCATGAGGGAAATGCACCACACTCCGTCCCCATTCAACCAGGTCTCTGGGATACTGCCCACATCAGAAAAATAGTCCTTGACTTGTGGAATGGATACCACAGCCTACCGCTCTATCCAGCGGCATGCTACCACATTCATTACTGAGTGGGGCAGATACAGGTATTGTCGGGCCCCTCAAGGATTCCACAGATCAGGGAAAGGATATGCCCATTGGTTTGACGACATTACAGTAGATATGACATGGAAAACTCGGTGCATAGATGACATCCTCCTATGGGACGATTCGATAGAGTCCCTGTTCAGACACACAGTCGACTACATCAGCCACTGTGCAGATAAGGGTATTGTGTTTAACCCTGACAAGTTCCATTTTGCTGAAACGGAGGTAGAATTTGCTTCCTTTTTTTTGTCACTGCTGACGGTGTTAAATGCACAAAAAAGATAACAGAAGCTATCCTTCACTTCCTTACACCTACGAATATCACCAGCGTCAGGTCTTGGTTTGGACTTTTTTTGTTTCATTTTACTTCAGTCTAAGTTCTCAGAAGTAAAGTGGCCCCTACCTGGGGCTAACACTTGATCTCCATATGAGATACATAGATATTCGAGTGTTCCATTAAAGTTCTCCTTTACCTCTCAAGCGTTGAGTTTGTAAAGAAGTTAAGAACATTAATTTTCCTCTCCCCAATTGACACCAGTAAACTCTGTTATTGTATATCTTTCTTGTGGTCTTACCGGATTCCAGAACAAGAATTGATCTGGTCTGGTGGAGTATCCAGCTAAATGCTGTTACTTGAGGTAACACACTAAGAGAATGGGCACCATTCCTCGTATCGGCTGGTGTGTAGCCAAACCGAAGAGTTCTTATTTGGGCTTCGAATACTATGTTATTTTGAATATTTGGTCAGGGTTTACTTTAAGGGTGAAATATCCTCATGTCAGATTGTCCTGATAAACTCTTTTACAGAGAGATCAAAGACACTTGAGGATGGTGTCTAGTAGGTAATTCAAACTCCTCGTGACTCCAGGACTTGTGAATCAGATGTTTTTTCCCATCAGAAAGCAATGCTTTATCAACACACGAAATTCAGATTTTTCCATTGTTTTGAAAATTGGCAACATTAGATTCACTTAAATAACCATGATTTGTCAACTAATAATCCGATTCGGCTCAAATGTCGATACGTTCCATTTGAAGGTTAGTACTTTATAAAAAAATCATACAGAATTTTTTTATTAGTGATGCCATATATATGTTAGGTCCGGGAGTTATAGAGTAATGTTTTGATTAGCGCCTTCATCCACTGCACTATGTTTCCATGGGTAGAACAGATAAAGTTGGAATCAAGTATACAACGCATAACAAGTTATGGAGTGAAAAAAATGGGACTTAAAATAGGCAACAAGTGGGTAATGGACGAAAAAACAACAAAATTTTGTTTCGTGAGAATAACACCCAAGATGAGAACAGTAGTCAGAACAATCCAAATAATATATATTTTCAATCCTCATCTCAAAAGTTTAGAAACATTCTATCAAATCAGTACAGACCCAAATTAATACAAAAATGGAAACGCCTCAACGCTCTTTCCGTTTTATAAAGACATCACACATTTTGAATTCTAACGACATTGATTCGTTGGAAGAAAGAACAAAAACATTCTTTCTACCATTTACCAATAAGAGCCATTGTCAATATATGCCTGAAGAAGGTGTGAGGTTACATCGGCTGAAACGTTGTGAAAATAACACCCAAGATGAGAACAGTAGTCGGAACAATCTAAATAAAACATCATAATAATAGCATACCATATATTGAATATTGCTGAAGAAATTGTCTTTAAAAATACAATTTAATAGTAAAAATCAGTAAAAAATATGATGGAATTATTTGCTCTGTCAGTGTTTAGAAAATCTAACAGAACTAGTCGCTAAAATTTGGCAGCCATTCTGGGAACTAACCGCTTCAATACAACTTCCAAAGGTAAAAGTCACAAGCAACCATTGAACCCAAACGGATTTTTGTACTGACCAGTGTGCAACCATTCATGATGTATTATTTCAGCAGTAGCTTCTGCTCGGTTTAAGTAGCCCTTCATCACTTGGGGTCCTCAGACAGACAGCTCTCCCGATTCCACTGATTCTAATATATAATATCTCACGGGTTTCAGGGTTAATAATCTACAGAAAGAAAAGAAAAAAATAGAAGAATTATAAATACTAGAATTTCAAACACCAACTGGTGTGGAGCGACTATCTCCCATCCACCGGGTCCCCAGGTGGCGGATAGGGGAATGGATTTCAGATAAGCAGTCCCGGACCAACTGGCAATCTACTCAGAGGTGTATGAACATGCATGAGTGCGTTCACTGCACTGGCTGCGATCGCCCCACTCATTGTGGCGGTCTAAGAGGGTATGCGGGATATGCTCTAGCCAGGTATATCCCCATGAAATGCATACAGATGCCTGATGTAAAGTTTAGAATACAACCCAGGAATGCAGCAAAGACTGACTTACAGATATAGACTTACGGAACACCAGCACATCATATGGATTTTTTATTAGTGTTGCTATCTATATGGCAGGCCGGGATTTATTGAGTGGTGCATTCTTTCTCCACTGCACTACGTTTCCATGGGCTGAACAGATAAAGTAAGAATCAAGTATACAACGCGTAATAAGTTCAGGAGTGAAGCAAATGGGACTTAAAATAAACAACATAAAATGTGGTGAATGAACGACAAATTGTTGTGATATATATAACTAATTATCACATTAGTATTATAATTATTATTATCAACTCAATAGGAGTTCTCATACATCAGTGATTTCTCACTGATAATAACCGGGGGTGTTCCCTGGAGTCTGAGTGACAACAGGTCTCCCCAGATTTCCAGTACTCTCCACCTCTTTTCAATAACCATTGCAAATGACTTTGTGTTATCAAAAAAGCCACTTACAATGACAACGACCATTGGTCTTTTTTTCGGATTTGGGTGGCAATAACCTCGCCAAGGTCCCAGTACTCTCTGTACTCTTCTGTCTGGTTAGTGCTCTCGCTCCTCAGTCTTTCCATCCTCCTTGACCCTTCATGACTATTTTGTGTGGTATCATGCGCTTTGAAGTTCTCGTTTTTGTCTCTATTTGTTATATATACACTTACCGATGTGTGTATAAATCGTTCTCATCGTCATTGTCGCCAACATCATCACCATCGTTGTGAATCCAAGTTGCCTCTTTGTCCGTTGATAAAAAGTCACACTGACACTTGTTGTTTAGTTTATAAAGGTTTATTCAAAAAGACAGAAATAGAAACTTTGCATGTGTGTGTGTGAGAGAGAGAGAGAGAGAGAGAGAGTTCACTACATCAGTCACCCGACGTGTGCTGTCCTCATTTTTGGAGCGAGCAACATACAAAAACACATTTTTCGTTGTTCAAGTCACACCAGAATTCATGTGATTTGTCACTCTCTGACCCCTTTGGCCTCTAAACTTTTCCACTCCACTCCCACATGACTACTACTATGTTAAAGATAGATCTATACGACTGGAGAGAAATGTTGACTGTACAAAAAATTATGACAAGAAGATTCCTTCACATATATATTTTAGAAGTTAAGAATCGGAAATTTTCAAGTGAGGTTGAAATTACTTAAGAAAATGGAAAATTCCATTTGAAGTTAAGAGTAGAATGAGAGTGACGTGTACAGGAAGTTGAATCATGGACAGAAGTCCGAAATGACATGTAGGGAGGAAAGGAGGAAAGTCTTTCTCATTAACAGATGAGTTGATTGTGTTCAGTCGTAGTTTTTCAAAGCTCTGATTTTGTTTGCTCCCCCCATGCACATACCATTCAGTACATAGACTTTTCCTCTCTATGTACACACACACATACATCATTCCACTTACATTCACTTTGTATTCGTTTTAATGAAAACTATTTCATAGTCGGTTCCGCATACAATAAATATATTATTGATCATACATTATCTTCGACTTGTTACTTTGCTTTCATTAGTACATGCTTGTATTGTGAACACAAATATAGATATACTGGATATCTGGCGCTGTGCTAGCATCGACCCAGAATCCCGTCACTCAGGATCACTACTATGTATTTTTTCACTCTGCTCATAACACCATATTACTTTCTTTGTTCTTACTGCACCGCTCCTCTCGTTTCACCCTCTAATATAGTTGGAAAACTCTATGTCTTATACATATGGTTTAAATTTCATTAAAATCGAATATACATATTTGAAGTTTTAAGGAGGTCTCTCCTCATGGGTCACTTAGAGGTGGGGTCACATAGAGGGTAACATAGAGATTCAGAGCCACATCCATTGTCATCCCCAGAGAATCTTATATATATATAAATTTCATCAAAATAGAATATTTAAGAAGAAAGAAAGAGAGGTCTTTCTCTTCGACAGATGAGCTAATTGTGTTCGGTTGTAGCTCTTGAAGCTCCGTCTTTGTTTATCCCCCCCCCTTCCTGAAGGGGGCGGACGATAGGAAGTGTATGCTACTAATGACGGTAACATGCTTGCAACAATCACGGGGAGTTTCGTAAACAAATAGGAGTGTAATATGATACATAAACATCTGAAAATTGAAATAGACGATGCAATAAAAAAATAGATTAACAATTACACTGACATATCAATTACACGTTATTATAAACAGGCAAGAAACTGTGATGAAAGATACAGAACGGGAACACAATGGTCGAGGAAACATCAGTACAAATCCATTACACAGAAGAGGCTGAGAAATGTAGAACTCAACATGATTCACAGCTCATTTTTAACAGACCCATTAACTAGAGCTACGTGTACAGGAAGTTTAATCATGGGAGGAAGTCCAAAGTGACACTAGTGAAGAAAAAAGAAGTGTCCTTTTTTTATACGGCATAATCACGTTGACACACCGGTTCTCATTAGATCACCAAATTTAACCGACGTGGAGTCTGGCCAGTACCAGATGGGTGACTATTTGGGAATACTAGGTGCTGTATGACATCTTCTCATGACCGGAATATACATGCGGCTGGGGACCGCTTGTGAATTTGATAGTCCCTGTAAACTTCCTCATTCTGAGGAAGACGGCATAGCCCGACCAAGGCTAAATACCACACCAGGTATTACAGGTTTGTTTCTTTTTTCTCTTTTGCAGATCAACTGATTGTGTTTGGTCGCAGCTCTCGAAACTCCGTCTTCATTTACCCCTGATGTAAACATGCACTGGTCAGCATGTTTAGTGTGTTGCATAGTTGCAATGCATATGAATAATAAACTTGCTGCGAGTGAGAAATATTTAACTAAAAAAAAGAAATCACCCAAGATATGAGAAATATCTCTGATTTGGGGTTTGGCCACCCAGAATTCGATTTGTCCACTTGAGAAAATAATGTTCCTTCAGATACAAGGTTCCCTGCTGTGGTTATGACCCATTTGAGTTTTTCCCAAAATAATGGCTTGCAAGATATGCGACTCCCGAGGCATTAGTTTTTTATGTTCATAGATAAGGCATTATCTCAAGTGGTCTCTGGGATGGTCTCAGTGATATCTATATCTATATCTATATATATATATATATATATATATATATATATATATATGAATATATATATTCCAGCAGAGGGGCAGAAAGGGGTTAGTTGGCTCTCTGGGCCTCTCACAGTCAGTTTGGTTTTCTGGGGTCTGACAGTCAGTTGGTTTTCACTGGCCCTCGGAAACAGATAGTCTATTTGTGTTCGGTTGAACCTGTGTTTTGATCTGGTTGGGCTAAGGATTCTCATTTGCAAGAAAACGAGTATCATTGTTACTTCAAAAAATAAAAACAACTTTTGTTACTTGTTGTAAACTGGAGTTGTGATTCTATTTGAAGGAAGAATTCTCATGTTACAGCACTGACTGAGACCACATTGACACTGCGACCGGTGTCGGAATCGAGCCACAACTTTGGACCAGTACACTTAACAGACGATCACGGCCTGTGCAGTGAAGGCACACAGACACACGTTCATACTAATCACAGTAGCCCTTTTTATGTTAATAAAACTCGATTGAATCACTACCGAACCTCTCTTATTTGTTCATTTTGGCCCTTGTTATTTTTCTTTGTCCCACGCTGAGATCCTTCTCTCCCCTTGTCCAACTCCCAGAAGAGCCAGTTTTCCCCAAATATATCTACTTTCGACCGGAAATCCTAAATATCCGGTCGTTTCTCAGAGTTTTTAACCGGAGCTAAATACTTCCTACCAAATTCTCTATCTTGACCTGTATCCCTGGCTATGAATGGCTAACTGTCCATGGCCCCACTTTGTCTATATAGCACATTGTTATTTACTTTGTAGCTAATCTTTTCCGGTGGTCCCGGCTGGGGAGGGGGCCGGATAGTCTATAGTATCACAGCATAAGTGACCTATTTGATAACATCTAATCTCGAATCTATCATCTTCAATAATTCACTAACACTGTTTGGGAAAGATATGTGATGATATAGACCACTTTCACATGATAACTTGGCAAAAAGATCACCCAACTTTACAACTGTGGAATGAGGTTGGGATAATAGACAATGAGAATCACTGAAAATTAAGGAAGCTGAAAGAAACATTTCATATCAATCTAGTCAGCAGGACAAGTATGTAGCAGTAACGAACTACATTCCTTCAGCAGATGGATATTATACTGATGTGATTTTGTAACTTGTCAACCAAACAAAATCTGTTTGCTCGAGTATTTGTACAAGATAACAAATGACAAACTCCTCAGACTGAAATGGAAGACTTACATCAAATCCGTTTCTAAAGTTGCTGGGAAAATGGTTGGATGATTCTAGCACTACAAAAAGTACCTGACTCCTGATGCAATCCTCTACATGTATGAGAGTCAGATTCAGCCTAAGAGGGGGTACTGCTGCCACATCTAGAGAGTATAACTCAGAACACTCTTTCTTGCCTTAACAGAATACAAAATCGATTTTGCAATCTAATGGGAGATTATCCCTTCTCTTTCTTGCAGCCCCTTTCTCACAGAAAAGACGTTGCTAGTCTTCTTTACTCTACCAAATTTCCATGGTAGGTGCTTGACTGAGCTTCAAGCTGAACCATTAGTATTAACAAAAAAAGAGAGTTAGTTAGTTCTCACACATGACGTCACAACAGCCAGTATCACAATACAAACATGAATATTAAAATATAACAATAGTATATCTCAAAGAGAAAGATTGTTATCTTATTCCAAACTCTTTTTTCTTGTGACGTTTTATTTTTCAAATACTTTTCTATCTTGATTTGTTGAATGTTTCAAGTAATCATCAATCAATCTATTATTCTACTAAAGCTTTTTCTTATATACTCAGTTTCCAGTTCGGTTTCGTTTTTGTTTTTTTTCATACCTCAGTTTCCAGTTAGGTTTCGTTTTTTTTTTTTCATATCTAAGTTTCCAGTTCGGTTTTTTTTTTTTGTTTTGTTTTTTCATACTTCAGTTTCCAGTTCGGTTTAGTTTTCTTTTTTCAGACCTCAGTTTCTAGTTCGGTTTCGATTTTTTTTCATACCTCAGTTTCCAGTTCGGTTTAGTTTTTTTGTTTTTCTTTTATACCTCAGTTTCTAGTTCGGTTTCAATATTTTTAAAGAATTTTTCTTTCAAGGAAACCATCCATTCTCTTGTGTGATGAAGATTAGTTATTATTCTACATCTTGTTGAATTATTCCATTATTTCCATCTACTTTGTGACTCCATAATTCTCTTATTTAAGGAGTTAACTCTTTAAATACAATCTTCCATGATTCACTTATTTCAGTTTCGATAGTTAACTCTTTAGAACAGTGACCATGATGAAAAATAAAACTTTGAATCTTCGTTCTGTTCAAATTCTTTAATCTCCTTATTTCGGCTTTTTTTTGTGAGGGGCCATACCTAAACAACAGAAAGCAATTTGCAAAAGATTCAGACTTTGAAATAAATTGATGTAAAAAAAAAAATGAAGCTGAATATAAGATCATAAAAATGGTCCAAACTTCAGTAAGAACTCCTATTCATCCAACACAATAACAACACTGACAAAAGTTTCCAACACCAATACGTTATCTAAGCTGTCCCAAATTAAACTACCCCATCTGCTTTTAATCCGTCTATGTTTTTAATTAGTTTTTTTATCTTATTTATTTATATTTTTTTAATGGAAGTCACTCTAGACAAGACATGAAGCCACTTGATGTAAAAAGATAAAAAGAATGAAAGATGATAAATGTAAAGACAGAAGATACCTATTAGCTTTAGTCTTGAAAAGACTAACGCTATAGGTAGGAGAAAAACAATCAGCAGGAAGAGGGTTCCACAAGTTTGCGGTTCTTGGAAAGAAGTTACTGGAATAGGAAGATGTATTACACTGAGGTACCTGAACAGTGAATTGATGAAGACCACTAGACCAACAGGTCAAACGAGCTGGTATACATGCAAATTAGTATTAATTATTAAAATCTGCTATTATGAACATAAGTTCTTTTCTTTCTGGTTTTCCATTTTCTTTTCTCTCTGGTTTTCCATTTTCTTTTCTCTGTTGTGATATATTATATACTAACCATCCGCGTACTAACACATAAGAACTACTTAGGGGTCGAACGTCTCCATAACCTCACGGAATAAACATACGTAAATTCTCTCCTCATCCAAGCCTTTGTTATTCTTTATCCAATAATACTTCATGGTGGCAGCAGTAAAGTAAACACAATAAAAATCACGGCTCACGTTCTATAACCAAAAAAACCCCGTACGAATTGTACAGAAGGAACTTAAAAGCGACTTTGTCCACAACACGTGTGAACAGCTCGAATGAATACCGACGCCATTGTTGTTAAATCGTCAAACCAAAACAGTCGTTCTGATACGCTCGTAAGTACAAAAGTATAAGAAATACATTTCTTTATAAATACTTCTTCATAGCAAAGTTTGACCCGAAAATTTAATTGTCTGTTAGATAATTTCCTGTCAAAGATAGGAACTATAATAATTTCTGTTTAACGTGAAAACAAGTTAAAGAAAGAGGAACTATTTTTTTTCTACCTCCAAAACGTGGATTGCTACACTAACCTGAGCAGCCGTCCAGCGGTATCAAAAAACAACCTTGACCTTTAACAACCTGTTGATCCACCATCCCTAATGGTTTCTCATTTACCAACGATGAACTGGTCTGACCCTGATCTTGGTGAAGCAATATAACTATTTAAACAAAAAATGACGTTATATCTGGAAGATGAGGAGATCGTAGACCAAAACAAACAAGCTAGAAAAATCTGTCGTGGCATAGGTGATGAAGGACTGAAACACCTAAATGTCAGTGGTCTGACTGATAAACAAAAAAAGTCACCACAAGATCTATGGAATTTTTATGAAGCACAACTAAACACAAACGTGCACTTCAGAATTCATAGACTTTATCTAATGCAATACAGGCAAAAGCCAAGTGAGAGCTTAGACGATTTTGTGACCAGGGCCAGAACACTGGCGCTGAAGCGTGACTTCTCGGAGGAAGAACTGCATGAGCATATTATCGAATTGATAATCGCCTCTACACCGTATGATCCATTCCGAAATGAGCTATACAGCAAACCCAAAGGTCACAAAATAAGTGATGTCCTTGCTGAAGGCAGGAAATATGAAGCCCTTTCAGCAGGAAACGATCAGCTGCAACTACTTGGTGTGTCCCAGTATGAAAAGATCCACAGCATCAACCGGGGCAGAAAATTCAAAAACTGTGACACAAGCCACGACAATGTCCAGCCTATCATGATGAATGTTCTGCATGCGAGAACAAGGGTCACTGGTCTAGATGCTGGAGAATAAAACAAAAACAAGATCAGAGCAAAGGCAGAGGTAACAGAAGCAAGTCATGCAACTACCAGCATCATAGTCAAATGAGGAAATCCAGCTACAGGGAAAGGAAAAAACATATTGACCACATAGAAGCTGGAAGTGACAGTGACAACTACCACAAGCATTTCTACTCCATTACAGTAAGCGCCAAGTGCATGGACAGTATCAATAAACACCCCAGAGATGAAGCATACACAACACTAAACATCAAACCACCACATATCCCCAATTCGCCACACACACTCTGTTTGAAAATTGATTCAGGAGCATCAGGCAACACATTACCCTTAAGAACATTTCGACAAATGTATGGAACAGATGACATCGCTCTCAATATCTTACGACCAGCAGAACATATAAGGCTCACGTCATACAGTGGCGACACAATCACCTGCAGGGAAACTATCAATATCCCATGCCAATATAAAACATCGAAATGGATAGATGCAACATTTTATGTTGTCGATGTCCCTGGACCCGCCGTTGTAGGTCTGTCTACAAGTAAGCAGCTCAAACTTCTCCCAATAAACGTTGATACTATCGGAAACACAAAATTGCGACAACCACCTACACCCATCACTAACGTTGAACAACTGAGGCAAACTTACCCAGAAAAATTTGACAGAATTGGCAACTTCAGTGGTACAGCAAAACTTTTGATAAAGGAGGATGCAGAACCATTTATTGATCCCCCACGCAAATGCAGCATCCACCTCAAAGACAAGCTGAAACAAGAGATAGGAAAGCTGATAGAACAAGACGTGCTAAAAAAGGTAGAAGAGCACACAGACTGGTGCTCCAGCCTGGCCTTCAGTACGAAAAAGGACGGATCCCTTAGGATATGCATCGACCCACAGAAACTAAAATCCAGCCTGAAAAGATGCCCCTACAAAATACCAACAGTTGAAGAGCTGAATCCGAAATTTGCAAGGGTAAAAGTGTTCAGCAAACTTGATGCCAAAGCTGGGTATTGGTCAGTCCACCTGGATGAAAAACTCCAGTTGCTAACGACATGCAGGACCTCTTTTGGGCGTGTTTGCTAGAAACGATTGCTATTTGGCCTAAGCGTCTCTCAGGATATCTTCCAGGCAAGGATGGACCAAATTCTTGAAGGTTTAGATGGTGTCGTTAGCATCACAGATGATGTAGCAGTATACGGGGAAAATGATGTGGAACACGACAAGAATCTGCACAACCTGATGATATGAGCAGCCGAAACCGGCCTCGTGTTTAACAGCGATAAATGCGTCATCAAACAACCCACTATAACGTTCTTCGGTAATATATAGACATCCACCGGTATCAAGCCAGACCCAGCAAAAATATGTGACATACAAAAGATGCCAAATCCACAAAGCAAAGATGAGCTACAGCGTTTCCTGGGAATGCTGAACTACCTCTCCCAGTATATTCCAAACTTTGCTAAAAAAGCACACCCACTACATGGTCTTTTGAAATCACAATCACCATGGGTGTGGGACCCAGATCATCAAAAATGCTATGATGACCTAAAAGGTATGATCACTGCTGATGACCTCCTATCATACTACGACCAAACAAAACCAATATCACTGGAAGTAGACGCCTCACAGAGGGGTCTGGGAGTAGCACTGATACAGGAAGGCAAACCAGTGGCATTTGGTTCCAAAACGTTGACCGACTGCTAGTCAAGATATAGCAATATCGAACGTGAAATGCTAGCAATTGTGCATGGTATACAACGGTACCACACATACCTGTATGCAAACACATTCACAGTGATCACAGACCACAAACCATTAGTCACTATATGTGCAAAACCACTGCATTCTGCACCACCGCATCTACAGCGCATGTTGTTAAAAATACAAGGCTACAACTTCAGAGTCATCTACCGCCCTGGCAAAGACATGATCCTTGCTGACACACTAAGTCGACTACCCAACCCAGAAAACAAAAAAATAGTCAAATTAGACGAAAGAATCGACAGAATAGATACAGAACCTGATGACAAACACCATACAATTACGATCATCAACTTCTCAACAGTAAAAAGAGATCTGCTATGCAGTGAGACAACGAGAGACAAAACTTTGAGCCTTGTCAAAGAAATTGTCTTCCAAGAATGGCCAGAAACTATTCGAAATGTGCCAGCTGACATCCGATCATATAGGTGTTTCGAGATGAACTAGCGGTTGAAGCAGGAGTACTCTTCAAAGGACAGCAAGTTCTAATTTCAGAGTCTATGAGAGATGACATTCTGTACCAGCTCCATCAAGCACATCAGGGTATTGAGAAAACCCGCCGCCTTGCCAGAGAAAGCGTATATTGGCAAAATATCAACAAGGACATAGAGAAGATGTGCCGAGCATGCTTACTCTGCCAGGAACATCAGGATGCAAACAGATGAGAACCACTCGAACCTCACGACATTCCATCACGATCATGGAAATATATCGCATCTGACCTATTTGAGATCAATGGACAGCAATTCCTGTCAACTGTTGATAGATACTCAAAACACCCTGTCGTGGACAAAATGCCCACATCAATAACCAGCGAGGCAGTAGCTGACAAAATAAAAAGCTACACATCGCTATTCGGACGTCTTGATGAGATAATGACGGAGATGGTCCACAATACACAGGACAAGCTTTCCAAAGATTTATCACATCACGGGGTATTAAGCATGTCACTAGCTCACCCCACTATGCTAGAAGCAATGGATTCATTGAGAGACATGTGCGACACATTCAGTCCACAATCAAGAAATGCCTTAAGGATAAAGGTGACATCCAAATAGCATTACTGCGGATCAGAGCAACACCTATAGACAGCAAATTACCATCACCAGCTGAGCTACTATTCGGACGGCCTATAACAACAACACTACCCAGCCGAGTAGAGCCTGGAAAGGAAGAACACCAACATCAATTAGACGAAAGATCGACAGTAATGAAAACAAACCACGATCTCAATAGATACACTAGAAACCTACAACCACTGTATCCAGGCCAACACGTGTCAATAACAAACAAAAATGACAAAATGTGGCACCCTGAAACAATCGTCCAGAAGGATGGTAACCCAAGGAGCTACATTGTGGAAACTCCAAATGGAACAAGACTCCGCCGTACCCGTACTCACCTACGTGCTGTACCAATACCGACAGTGAAGAAGAAAGTACACTTTGCTGATCCAACATCAAGGACGGTACAATGTAATGACCAACCCAATGCAAATGATGGCAGGAAACAAACCACCATTCCACACGATGATAGAGAAATCACACCAAATGAAGACCATATACAAAGAAACTCAACCCACACTAGATCTGGACGAGTCATAAATATGCCAGCCAGATTCAAGGACTCTATATAACAATAAACATTGCAGACAGAATCTATGACAACTCAACAAATACCAGCACTACAAGACAATTACAAAACAGACAATAATACATAAAAAATAATCCCTATATCCTAATCAATATATCAATTCAGACTCCCATACACTCATATGAATACTACTAAACAGGGAGGATGTTGTGATATATTATGTACTAACCATCTGCATACTAACACGTCTCCATAACCTCACGGAATAAGCCTTTGTTATTCTTTATCCAATAATACTTCAGTCATCTGACATCTAATATGCGTTAAAGCTGGTGAGTGTTCATTTTCGTCTCTATTCTTATAGATACTTTTTTGTGAAATAATTGTTTCTATTTTAATTACGATTCAATGTACTTTAAAATGACATTAGAAAGCGGTAAAATAATTAAAAACATTTTAAATTGAATTGGATAAAGCAATACTCAAAATTAAAAAAATGATTAGTGCAATTTGCAGTTTGTAAATTAGTGTAAAATACAATTTGTTTTAAATTTTGAGTTTCTTGCTTTTCATTTTAAAAGGTTAATGTAGTTTGCTTTAAGCATTGTTTAATGTTTATATATAAACGTGACATTCGTTTTATTGATTTGAAGAATATTTAGCTGACAATTATTTTTACGGTAAGACAGAATATTTATTGTTTTAAAAAGAATTACATTGTTACAATCTTAAATGTATGTGTATGTGATAACGTGTCTGTGTAGTAGTAGTAGTAAGGTTATATAGTTAGAGTAATTAAAGCGTTTAGATTTAAAATAAATAGACAACCATGTTGTGGCAATCATGTCAAATCTTAACTCAGCCAGCTGCAGATATAACATAGATTTCCATTAGTTGAGCTTTTAAATGGATTGGCCAATTAAAATAAAGAAGAGAAAATATTTCTCTGCAAAAAAAAAACAAAAAAAACACACAAATGAAAAAACAAACAAATGTTATGGAATTGAGATTTTGATAGTGAAGGAATAAGACAGAAATTGTAATTGTTAGTATCATGGCCGAATGTAAGGGGTCAGATTAACCATCAAGTCAGCCTTTGTGTTTTTGCAGATACGGCAGATATTTCAAGATGATCTTTCTCAGGTAAAGTGTGAATTTATTCATGCAACTTGTTTAAATCACTCTTAATAAATAACTGTCATATGTTATTTGTTTTTAATTGTATTACATGAATTTGAAATGTAGCATTACCTCCCTTTTCAACACAATTACAGACTCTCCATTATCTGCCCTTTGGAAATGGTAGGTTATTATAAAAAGCGTTGCACGGCAAAATTCATTCTCTTTCGGTGTTTGCCTCGACAGATCACCTAACCCCAGACCTTGGTCTGGCAGCTGCTTTGATGAACATTCTCGTAGACTCAATTTTATACCAAGCCTCATGTGCACATCCATACGAACACACAATTCGGTATGTAAACTTTTCCTCTCTATGTATGCACATACACAGATCATTCTTCTCAGACTTTGTTATATACATTCTCGTGAACTCAATTTCATAACAATCACCATGTGCATGCATACGTACACACCATTAACAGACCCTTTGTACACATTCTCACAGACACAACTTCATAGCAAACCCAGTCGGGTTCGCGAACGATAAATGTTTTTTGAATTCTATATTGTTTCAGAGTTGTTACTTTGTTTTTTATCGGCATGCTTGTATTCTGAACACATAAATGGAGTATCAGTGCTGCCCAAGCGTTGGCCAACATCTCTAAAGAATAAATAACTAAAATTTATTCAATAGTTTCGGTTTCATTTTGCATTAATTTTCAAGGGAAGTCATTCAAATGACAACTAAGTTATTGAGGTACGGTCAATTAGAAGAATTAAAACAGAATTTGTTTTCAAATATAACCCAATCCCAGAACTACGGAATATTTTAGCATGTATTTTTTCTCATTAATGTATATAGAAAAAAGGAGACTACACACTCCATTAGTTTATGTGTGTTTGGACGAATCAAGTTTGAGTACATGTTTCCTGCCTAGGTTTTATCAGACACCATCCCAGTAAGCAAAGTCTCTCAGCTAGTGTTTTTTTCACTTAGAAATTGTCTTGCTTGTTTTTGACTCTTGAAACAACTCTGTAAAACAGTGAGCAGCTAGATAGATTTGGGAGGGTCCTACTAACCACCACATTTAACATTTTATTTTTCAGCACCCCTACCCCCAACCGATGAATTTGTACATATATTTTTTGTAAATAAAAAAATGTCAAACCATTGGGGATAATGTTAAATAGGTTTTACCCATAGAGTTAATATGGTATTTTGGTGACTAAAACTAGTTTAGAGAATAGACCAAGAGGACAACAGCCGACCCCCTCCCACCCCACCCAATTTCGGCCTTGTGCCACATATTATTTTATAAAGAAAATTTGCTATACTGTGAACTTTTTTGTAAAATTTTAAAGATAAATAAAAATGTATAAAGAAAAAAGCTTTAGGGAAACGAACGTTGATTAACTAAGCTTTAGTATAATGCTAGATTTATTGTTACAATTTATTGTTAAAAATTTATTGTTACAATTTATTGTTAAAAATTTATTGTTAAAAATTTATTTGAAAAATTTATTGTTACAATTTATTGTTAAAAATTTATTGTTACAATTTATTGTTAAAAATTTATTGTTAAAAATTTATTGTTAAAAATTTATTTGAAAAATTTATTGTTACAATTTATTGTTAAAAATTTATTGTTACAATTTATTGTTAAAAATTTATTGTTAAAAATTTATTGTTACAATTTATTGTTAAAAATTTATTGTTACAATTTATTGTTAAAAATTTGTTACAATTTATTGTTAAAAATTTATTGTTACAATTTATTGTTAAAAATTTATTTGAAAAATTTATTGTTAAAAATTTATTGTTACAATTTATTGTTAAAATTTCCAACTTCAAAAAGCCAAGTTTGGTGGCCAGTTCAGTTCTTTTGGATTTTGGTTTTACATATAAATTCACAATACATTGTATTCATATTTCCGGAATTTTTTAAAATGAGGATTGATAATTTTATTATTCAAACTCCTTTTTGCATGTTGGATGTTATTCTCACAACATTTCGGCTGATGTAATCTACGACCTTCTCCAGGTGCGTCTTGTCGAACTCAAGCATCTGTACAGAATTTCGAATGGAATCCTTTATTTAATCCATGGGCTAACTTGCTCTTGTTCTGTCAACCATGACCAGGGAGTAGCAGTCTTAATGCTTAATTGTATTCTTAGTGGCGTCTGTATTGAGGATTGAACCATCAACCTCCAGAATACTGTCACTTAAAACTGATTATTACCTATCACTTTTATCCGTTGCACCATGAGTTCTTGCGAATTAATTAAGACCTCTTACCCGGCCATAGCTGACAAAACGAGTGAAAGCTAAATAAATAAAGGGTTCTGTTCGAAATTCCATACAAATTCCTGAGTTTGACAAATATTCCTGAGTTTGACAAGACACAGCTGAAGACGGTCAGGGGTTACATTAGCCAAAATTTTGTGAGAATAAACTAAGATGCGAACAGTAGTTTGATTAATCCAAATAATACAGATTATGTTTACAGTTTAAATAACATTCTTAAATTGGTTAAACAGATTTCGTTGTGCATCTCATTTGCATAATTATTTTTAAAAACCTGTGTTAATAAAGAACTGTTACTTTTTTAATTGTATTACATGATTTAGCTCTAAATAATAGTTTTATGTAATAACAAAGTAATTGAAAAAAGGATAAATAACTAAAATTTTCAAGGGAGGTAATTCAAATGACAACTAAGTTATTGAGGGACAGTAGGATCAGTTAGACCAGTGGTTTTTATTTCCTTTCCACCGCAACAGGATGTGATACAAGATCGGAAGATGGTGAGAAAAAAAGCTAGCATTCTCAAAGGCAAACTCAGGCTCTGCAAAAATAGCCATGAACAGACCTGTCAGCATTCCCCTGTAGGGACACCTCAGGCGATTGGCAATAAATCAACCCCTCTTCAAAGGAGGCAATGCCTGGGAGGGTGCACCTCCTAGAACTCAACCGGACCATATCTCATTCCGACAGAAGAGGGCCTGGTGCTTCAAGATAGCCCTTGATCTGTTGGACTGAGTACTGAAGTGAACCTTGGAAAGGATGCCGCTTCACCTTTCGAACTTTATCGACCACTAAATATATCATTTTTAATTTGGCAAGCTACAAATATAAATTTAGAAAACAGGTAAATACATTTATAAAATAATAATCAGAAAACTTATTTTATTAATATGAAATGCCCCCATTAAAAGGTAACAAAGTTATAATGTAATAATTTAAAAAAAAAACAAAACAAATAAAATACTAGCAGGGCTACCCGGCGTTGCCCAGAGCAAAAGTGTAACATATTTCTATTAAAACTTTAATCTCTGTCTCTTTCCCCCTCCCCACTCCATCTTTCTTCTCTGACCAGCCCATTCCTCTCTGGACACACACTTTTATAGATTACTCAAGGAATGAGTCGATGTAAGGGAAGTAACTCACTGAAAAACATCAGTTACTTCTCTTCAGTTAATACATAAAATGTCTGGAAAACAGACTCCCCCCCCTGACGAAACCTGCACGAGTTTAGGGTCAAAGAATGAATGATTTTTTCTAAATTTTAAATAATATTAATTCCGGGCAATGCCGATCAAGAATATACCAACTTTGTAGGTCTTTGTTTTGTAGTCTTAGCTGGACATACACACAGACAACTGCCTTTCATATAATAAATTGCACATTTTTAGTTTGATAGTTGTTCCCGTCTGTTTGAAATCAGTTTGTGGATTTTTTGCTTCTATGACGTCACTGCTAAACTAAGAGCTGTGTTTATTTCAAGTCAAGACTGGTATGAAGCTTTAATTGCTGTGGCAGATAAAAATGTCTTTTCGCACAGATATGTTATTGAAAATTTAATAAAATAGTTTCATTGCTTTTTCACAGAGTGATGGATTTTCATTTGTGATAGAGAGACAAAAATAAGATCTTGATAAGAATGACTGGAATTTAACTTTGAGACTTGTCGATAACGCTTTCTTGAATGTTTGCTGCAAATAGATCTATTATCTACATATTTCCATGGCTAGGATCTTCTTAGTGTAATCTTCTTGTATCATCTTATATATTATTAAAAAGTTATGGTGTTTTTGGAGTTTGTTCAGATGCAAATATTAAGATTAAGCTTCTTCTTCTTTGCTAATATAAATTTAATTTGGATAAGTGATTATTGAAGCGAGCTGGACACACATATGTTCACTTTTATTATATAAACTAACAAATAATTTTGCTAGGCTGGTAGATCCACTTATAATATCAGGGGAATTTTTAGAATGATTTATACAAATTATTCATTTAAAAACTATATGTTGACACACTATATATATATATTCATAGATATAATTTTTGAAACATGACGTAAATCATAAATATATGACGTCACGTCAAAGCTATAATTATGTTGTTACTGTAATGTTTTAAGATTTATTTATAAGAAAATCTAAATAGCTCGGTTCATAGAACATCAGACTGAAGATCTCAAGGTTTCGGTTTTGATTTCCGGTCATGATATCCGCTTTATTTGTTGTTAATTTATTATCTAAAAAAGTAGATCTCTGATATTTCGAAATGAGACAAATTTTGCAATGTATTTATTAAATTATTTTAAGAAATTGTGACTGGCGGACAGATAGATAGATAGATAGAGAGAGAGAAAATGTCCCTTATATTATGAATGGATTAATATAATATGTTCATTTTAAAATATAGATTAATATAAAATGTATCCATTAATGGTAATGTAATTATTTAAATAAATAAAAATTGAAAAATTTGAAGGTTAAATTTGCTTACGATCGTAATTTAAAACATTTGTTTCAAATTGTTGGATTTTCAACAAATTTTCCTCCTTTTTCTTTGTACCTGTCCCTGGTACGGCATTCACCCTGGTCCAGTTGAGCTGGCATCTTTCTAAAAAGGGGAATTTCTAGGAAATGTTAAATTTACAAGTGGCCCCCAGTCGCATGAATATCCTGGTCAAAGGAGATAACGATGTTAGTTTTTGCAGGGAGGTGTCATCGTCCTCCCGCATAAAGCACCTGTTATTCCGAAATGGTCACCCATCTGGTATTGATCAGATTCAACGTCGCTTAACCTTGGTGATCTACCAAGAACTGATGTGTGAACATGATGATGCAGCTTTTTCTTTGTAGTAATAGTAAGGCATCTTTTTTTTAAAACGAAAAGAATTCTAGGAACCAGGGAATGCGTACAGTACAGATGTGAACCTGTCTGAGTGCGTTCACTGTACATCGTCCCACACATTGTGCTGGTCCAAAGTTGTTGTCTGACTCAGTCAGTGCTGCAACAAACAATTCTTATTCCAAGTCAGGCCACAAGTCCAGTTTATAAAAAATGAACAGGTTTATTTGTTTTGAAGTTACAAATGAAACTTGTATTTTCCAGGTCGAACAGCAGACTTGCAGAATGAGATTTTTGTCCGACCAAAAAAAGTCCAATCAGCACAATCCTTTAGCAAAGAGCACCAATGGGCCCATTTTGCCTGAAGACGAAACCATCTCCAGCTGACTTGCCAGCCTTCAGAAAACCAAAATTCCCTGTCATGCCCAGAAGGCCCTCCCATCTTTTGGAATCCTTTCCTCCTGACTGGAAATCTTGGATTCCAGTCTTTCTCAGTGATCACCATTCGACCACCAAAGCACTGGCTAATTGAAATGTCCACTAGAAATAACTGCCCGACAGTGAACTCAATGGAGAATATCAGGGAGCCGATCTACGAACATTACCTTTTGGTCTCAGCATGATTCCCTGTTTTTATGAGGCACTTATTTTGTTTCAAAGAGAAATAAGATTCTGTGTGTCGGCAAAATACAAAATCAGAAATATTTTCAAATTCCTCCGTGTCCCCCCTTTTTCTTTTGGCCGAGCATCTGCCATTTGCATGCACCTGCATTTTTACATAGAGAAAAACAGTGACAATTGAATATATTAGGTTATTTCTTGGCTTTTACGGCATGTCAACAGTCGGTGGGTTATTGTATCTTGAAACCGTACATATGTTTTGTATACTATTGATTTGTAGATGTATATTTTGCAAACAGTCTGTAAACAATAGTTTCTATTTAACCCATAGATGGGGCCCTGACAGGTACTACCACTACTCTGGGTCAGAGTGGACCTGGGAGTAGTTGTAACTAAAGGGTAACTTCACATTTCCCCAAAGCTCCCTGGATGTAGTTTTGTGTCATACCTAGGACGATTGGGAGCAGGGGTAGAACTCGAGCGGATGATAAGATTGGGAAATAGGGTAGGTAGAAAGAAAAAGATAGAAAGGGTTAAGAAAGATAATTTTTGGGTGGTGGAGTAGTTTGCTTTGGTTGGTTGTCTTGTTTTACGGCATATCAACCCTTTTGGGGTTATTTAATGCCGAATATGGTCATTTTGGTAAAAGTTTTTATGATTCAAGTTCTTTATATATTCAAATATTTATTCATGGTGTTTGATTTGGTTTTGTAGAGGAAAATGTTGTTTTTATTTTTGGTTTTGCCGAACATGATTGATTTGTGCAAAAGGAAAGGAAAAAACACAATATCTTCAGACAGCCTGATCTGGTAGCACCAGAGTGGTGGGGTAGGAATAAACACCTTATCCAAGGGTGTTCAAGGTAGTTTAGTGTTGTGACAAGTTCTATTCAACCTATAAATAGGACCCTGACAAGTACTAGGAGTCCGGGTCAGAGTGGACCTGGGAGCAATAGTAACTAAGGAGCAACTCCAAACTCCCCACAGCTCCCAAACTAGGGCCTCATAACTTGATGCATTTTAAGGTTATACCCGGGGTAAGAGATTAAAGAGTCATCTTCCGTTGAACAGACCCCATTTGTAACAATGTCTGTGGTGCGTCAGAAAAGAACCAATAACAGGAAGCCTAGCAAAAGCAGTTCAGCCGACGACATATTGTCTGCCCTTTTAAAACTGATCAGTTTCTGCAATTGTCTTTTCCTTAAAAATCTAAATGATAAAATAACAATAAAAACAAATAAACATACAGTTAGTAAATAAAACATTAAAACATATACAAGGATGACAGGCTGAATCGTTTCACTGCCTTTGCAGTATTAAAAAAACTTTTATGGAAGACTCATTAATTTATCAAAGTGCCCCCCCCCCTCCCTGCAAAGCGCGTATGTGGGGTACACTTTCAAGCGCAGAGCTAAACTAGACAAATCAGTCAAATTGGTTTAAAACCGGTTCTATCCAGATCCTTTTCGTTTGAGATGACCACAACTACTAAAACGTATGTGATCATACATCGTCCATTGTCCGATAATAAAATCATGAGTTTCTTGTCACGTGATTGTGCGAGATTTACAGTTTGTAGTTAAAAGCATTTCACATTCTTTGCGCATCACTCCTCGATACACCTCATAATGATGATTCAAATTTTTCTCAACGTGGAGTCTGTAGTGACTGCCGAGGGCGCCATCTTCATAAGGAATACCGTAAAATACTCGTTTTATGCGGGAATGAATTAAAGCCATGGCACACCTGAAACAAGACAATAAAAATTGTACAATTTACCACAAAAGACATTAAAACAATTTTATTTTAAATTAAGAAAGATATTTTTCACACAATGCAATTTGCTTGTAGTTTACTGCACAGACCGTGATCGTCCGCTCGTGGTCTTTGTTCGAATTCGGTGCTTGATTTCAACACTGGCTCAGTCACTGCTATAAAAAATGGATTTTTCTTCCAAATAAAATTACGACTGAATTCGAAAACAAGAAACAATGTTTTATTTTGAGAGGTTTAAAATGACACTAGGTTTCTCTACTAAACAACAGACTTCCAATCAGCACTGAGCCCAACCAAATCACGTGCTCATTAACTGGTTCAAATACCAAATCCTCTTTTTCTGTTTTGCCTAGAATATATATACATATATAGACATCAAATGACAGTCCTGTTTGGACCACACAGAGATCATTTGAGAATTATTGGCTGTTTAATCAATGGACATAAAAACTGACCAACCAGGGAGTGTATCAGTTGAAGTAGTTATGTTAAATATTGGGCAAGTATACTTTTGTTAGTGTAGAATAACAGAAAATAGGGTTCAGTCAGAGTAAGCTTCGGTACTTGAAGGTTAACTTGACCTACTGTGGGAATTGATAGAAATGGATGTAACGTCACATGGCTATAAGAGAGAGTGAGGGAGAGAAGTCATAGGTTCGTTTGGAAGCATACACGTGTGAATTTGTGGTTTTCGAGATGTCTGGATAAGATATGATTAAACAGTAATTATCGACCTTTCTTTGTGTACCCTGGGTCAGTGAGTGAGAACAGACGATCCCAGGTGAATAAACCTCTTCTTGGTCTTTTTTCGGGGTATGAACAAACGTTTCTTACGTCGAGCAGGATCACTGTAAGGGACGCATGCCATAACGAACGGCCAACAAGGTATGTTATGAACGTTCATGTATTTTAATTTATTGTGGCATGTGACATTGATTGACTGTCGATTATTAGAAAGTTAAAGTGATTTCTCATTCAAAGAGAAACATGTTTTCTATAAAAAAAACGAATGATTTATTGTCTCTTTAGACTATGATTAGTACCAATAATGTTGAATTTTTATATTAACACGGGATGGATTGTGAAAGAGAATACTTAGAGAGAGAAAGAGAGAAGGAGAGGGGTAATTTGTGTGAAAAAGAAGAATAGGGAAATAATGAGGGGAAGAGAGTGGGAGAGAGAGGGAGAAAGTGGGATATAGAGAAAGAGAGGTATATATATATAGAGAGAGGGGGTAATTTGTGTGAGAAAGAGAAATAGAGAGATAAAAAGGGAGAGAGAGGGAAAGGGAGGGAGAAAGTGGGAAAGAGAGAAGAGAAAGATGGAAGAAAGAAATATAGTAGGAGAGAAATAGTAAGTTAATCTGTAAGAGAGAAAAATATCGCAAGAAGAAGGAGAGGGAGATAGAAAGAGAGATAATAAACGTTACGAAGAGAGTGAGAGTCTGTGATAAAGAAAGAGGGTGGGAGAGAGAGAAATATAGTACAACAATCTGTAAGTGAGAAAGTGATGAAAGCAAATTCTGGGTGATCAAACCCCAAGCCAGATATATTTCCCATCACAGGTCTGTCGTTTGTAACATGCATGCATTTCACCACTGTTGAACTTAACATGCATCACGATGCATGGTCATAGAGTTACTGGTGGAGTGGATCTGATTCAAAACCTGAAACCTGTAGTGAAACCACTTCATCACTAATGACTGATCTTATGGCATAGACAAGATGTATTTTATGACCAAAGCAAGTGTAACATTACATGGCACTAATGTTTTATTACGTTCCTTCTGATGGGAGGTCTACAGGTCTCAAAAGTTACAACCAAATAAAATACATGGGTTGTTATCAATGCAATCACAAATGATAACAGTACAATTATTTCTTACCTCGTGTCGACCATTCCTCCCATGACTGGAGCACCTGCAATTAATGCTTTACAACAGCATGAAGAAATCATCAATTTGAAAAAAGGGCCCTTTATTTAGATGTTGTTGTTGCCTTCTCTTCTGCCAATGACGGAGGGGGTATCATCCCAAGCTACGGATATTTGGCTCCTTAGTTTAACGTTGATCTTAAGTCATTCTCTACCCGTGCAGTTCACTCCGAGACTTCCAACTGGCTGCCTACTTCTCTCACTAGTCTCCTCTTTGAGTCATGTGACATCACGTCCGTTTTTGGCTACCAGGTTAAAGTGACATTTGAGTACATACTTGCTGACCCCATGCCCCGGATATCCTGTGTGCCTGGAAACTCAAATCATCAAATATATACTAGCAACGTACCTATTACTATTTAACACTAATAAATAACATCCAATAGAGGAATTTTCACAACCCCACTAGATGATCCATAATCTTTTTTTTTTCAACCTTATATTACTATTGAAAAACATAAGAAAACGATATGTTGCTCCTGCTGCTTCTTCAAGGATTTAAAAAAGATTTTTCAACCTTACATTCTGGTGATGGTGTCACAATAAAGACACCGGTTTCTGGTCAGCCACTTAACCAGTTTAGAAGTAGACATTTTTGTCAGCCAGCCTTGTAACCTCTTCCTTTCCCTATTGGGCTCTTGAAGGGCTTACCTTTTGGTTAGCCTGTTTGGAATCCAGGGGATTGAACATTGGTGGTGTGGTTTCTTTCAGGCTCAGTTTGTCGAAGGGATTCTATCTTCCTCTCCGCTTTAAATTTTTTTTTTTATGGAAATCACTCCAGACAAGGAATGAAGTAACTTGATGTAAGGAGCTAAATAAAAAAAAATACTACTTCAAAGTCAAAAACTAACTAACAATAAGTGTTAGATGGATAGATTCTGACCCAGAAAACAGCAATTCTTCCCACTTTGTCAGAAACATCGCTCATGGAATGTGATGATTAAAAGACAAAATAAGAGAAGCAAGAGTTACGAGCCTGCTGAAAGTCAACTCAAGGTCTACATTTTACTTTCTTTTTATTATTATGATTAGCTCTCATATCAAATGGCTTCATGCCTTGTTTGGAGCTACTTCCATAAAAAAAAAAAATCTTATTGACAGAAAATAGCCGTTTTCACATTGTATGGAGTTGGCTCAATGGCTACTGATGTCTCACAGCAGTGGCCCTCGTAACATAGATTGGAATATAGCTATAGAAACAGTCGTCAGTTTATGTCAGACTTCACCACCGTCACCTATCAATAAATAATAAAAATACTCACATAACGCAGGGTTCCTCGGTGACATAAAGGTCGTATCCTGTACACAAGTAAGGTCCCACCTTTTTCCCGTCAGAATTAACTTGAATTTCACGTGAGGTGTTGTACAAAAGAGAATCTGCAAATAATTTAAAATCATTTTTATTTCAAACTAACAGAAGCACTCAGTGTTGCTCAGGATTGAAAGTGGTTCTTTTATGTTATAAGACGAAAGTAAAACATTCATTTTAAACTCAATGACTTTGAAATGAAATGTCTAAGAGCTATTCTTGGAGTAACATTGCGAGATAGACTAATTAACTAATCCATCAACAATACATATGTTATTCCAGAAAAAGAGATTAACGTGGTTTGAACAGGTTTCCCTGCTACCAGACTCCAGCTATGTAAAGAAATCATATCAAGAAGATTTAATTCAAGAAAGATGGAGAAGACGATCACCAAAGAGATGGGCCAGATAAGGATTGGGAGTGGCATGCTGCGCCTGACAGCTGAAAGACTGGCCCAAGACTGTGATAATTGGGGGAATTTTGGATGCTTCTCCAGATTAGGACCTGAGCTAAAATCGACTTGGCATCGTTAGGGTTAGAGATAGGGTTAGAGTTAAGGTTAAAGTTAGGGTCAGAGTTAGCTTGGGTCCTAATCTGAAGAAGTACCAAATTTTGTTTTCAAGCATGTGGCAAAGCTCTCTGGAGTACACACATAAGTAAGTCAAATTATTTGTAATTTAATTAATATTCGCATTTAGAACAGATCGCAATAGAAGAAATGCAAAAAAGGGAGCATACTTATTTTCCCCAATATTTTACTCTTACCATGCACCTCATATATACCGCCAAAAACATTAAATAAAGAACTAATATTGAAAACACCAGTTACAGACTTCACAAATTTATATCTACCCCGAGCAACGCCGGGCACGGATTCTGCTAGTATTCTATAAAACATTTAAAGATTTCAAGATATTTAATTTTTCTTTTTTTTACCTTTAAATTTCCCATTTTTGTTTTTGAGTATCATTTTATACCGAGAAATGTCTTTAAATAAAATATTTTCTTCATTCGCAACTTTAAGGTGCCATCTCTTTGTAAAGGTGGTAACTGAGTTTCGACTAGGGGTATAATAAGATGTATTTCGTCTTTGAAATGAAGGAGGGTTACAGTAATTTAAGTGAGTTAAAATCTATAAGATTTTCTAACATATAAAGTTATCGTCTTAGATTTTCAAAGTCAGACCCAAGTAGCATTTAAGCTGACAAATCAAACTTTGCTTCGGACTCAAGTCAGAAGTATGACGTTTTATATCGCAATATAATTTGATATTAAACTGAAATTTCCGTTTAGATGGAAACTAATCAAACTTCAACTCAGTATCATAATATATATATAACACATAAAATTATCTTGTTGGATTTCCAAAGTCAGACCCAAATAAGCACTCCTCCTCTGGAGTGCATTCCCACTTTCCGACCTTGTGTCACATTCTACTGTGTGGGACGTAGATAAATAGGGCATTTAAACTGAAAAAACAAACTTTGCTTCTGACTAGACAATTTTCGTTTGTTATCGTTGTACCATATTATTGGTAATATAATAATATACTTAGCTACAGTTTATTTTTTTAAATTATTTAGTCCGGCCCAGACAACTGATAATATGAAACATTTTAAAATAATCACCTAAAATCAAAATCAGCAAGGGAAATAATTCATATCAGTCTACCTCTTTCTTTTTTTTTTCAATTTTCTTATCTGTTTTTTTTTAGCTGGGAATGAGGCATTCTACCAGATGCCAGGCATTCACCCGCTATTTTAGAGACTCCAGCCGAGAGATCTTTTTAGGATTCTAACCGTCTCTTTAAGCGCAATTGTTTGGATCTCTCTTGCACTTGGTTCATCGGGTATATTCATCAAGTAGTGTTTGCAATTCTTTTTCATGAAACCAGTAGCTCCTATCATTACTGAAAATGATGGAGCTCCCTAAGATTCCAGTTTTTTTCATGCCGTACATAAGACCTTGGTATTTAGTTATCTTTTCCCTCTCAGCTCTGTTTGTATCAGTATTATTAGGGACACTGACTTCAACTAGAGTTACTACTCTCTCCCTCTTGTCCCATATCACTAGGTAAAGTTTAACAATTCCATTTTCTAAGTATGTAGCTATAGGGAATGCATAGTCATAGTAGAGGGTGTATGACTTTTTTTTTTTTTCTTGCCAGACATTCACCCGCTATTTCAGAGACTCCATTATTTTTTTTTTTTAATTTTCTTATATTTTTGTTTTTGCTAGGGATGGGGCATCCTACAGGATGCCAGACGTTCACCGCTATTTCAGACACTCCAGCCAAGAAATCTTTTTAAGATTCTAACCGTCTCTTTCAGTGCCATTGTTTGTATCTCTCTTGCACTTGGTTCACCGGGTATATTCACCAAGTAGTTTTTGAAATTCTTTTTCATTAGTCCGGTTGCTCCCATAATTACTTAAATGATGGCGATCTTCTTAAGATTCCAGTTTGTTTTCACGTCGTACATAAGACCTTGGTATTTCGTAATCTTTTCCCTTTCTGCCTTGTTTAAGCCAGTATCTTTAGGGACACTGACTTCAACTAGGGTTGCTACTTTCTCCCTTTTGTCCCATATCACTATGTCAGGTTAAACAGCTCCATTTTCTAGATATGTAGCTGTAGGAATTGCATAGTCATAATGGATGGTGTATAACTTATTTCCAACCGTTCTCTGTATAAGTTTAAATATGTGCAAACAAATAAAAAATAGGCACAAAAACTAAAATGAAAAACTAAAATGAATTCACTGCATCCCGGGCAATGGGAATGCTACATTTTTGTTATGCAATGCATTTATTAAACAACATTTCACAGAAGCAACCATCTTGATTACTTTATTACGAATGGAGATTTAGTATTTGTCTGTCTGAAGCCCAAACTACTATTACTTCTATTAAAAATAGAGACTAGACAGTTTATCTAGTATATATATATATAATAATATTAAATTATTTTTAATATTTTTTTACCTACATATGACGTCGTTTCGAGCTTATGGCTCTCATCAGCGCAGGGAGTAACAATCTCAAACAGACAAAGGGCGCGAACCCGGTTCACAGATACACTTTGAATCCGTAACCGTTCACCTAGTCCATTAGGCCACGAGAGATTGCCACATAATAACGGAGAAATTAAGTGATATTTATACCGAAAGCAGCAGTATAGACACCTAAACATTCAATAGCACTCAACGAGTCGGAGCATCGCACTGAAGCTTTTAGGTGACTGTTTATTTTCAATCTTGCGACAGGGCTAAACATGTTAAATTATTTTCAATATCTTTTTACTTATGTACGATGTCGTTTTGAGCTTATAGCTCTCATCAGCGCAGGGAAGTAACAATCTCAGACGGTAATACATACTAGAATTTAGGCCCATATATATATATATATACATATATATATATATATATATATGGGCCTAAATTATAGTATATATTATATTTAAATAGTTTTTTACACCAATACGTAGTTAAAGCAAAATAAATTGTTTTGGACCATTAAAATAATTTCCAATGTTTAACCATTCATTTATTTTTTTTATTATCACGTATGTTTGAATTCATGTTTTGAAACATGACGTAAATCATAAATCTATGACGTCACGTCAAAACTATAATTATTTTGGTAAGGTAATGTTTTAAGATCTATTTATAAGAAAATCTAAATAACTTGGTTCATAGAACATTAGACTGAAGATCTCAAGATTTCGATTTTCGGTCATGGCATCCGCTTTATTTGTTGGGAATTTATTATTTACTATGAATGCAGTATTTTCCATTTCTAAAAGAAGTTAAGATATTTCTTTAAAAAATTGTGACTGACGGACAGACAGACAGAGAAAATGTCCCTTATATTATGAGTGGACTAGCCAAAATAGACTCCCTAACGGTCGTCTATTTTTGCTAGGCTGTCGCGTTCTTGAGGTGTGAGACAAAGAAACAAAAAATGTTGTCTCCGAATAGTTTTTTTGTTTAAAAAGGAAAAAAAATTTTTTTTTTTTTTATTGGCGGGAAAAAAATTTTTTTTTTTTTTTTATTGGCGGGAAAAAATTTTTTTTTTTTTACACAAAAAAAAAAAATTGGGGGGGGGGGGGGGGTATTTGTCTCCCCCGCTAAAACAATCGAGAGCGAACGCAGACCCCAATGTATTTCCAATGAACAGTTATACGATCATTCATTTGTAACTGGAAGAAGTTGAAAAAAAATGAATTCTTTATCATTTAAAATTAATACGATTATATCACTTGTCTTGGTGGGGCAGATGATAGCGCTTCGGCAGTTAGCGTCAAGGTTGCAAGTTCGAATCGTAGTCTCGGCGATTAAATTATTTATTGTTTATTTATTTATTACGTTTACAAAAATTCTCGACGACGGACAGACAGATATCCTGACATCCTGACATCGTGACAGAGAACCTAACGGTTGTCTATTTTTGCTAGGCTGCCGCCTTCTTGGGTGGTGAGACATTTTTAGTTAAAAAAAAAAAAAAAAAAATGTCTCCCAATATTTTCTGTTTAAAGGGGAAAAAATAATCAGGGGGGAGGGGAGCTGGCGCAAAAAAAAAATCGAGCAAACTATATCGAAGAACCAGTTTTGATACGTAGCCTAGTTTTAGGATGCTTCATTGCTAAGTAAAAGAAATGAAAAAAAACATTCTATAACGTAAGTAGTTAAATCAAAATCTTTTTCTTAACTTGTTCAATTGGCACAGTCGGTAGCGTATCGGACAAATTCGTCCTAATTAACATATGACGTTAAGGTTACGAGTTCAAATCACGACCTCGGCGTCAGAATTATTTATTGTTTATTTAGTAGTTAAGATGTGCCCTAATGTATTTCTTATGTTTCTGACTTGGAAATTAATTAAATAGTAATTATATGATACCATCCTTCTAGGCATTACCTCCTCCTTTAGAAGGAGGTGCAGTGTATTATGTTTTCGTTAGTCGTATATACTAGAAAAAATATGAAACCCCAATAAAAAATTGAATAGTCACCACATGTCTGGTGAATGAATTAGCCAAAATATGATGTCAAAAGTCACATTTTGAAAGGTATTATCATCAAGTGAGAAAATGACATTATCTACAAACCTGAACAATTCCACACTCCTCCCCCTTGGGAATGGGCCACCAAGTCGACACAAACCATGACGGCATGTTTCAAAGGATGACCAGATTGAAGGCGGATATCATGAGCAGCTGCTACAATCTTGTCTTCGGAAGGATCAACAATCACGGCTCCAACTGGATGCTTTTTAAAAAAGAAGGAAGAAATGTTTATAGACACATATATATAGAGTTTGAATTACCTACAAGACACCATCCTCGAGTGTCTTCGATCTCTCTGTACAAGGGTTTCTTCGCACAACCTGACATGAGGATACTTCACCCTACAAGTAAACCCTGACCAAATATTCAAAACAAACGTAGTATTCGAAGCCCAAATACACTGGCTCATACGAGGAATGGTGCACCCTCTTCTAGTGATGTTATCTCAGGTAACAGTACTTAGCTGGACACTCCACCAGACTAGATTAATTTTTGTCTCGAAATCCAGTAAGAATAAAAAACCACAAGAACAATATACTATAACATAGTTAACTGGTCAATTGAGGAGAGAAAAATTAATGTTCTTCACTAACTCAACGTTTGACAGGTAAAGGAGAACTTTATAGTTGAACACTCAGATATCTATGTATCTCATATAGAGATCAAGTGTTAGCACCAGGAAAGGGCCCCTTGATTTCTGTGACTTTACACTGAAGTAAAATGAAAACAAATATATATACACATTAAAAATAACATTTAAAATTTTTTTCAGAGCATACATTTACTGTCTAAGATTGAATACTACTAATATATGCAAATAAACTTAAATTATATTTAATTGTACAAAAGTTGATACAATTTATTAATTTCTATTAATGCCTGAAAAAAGAAATAATACAATATAAATATATAATTATAAATACTAGATTGTGGCATTATTTTATAATAAGTATAATATTCTAGAACGTTCCAATAATGCCATCAGTATGTATAGTTAACCTCAAATTTAGAAACGGAAAATTCTGCAATTGATTGTTACACAAGAAGGTTCGGTGCTTCTGTATTATTGGATCAGGTCCGTAAACTGCATAAGTACCCCTTTTTAAATTTATTTTCTTACTAATTCTCTGGATTTTTCTTATGGGTTATGGTTACAACAAAAATATAACAGTTTGAATTATCTCCCCTTTCAACAGACTCTTCTATATTAGAGATAAAAATTTCACCCCAATAATACAGAAGCACTGAAGGTTCTAATCATGGCAAGAGGCAAAGAATTGACTAGTTCCCAAAAAAAACCAAAAAACTGGTTGTTCAGCTCTGGAAAGATGAAAAATGGAAAGAGTTACAAGAAGATCTAGTAACCTCAATATTTCTTTCATTACGATTAGTTCATTGATTTAAATGACATGAAAAACAGGTGCTCCAAGGAAGATTTCTCGGTGCTTATTTCGTTTCACAATGACATGAAAATATTTAAAGAAATGTATAAACTTTGTTATAGACTTACGTGCTAGTTGAAAATAAGATTGTACAGAAAAAATTACGCAAATTCATCCAGTATTTATTAAATTATAAGAAAAAGAAAAAAAAAACGATTTTACGTATCGGTTGACATTTTGTAACCAGTTCAGCTTACTGTTAGGCAAGGGAGATAACTTGGCGACCCATGATAAAATCTGGCGATTGATAGATACAATATAGCGTCCAACCGATAAAATCGTATTTTTTTATTTTTAATTTAATAAATACTGGATGAATTTACGTGATTTTTGGTGTACAGTCTTCTTTTCAGCTACCACATAAGTACATAACAAAGTTTATACATTTCTTTAGCTATTTTTTTCAAGAGAAGCCTAACATGTCATTGTGAAACGAAAGAAGCACTGATTTCTGAAATATTATCGAAAAAATTAGGACACTAGATTCAACGAGATCCAATAATTACCCGTGAAGAACTGCAGGATGATTTGCGTTTATCAGGAATTAGTGTAACCAAGTTAACAATCCGTAACGCAATTCACAGGAACAGTCTAAATTCACAAATGCTATTTGGATTTTTTCATAAACAATTGAAAATAGTCGACGATTGGTATGCAAAATAAGAAGACGGCGTAAGAACAGAATAGTTAATAAAGCTCCCTCCCATGTTAATAATGAGTTTCTAAATAATAATGTTACTATTTAGAAAACCATTCTTAACGAGATGGGGGGGGGGGGGGCTTTCTTAACTATTCTGTGCCTTCCCTCTATCAAAGAATGTTCATATTTTTTGTCCTAATAATAAAGATTTGGTCGGTAATTAGATTGATTTGCTTTACTGTAAAAAGAAAAACAAGATACATATTATTATTATGATGATGATCATGATGATGATGATGATGATGATGATGACGGCGGAAAATTTGTAGATTAACACCCTCAGCCAAATTAGCCCTCCCAAAATAAGTTTGTGAACACATTGAAAAACTTGGTGGAAAGAAGAAAAAAACAATTTAGAATTTAGAGTGGGAGATCAGTTTTTATATATAAATTTAACGTAAAATGATAACCATTTCAGGGCCATTCTAACCTTTTAGGAATGTTCACTAATTTTTTTTACTGCTAACCTTAAGTCCGACTGGCAAGGTCGTAAAACCATGTGTAATCTATTAAAAAAGTAGAACACCCCCCCCCCCCCCCAAAAAAAAAATTAACACACAGAATTTATCTCCCATAGAAATATAACATTTTTTGGTTAATGCTCTAAAACGCTAGAATGTCCCGGAAATAGGAGCTCATTTTACGTTAAATTTATGTGCAAAACTGATACCCCACTCGAAATCGTTTTATATTTAATTTTTTTTATAATTATCAATAAATGTTTATCAGTAATTTTTTTTTCTTGAGAAAAATCTTTATATTTCATTTTTAAACATTTTTCTTGCACTTTGTAAATACTGCATTCTTATGAAATTATTGATGCTTGTTTTCTTGTTTTTTCGCCAATTTGCAATTATAACTTTTTGTTGTGAAAGAAAATAAGATATTATTATAGCTTTGCAGTCTATTCTAATTCACCCAAAAAGAAAAATGCGATTCTCCATTTCAAGGTGATCACATGTAAACAGCCTGCAAACCTTAGTGGTAAAAATAAATAAAACAACAAAAAATCAGTTTCGCATATAAATTTAACATAAAACGATCACCCTTTCGAACTAGACAGCGTTTTAAGGATATGTAACTAATTTTGTTTGTTTTAAATCTTGATCATGTTAAATGTTCCTCATCAAACTTTAGTATCAACATGTCATTGTTAAAAGAAATAAAAAATATGCCCTAAGTCCGAGTAGTAATACGAAAAATAAAGTGATTACGTGTTGTTTTATGACTTTGCCGGTCGGACTTAAGGTTAGTGGTAAAAAATTTAGTTAACTGATCTAAAAAGTTAGAATGGCCCGGAAATGGAGGATCATTTTATGTTAAATTTATATGTACAAGTAAACCCCCACTCTAAATTCTAAAATAATTGGGTTTTTTCAGTGTGTTCACACATAATCGCCTTAAAAAAAGTAGAATCTCATTTTTTTTTTCAGAATGGGGGGGGGTACTTTTAAATGTAGATATAACTTTTTTTAATTTACAAACTTTTAAATGTTTTCCCTTTATGTATTGTATCCAAGATTTTGATAAATTTATTGTGAGATTTTCATCTATATTTTTTACTTGTGCCAAAATCGAAAAAAATACAATAAAACATCAATTATTTCATAGGTTATATACGCAGTGACCAGACAACAATCAAGGTCAGAGTGGTGCCAGCAAAATAAAAAAATTTGTCCCATCGTTTTCAATCTTTTAATATTCAACTGTAAACTCTCTGAGAGGCATCATATAAATGTTTAGCAAAAAAGTGCAAAAAGAAATTTGAACATTTCAAAAGGTTTTATAAGGTAATAGGCAAGTAAACTCTAGAATATTTACTTTGTTTACCATAATTTACCAATAAAAATAAAAATTAAATGAGACTCTGATAGTCAAATCTGGGAATGGGATTCCTAACTTGCGGTCCTGTAGCCTTAATCTTATGTTGTAAATAAACAATCTTCTAATAAATAAATACATTGTGCTTGTTTCATTTTTTATTGTCAAGAAAAAATGAAAAGAATTGTTTTTAGATTCGGAAAAAAAGCTTAAAATTTTTCCAATTCCGATATGCTAAAAAGTTCCGATTTTTCTGATTAATTGTCTCAACACTACTATAAATAATAAACATAAATACCTACTTCTGCCATTTGTTGTCCAGTTTTTGCCATTTCAATCGCCTTTGTCATGTTTTTCACAATAGTTTCTTCTTCTGTTGGGGTAAATATCTTGGTGCTCAGAAGCCGAGTTATTCTGAAAGAAAAAAAGGATTAATCTTTAACAGTTTGTTTGTTTGTTTGTTTTGTTTTATGGCATACCAACCTTTTCCAAGTTATTTAATGCCGAATCAAGTTGTATTCTTTAAAAATTCTTTGAAAAACATTATTTAAAAAAAAAATTATTTGAAAACATTCTGTAAACCCTTTTTTACATCATATCATCCTTTTTCAGTTCATTTAATGCCAAATCAAGTTGGATTTATATATCTTAAGATATTTAGATTTTTTTATATAGATCAACAGCTTTTAAAAAGTTCATTATTGTCTCTACTTTATCTTTTAAAAACAATTCCTTCATTGTACCTGCTCTGTAGAACGTTTCTTTTATAGAGACCAGATCAATGCATTCAGTAAGAATATGTTTGATTGTGTATGTAGTCTGGCATATTGAATGCGTAATCCTTGTGTGACCTATGTGAAGCTTGGATAACACTACTTCCTTCTTTTGGCTTTTTGTGAGCTTTTTTTTCCATTCTCCTATTGTAGTTTTGATCGCTAGGAGTTTGTTATGTGTATTGCTACTCCAACGTTGTTGTCTTTGTTGTTGGATATATTTGTTGATCTTCATTTTTAAATCTGTATATGAAATCTTAAAATTGGTTTCCAGAGTCATACCTAAAGCAGACCTGGCCGCCCTATCAACCTGGCGGTTTCCTCTGATTCCTATATGACTTGGAATCCAACACACTAATACTTCATTATGTTTTAACAAATTTTCCATTTTACATAGTAATTTGGTTATTAATGGATTGTCAAATTTCTTGTTTTGTAGCGATATTAGTACAAACAAAGAATTTGAAAAGATAATGAATTTTTTATTTTTGGATTTAAAAATGAAATTGAACGCCATATCCACTGCACATGCTTCTGCATTAAAAATTGAAGTGTCATTTGGGAGACACTTCTTATTTATTGTATATTGCAGCACATCTTGTTGCTTCTTCATGTTTGGATCCACCTGTGAAGATATCTTGTATATTTGTCTTTGACTTTCTCTAATTCCTTGTGGAAAATTAGAGGATGGGTTTTCTGTTTGTGGAGTTTGCTCAAGGTTAGTATGATCTTTGGGATCCTTATAGTCCGAGGTGGGATTTTTGGTATTATAGTATCATGTATTTTTGTCAGGTCCAATCCTGCTTCTTTGTTGATCATTTTCATTCGAAGACCAAAAAGTCTTATAGCCCTTTCATTTCTTTGGAATAATTCCCTGTATTTAAGATGGAATGTACTATCATGTGGAGGATTTGATGAACAGGATTTCAGTTTTACATAATACTGCAGAGCTAATTTATCACTTCTAATATTTATAGGTGCTTCGTCAGCTTCTACATACACACTCTCAACTGGCGATGTTCTGAAGGCTTCAAGAACTCCATGGTAGATCAGGCAATAGGTAGGTATTTCTGGCTGATCGATATATAAAAATACCGTAGTCCAATTTGGATCTAATCAATGACCTATATAGTTTTAGTAGAATGTTTCGGTCCGCACTCCACTCCGTGTGGGCTACTACACGTAGTAGTTGTAATGTTCTATTACATTTAGCATTTATATATTTTAGGTGTGGAATAAAGGTCAGTTTTCTATTGAAAATTACACCCCAAAATTTGTATTCATCTACCACTGGGATTTCTATCCTTTCAAGTTTCAAGCTTGAGTCATTGTGCAATTTTCTCTTTTGACAAAAATTGACACATTTTGTTTTTGCCTGAGAAAATCAGAAACCATTTTCTGTTGCTCATTTATTGACTTTATTCAGGCATTGTTGCAATTTGTGCTCAATGGTGTGCATATGTTTAGACCTGTAGTATATTAGGAAGTCATCCACGTATAGGAATCCATTCACTCCAGGTAATAAGCTTTTTATTATGTTGTTTATTTTTATGCTAAACAGAGTCACAGACAGTACGCTGCCTTGTGAGACACCCTCTTCCTGAGTTTTCATATCAGAAAAAGTAGATCCAACGTGAACTCGAAATCTTCGATTTGGCAAAAAACTGCCGATAAAATGTGTCAGTCTACCTTTTAGAACGAGATCGTTCAAATCTTTTATGATGCCATATTTCCATGTTGTATCGTATGCTTTCTCTAGGTCAAAGAAACTAGCTATGATAGCTGTCTTAAGAACTCATAATGGACTTCATCCGGTCCTACAGCAATATTATGAGATCTTTCAATAGAGTTTCTTAACTCACTCAATGTGTATGGACTATTATACCTCTCCAGACTTTTTTATTTAAAATTCAATTTATGCTTTTCTGCATTTCTTTTGATAGATAGCTAGAAATTTTTGTTTTCCACCCTGACTTGATGAGTTTTTGGAAAACGTCTCCGCTAGCTGATTTGATATGTCTTTTTTTATCTTTTATTGTGCAGTTATTTTTGGAGAGGTGTTTGATTGAGTTGGTATTTACTTGCTATTTTCCCGATTATTTCCTAAACTATTTTTGATTTAGAAGAGAATTTAGTTTGCCAACATATTCTTGCCAGCATTATTTTTTTTTGCTGCTTTTTATCAACATGTGGGCCCTTGCTCTGCTTTGTTTGTATTTTATTAAATTTGTTTGAGTTGGTTCTTTTTGGAACTTCTTTAGGGCTGCTTTTTGCATTGGCTGTTGAACCAGTGTCTGTTATGTTTGTTTGGTGTAGAATTTTTAAGGATACAGTCTTTTGCTATTTCAATCAGCCTATCTGTGAATTTCTCTTTTCCCTCAGGTTCATGATCTTTACCTGGAGACACTTTGCCTGGAAATTTTTTAATCAGAGATTTTTTACTTGGATCTTTTTAGATCACTATCTTTTTCCTAGTAGACTCAGTTGCATTATTCATTTCAGTTGCTTTAGATTGTGGTGGTGCATCTTGGGTGGAAGCAACCGGTTGAGTTGGAGGCACAATGATCATCCTTTCCTCTCTTGGTTCCACCTCTTGCTTCCTAACCTTTGCTTTTGGTTCCTCGTATTCTGTTCTAATTGTTTTTAGAAATCTTGGCCAGTCTCCCGGTCTTAGATGCAGCAACCTTTATACTAGTTTTTTTATATTTACTATCTCCCTCATTATTGGTAACCGGGGACACTGCATGGGAATATGTCATTTCTCTACTTGTGGTTTCAACCACCCTTCTTGTTTCCTGGGAGGAAATGTTTGGTGTATATTTTATGATCAGTATCTCTTTTTCCTTCTTTCATCTCTCACAAATCTTTGCATAAACTGTTTGCACATATATGATTCCCTTTACACTCATCCATACAGTAGTCAGGGTCTTTTCCCCACACTTTCCACAGCCATTTTTTCCGTTACATTTATATTCATAGTGCCCATATTTCTGGCATTTGTAGCACCGAAGAGGATTAGAGACATATTGTTCAACCTTTTCGATCATATAACCGATCTTCAATTTTGGTGGAATCAAATGTCATCACGTATGTATTAGCTTGAATTATCCTGTCTTCTCTCTTTATAAAGATTCGTTTTACCTCGATCACTCTCTGGGATTTTAACTTTTCTTTTATTTCCTCTATAGTACACAAGGATTTTAATTCTTCTTTTATTTCCTCTATAGAACACAAGGATTTTAATTCTTCTTTTATTTCCTCTATAGAACACAAGGATTTTAATTCTTCTTTTATTTCCTCTATAGAACACAAGGTGAGCTCTTGGCTTTTTATTACTCCTTTGGAAATGTTTAAATATTGATCCGGATATGCTGTTATTTTTTTTCAGAAAATCCGCATGTCTTTTTTTTCAACCTGCACCAGGATGTTTCCATTTGCCAGTTTTTAAACATTTTTTGGTGCCATGTTTACAAAAATTATTCTCTCAATGATGAAAGAAAATAATTTAGTAAGTTCAGGTTCTTCCAGGACTTCCAAGACAATAAATCTTGGGAATCTACTTTAATCGTTTTTTTCGTCTTGTTCGGAGCTTGTATTTCTGTGCATCCTCTTAGTGGTTCTGCTAGGAGGCATAAATTTTGTCTTTAAAATTCATCATTCCTGCTCCCTACCCATCACAGAATCCACTTTGACTCAAAAGTCTATGGGAATTTCCACGAGGGAAACCCAATTGCCTTGACAAGACAGAGTTACAGAAATGGTATACTCAACCTGATCGTGATCACAAGCACTTGTGTTCAATCGATTTTTCTACCTATTTATTGCAAAAAAAAATAAGAGGCACACAGCCATGTTGCAATCATTTATCTTTCAGATTGATTGACCTTTGCCACCGATTCTAGCACTTATTTATAAACTGGAGTGGGTATTGATAACTATGAAGTTAATCAATTTCAACATTGTTAACGATCACATGCTCCAGGTTCAGGTCCTGCCTGGAGGCCGTAGTGGAGGTGCATGGCAGCTTCTTCAAGTGAGCTGTATTCGGAAAAAGATCCTCTAAGAGATGCACTTTGAATTTTGAGAATACATCAATTATTGGCCAAGATATGACATTTTTTCTTTCCTTTTCAAAAGTGTAAAATTATTAATAAGTATTAATACATCATATAGGGACTTTCAAGTTGAATCCTTTTTGGCATGTAATGGCCATGTGAACTTGTCATGTGTATGTTCACTGCACAGGTTGGTTGTCGTCATCTAAATTATGGTTCCTTGATTATGTCATCTCGGTCAGCGTTGTAACAAAAGAATTTTCCTTTCAAACAAAATCACAACTCAAGTTTAGAACAAGTAACAATGATTTCACGAAGTTAAAATGATAATTGTTTTTTCTACCAAACGATAGACTTGTAATCAGAACAGACTCCCTTTCACAAAACAACAACCCATCAGCTTAAAATCCTACTCTGAGACCGAAAGAATCAATTCTGACATGAGACAAAGTCAATTTTATAGGGTAAAAAAGCGATTTGTCTACTTTCTCTGCTGATAACAAATCTAGTATTATTTTCCTTCTCTGCGTTCATTTTACTTAGCCATACTTTATTGTCTATATTAACATTTGTAAATCTAATTAGCCATACTTTATTGTCTAAATTAACATTTGTAAATCTAATTAGCAATACTTTATTGTCTATATCAACATTTGTAATTTTATTTAGCCATACTTTATTGTCTATATTAACATTTGTAAATCTAATTAGCAATACTTTATTGTCTATATCAACATTTGTAATTTTATTTAGCCATACTTTATTGTCTATATTAACATTTGTAAATCTAATTAGCCATACTTGATTGTCTATATTAACATTTGTAAATTTACTTAGCCATACTTTATTGTCTATATTAACATTTGTAATTTTATTTAGCCATACTTGATTGTCTATATTAACATTTGTAAATTTACTTAGCCATACTTGATTGTCTATATTAACATTTGTAAATTTACTTAGCCATACTTTATTGTCTATATTAACATTCGTAAATCTAATTAGTAATACTTGATTGCCTATATTAACATTTGTAAATCTAATTAGCAATACTTGATTGTCTATATTAACATTTGTAATTTTATTTAGCCATACTAGATTGTCTATATTAACATTTATAGACTTTGCTTTTAAAAAAATCACCTGTTCTGAATTTCAGCAAAAAGCGAAATTTCTGCTAACTTCAGGAAATAATTCCCGGGATGTGAGTGACCAATGGCAAAAAAAGCTCAAATCGAGATGAATTTCTCAACCTGGGGACCATAGCTCCACACCAATTTTCCAACGGAAGTGCGTATGTGGGGTGGGGGTGGAGACAGTCATTCTTTAATGAAACATAGTCTTCTACCTCATCCTACCTATATCATGAATTGTTTTGAAGTAAGAGACAAACAAAACAACAGAGAGGAAGAGAAATGGGAAAAAAAGATAAAGAAAGAGAGAGAGAGAGAGAGAGTAAGAGGAAGAAACAGAAAGAGAGATCAACTCCCATGTGTGTGTGTTCGTGTGTAGGGCAGTACAAAACAACAACTAAAAACAACAAAAAACAACTTTGATGATGTGCTAGTGATAAGTAGTAAAAACACATTGGAAATAATTTGGAAAATATTCAATTAGCGAAATATCAATCTTGATAAACAGAAATAGAAACCTTCTTTAACGGATTCCATCTAAATTTGTTATCTGCAACTCCATCTATTTGCTGCAATTTAGCTTAGTCCCCATTTAATTGCCTCCCTACGTGGGCAGAGTTAGACACAAGGTCACTTTTTTATGTGGGGATAATCCAACTCCCCAAAAAGTACTCTGAATTGTGACATAAATAAAAAATGCCTCGGTCCAGAAAGATCTCTTTCCCTCTCTCATCAGTTGAGGACAAAAAGGATTAAGTGTAGCATCAGAACAGATACCACACTTTGCTCCTAGGCAAAAAAAACAACAACTCCGATCAGTTTCAACTGAGAATGTCAAAATTAAGATAAAGACATCAGTGCATATGTGTGTGTGTGTGTGTGTGGGGGGGGGGGGTCTTTCTTGAATGAAATGGAAACCATCTAACTCCCATACCTCCATCGTTTAAGGATTTAGTATTCACGGCAAAATTAACATTTCAGTTTTTATAAACTGTCATAAGAGTTTAATGAAAAGCAAGACAAGTTGGATAGAGGAAGAGGAAGAGAGAAAAACAGGAAAAGAAAAAGAAAAAGCGAGAGGAAAGAGAAAGAGAAAAGCAATCCAGCCAAACAAAAACAAAAAAAAACAAATAAGGAAGAAGGACTTTAGCGATTTAGTAGAAATTAGTTTTTTCTTACAAAAAAAAAATGAATTTCAATCAAACAGCGATTTAAGTAGAAATTCAGCTAAAAAGTGGAGAACTCGCATCCCTGACCGATGGAAAGTTTTTGGAAAGAAACTCTGTTCATGAAAGTTCCGTTTAATGTTAGTCACATGGAGAAAGAAAAGAAAGTTCTTTGCAGTGGTAGTAGCATGATGAAAGAGGAAAAGAGAGATTGACGCTCAGTCGAGCCCCATTCATGGAAATAACAATAAACTAGAGACTAGCAACGTCACTTCTGTGAGAAAGGGGCTGTAGAAAACAGAACAGAGCAGATCATGCTCCACCAAATTGTGAAGTCCATTTTGTACTCTGTCAAGAAAGATTGCTCTGAGTGGCACCTCCTCAGATGTGGAAACAGTACTTCACCTTAGAACGTATCTGACTCTTGTACAGGTAGAGGATTGCATCAGGATTCAAGTACTTTCTGGAGCAGTAGAATGATCCAACCATTATATATTACTTGACCAAGGAAAGAGTATATCAGGCATGTGTACGTAGTGTGACCATAATCATCATCGTCCGTATTACATGCTGGCATGTGTTGGACGGCTTTAAGAAATTGACTTCCAAATTAACCTATCTCTTTGAAGGTCTTTCTCTCATGCCCATTTTTATCACTCCCTCCATGTTTTCCTGGGTCTTCCTGTAGTCGAAAAAGCACACAAAAAAGAAAACAAATAAACAATAAGTCTAACTCTCTAATTGTATTAACAATTCTCTAAAACCCAACGACGTCAACTCTCAAAAAGTCTAACTTTCAAATTATAATTAACAATTCTCCAAAACACGAATCTCGTCAATCAAGTAACAGACACAAACGATGCCAACTCAATTTTCTCTCTCTTTCTCTTGCTGAACACTCAACCTGGTCCCAACTCGTCACGTCAATTTTACCATCTCTCACCAGGAGGAAAGATTCTATTCTTTTTATTTCAACGAGAATTCGCCCATGTAAAACACTGCCCATTTGCATAAGTGAACTTTTGTCATTGCACAAAAATAACAAGATTCTATCTTGTAAGCGGGACAGTCTGGGTTCAATCTCCAATGAACGACACATGGCGCTACCCTCACTCTTTTACCTTGTGGACCCGCATGATGGCTGCTACACTTCCACTGTTAACTGGACCTGTTACCTCAACTGTTTTACATCTATACCCCCAAGAACTCACATCCATTCTTTCAATGTGGCCATACCATCAAAGTATTCTCTTCTGCACACATCTACCTATACTGCCCAGATTTAATATTCCTCCGAGGTCATCTGAAGTAAACCTGTCTTTAAAACTGGCATTACACATCCATCGTATCATTCTCATAACATTTCTCTCCATGCAATGCATGTCCTCAACCCTCAGTGGTCAATTTTCACTTCCACATATCATCACATTTCGTACACATGCCTGATAGACTCTTCCTTTGGTCGACAGTAGTAACATGATGTTGTATGGAAATGAAAACTGTCCAGTGAGGGTTGAGGGGATGCGTTGCATGGAGAGAAATGATAAGAGAATGATACGATGGATGTGTAATGTGAATCTTAAAGACAAGCTTAGTTACGATGACCTAAGGGAAAGATTAAATCTGGACAGTATAGGGAGATATGTGCAGAACAGGAGACTTTTATAGTATGGCAACACTGAAAGAATGGATGAGAGATCTTGGGTCAGTAGATGTAGAGCAGTTGGGGTAGCAGAGTCAGTTGGCAGGGGAATTCCAAGGAAAACATGGGAAAAAGTGATAAAGATGGATTTGAGACAATGAGGGATCAATAAGACCTGGCAGAGATAGGTTAGTTTGGAAGTTAATTTCTTTAAGCTGTCCAATGCATGCCAGCTCGTAAAACAGACGTTAAACTAAATATGATGATTATATATATATAAATATATATATATATATATAGTTAGTAGTAGTAATGCTACACAAATAGACAAGATTAGGTTTAAAGCTCCCATAATTCATAACAAAATTTTCAACATAGACCTGTGGCATAACTCATGAAGGTGTTGATTAAACAATCAGTTTCAAGTAACAGTCTTCTGGAGGTTGAAGGTTCAATCCCTACTACAGCCAATAATAATTAAGAATAACATAAAATAATGAACACGTGACAGCATGTAAAATAGACATTAAACAATTGCTTCTGCTGATGATGATGATTTATTCCTACACTGATTTCAATAAAATAATTCCCATGAATTATTTAATGTACAACCTTCCATCATTAATTTCAATAAAATAATTCCCATACATTATTTAATGTACAATCTTCTATCATTAATTTCAATAAAATAATTCCCATACATTATTTAATGTACAACCTTCTATCATTAATTTCAATAAAATAATTCCCATACATTATTTAATGTACAACCTTCTATCATTAATTTCAATAAAATAATTCCCATACATTATTTAATGTACAACCTTCCATCATTAATTTCAATGAAATAATTCTCATACATTATTTAATGTACAACCTTCTATCATTAATTTCAATAAAATAATTCCCATACATTATTTAATGTACAACCTTCCATCATTAATTTCAATAAAATAATTCCCATACATTATTTAATGTACAATCTTCTATCATTAATTTCAATAAAATAATTCCCATACATTATTTAATGTACAACCTTCTATCATTAATTTCAATAAAATAATTCCCATACATTATTTAATGTACAACGTTCTATCATTAATTTCAATGAAATAATTCTCATACATTATTTAATGTACAACCTTCTATCATTAATTTCAATAAAATAATTCCCATACATGTAAAATGGACGTTAAACCATTGAGGATAATGATTTATTCCTACACTTATTACATACTGCATCTCAACATACAAACCATCGTTCACTCCACTAAAACAGACGTTAAACTGATAATGATGATGATGAGGAGGAGGCAGAGGAGGAGACTTAAATTATTTTACATGATTTACCTTTTTTCTTCATGAAAATTTACTGGCCAATAAAGTGACGCTTCGTTGAACTGTTTTCTCGTTAATGGTGCCGACGCTGGAACCTGGACAAGGTAAGGTTGTCCAAGAAGAGATTCCATTTCTGGCAGGCTGTTCGAATCAAACATTTCTTGAAGCGTTAAACGTTTCTTTAGGAATTCCTCAGGGAGTTGGTCCTTTAAACAGATGATTACATGAAGACCAGACCCTAAAGAAAAAAACACAAAATATTATTTATACAGATAGTTCTCAATTATACAGGGTGCCCCGTCTAAATGGCACGCATAGAATCGTTAATAAAATTCACAATCCTTTCTGTAAAATAGAAAATATCCACTATTTATTTTTAGGCCGAGTTTTTGTTTTTTTGCAAATAATTTCTTTTCAACGATTTGTTTAACAAATGATAAAATCAAACTGTTTTTTATGATTGGATTTCTTTTTTATTTTGAAAATATTTTTTACATTTGATATTTTGTTAAAAAATATTTTATAAGTAAACAATAATAATGAGAGCATGTAGTAATGTTAGAAATGTTAACAAGTTCGATAACTCTGATCATTACCTCCCTTTGTTGTAAACCCACTATAAAGCTTTTAGTTTTTCTTTTTCTGGTGCACGTCTCCCTGCTTATTTTATTTACCTTAGGTTAGACACAGGGTCAGGTGTTAAGTTGAAAAGCCAGTGCCCTAGGATTAGCACACTCTGGCCTACAAAAATGCCTGAGCAGCCCTGTCGCCATTCCCTGGTAAGGGCACTTTAAGTGATTAGAGATAAACTAACCACATTCTCAAAGCCTGGTAGGGTGGACCTCCTAAGACTGAACAGGACTATACCGTAGTCCGACAGCAACAAAGTCACTGTCGGACTGATTGTCAAGGACGAATCCCAGACTGGTACGAACAGAAATAAGTTGGTTCGACTTGTTTGCATTATGTGTGTCTTTTCTTTTGGGGTAAAGATGAGGGTTTGGGTTTTAATTTACAATTTGACAAAAGAATGAAATGGCTGACTGGTGTACGGATGAACCAAAAGGCATTATGGCGAAATATAATTTCATAATGAAATTAAGAGTGTGGGGGATTACTTAATGACATTTTTCCTTAATGGCGAGTTGTGTTTTTTTGGTTGGTTAAGTGGGGGGTGGGTGGGGGTGGGGCTTTGTTTATAATTTTCAATATCAAGCCAGATAACAACTTCCAGAAGTGTTACGTTTTCAACCTTGTGACATACATGAAGCTGCTTGCTATTGTATGTGCCTTTTCTGTGATCCTTTCTGACTGGGGGAACGCCGTCTGCAAATAAGTTCATTCATACCTTGAAACAAAAAGAATAAGTCAAGACAAAACTTGTTGGAAGACAGAGGAGATTTATTCATCTTGATCTTCGTTCCAAATCACTGACCATTAGGGTGAAGGGGGACAAAGAAAAATCGATAATCACTATTTAATCATATCTTATAAGGACATTTTTCAAACGACATATTCACACTACTAGTGCTTCCAAGTAACTGACAACTTCTCTCACTTACTCTCTCATTGAGCCATGTGACGTCAAATCCGTTTCTATCAATTCCAACAGTACCAGTAAACCTAGCTTTGAGTTCATCAAGTTGACCCCGACTTAACTTGCATTTCTTGTTATTTTTAACTAACCAAATTATATACTAGTGGGTCTGCTTGCCTAATATTTAACAACTTTACTTTCAGATAAAAAATAGTGAATCAATGATGAAAAAAAAAGCAGATCGTGAAAAAAATATTGTGTTAATAATATAAATCATAAATCTCACATATTAGTAAAAAAAACTGCCGATAGTTGAAAATAATAATGTGTTCACAGTAATTAACTCAACATCTCGGGAGCCACGAAAAGGTTACCCTTTGTTTATTTGTCCCACTTAGTGAAGCGCACCATAGTCTCGTTGGTTGAAGGAAACAGATAGATAGCGAGGAGGTAATAAAATCGTGGGTTCTGATTGGTTAAAAGTTGGAGTGGCACACCTTCACTATAAAAACGTTTGTAGAATGCAATTAACAAGATGATTTCTCTCGAGAATAAAACATATACTGCAAATAAGTTCTTTCATGCCTCAAAAAGGACTAAGTCAAGCCAAAACTAGTTGTAAGATGGAGATTTATTCGATTTGATCTTTGTTCCAAATAAGTGCCCAGATAAGTGGAGGGAGGGGGGAGAAAGAGAGAGATCGATAATCACTGTTTAGTCATATCTTATCAGGACATTTTTCAAACCACATGTTCACACTTCTAGTGCTTCCTAGGAACTTTTGACTTCCTTCACTCACTCTCTCTTTCAGCCATGTGACGTCATATCTGTTTCTATCAATTCCCAGTGAAGTAAAATCTAACCTTGTGTTCAACAAGTTGACCCAGACTGAACTTTGATTTCCTGTTATTTTTAACTACTCGCCCAATATTTAACAGAAGTAACTTGAGCTGAAAAAGGTCTTTCCGACTTTTTTTAACCGAAATGCTAATTTTATTTCCACAGTCTAAAAATAAATATGCATGAATATAACTCTGCATAATAATAAAATGAAACAGTTGTTGAATTAGAAAAAAAAAATTGTGAATTAATGAGATGTAATTTTGTAAATCAATATGCAAATTAATTAGATCGCACCAGACTGCATGTTTTAGTGGTGCATGTGAATAGCAGACGTTGCAGGTGATAGATGTTCATCCAAAGAAAAAAAGAAGGTGGGGGGCAGGAAAAATTGAAAATATTTTTGATTGTCTTTTGTTTTAAATAGAATAAGTGCCTCATTAAATGGGTAATTCTGCTGAGACCAACCTACTTGAGAAAAGTAATGTTCCTAGATGGTCTGCAGATAAACCTTTTTGACTGGACACTGTCTAGCCGTTATCTCTAGTGGATATCTTCAGTGGTCAGCTTCTGGGTGGTCGGATGATGACCACTGAGAAAGACCAGAATCCAAGATTTCCGGTGAGGAGGGAAAATATTCCAGGAGAGGGGAAGGGAAGGAATGAGAGCCGGCCCTCTGGGCACGACACAGGCAGTTTGGTTTTTCTGAGGGCTGGTTGTCAGTTGGGTCGGTGTGCCTCTCCAGGCAAGGTGGGCCCTTGGGGCTCTTAGCCAAAGGATTGTGTTGATTGGACTTATATCTTATTTGTCTGGGATAAAAGATCTCATTTTGAAAGTCTGCTATTTAACCTAAGAAAACGAGTACCATATATTCCAGCCGGTGGGGGAGGGGGGGGGGCAGTGAGTTAAGGTTAGATGTTTGATAGTCAGTTGATTTTCAGTAGTCCTCGGGAACAGAGGGTCTGTTGTGTTGGGTTGGACTTTGTTTTTATTTTTCCAGGATAAAAGATCTCATTTTTTCAACCTAAAAAAACGAGTATCATTTGTAATCTCCCCTTAAAATAAACATCTGTTAATTTGTAGCAGTCACCAATATAAACTGGACTTATGGTTTTACTTTGAATGAGAATTCTTTGTTGCAGCACTGACCGAGTCGAATAGCAACCTTGCACCAGGCACAATGAGCGGGATGATCACAGCCAGTGCAGTGAACGCACTCATGCATGTTCATAGTTCTATTTTGCATGGTTGCAGAGTCGGAAGAAGTCAGAGTCAGATTTTTGTTTATTTCTGAAGAATAAACAGTCTAAATATCAGATGACTATAAAATAAGGAGTCAGAGTCAGAAATTTTAGAATTCTAGAAGCCAGAGTCGGAATTGGACCTTATAACAACCCTGCTATTTAAAAAATGAAATTAGGGGTTTAATGTCACTGTCAGTGTGGTAAACGGCCTAAATTTATAAATAGAGATCAAAAGTAGTTTAAGTCTATTTATATCAGCAGTAATTGGAGCACAGTGTCGATCACGATAAAGCGGGCAAGGAAGGGCATCCCCTGTAAAACTTTTGCTCCAAAACTTTCATAGATATTACCATGCATGCAGTTAGCCAACTATATGGACATGGGGCCACCAGTGTGGATGATGCCCCCCTCCCCCAACCTGCATGTTAATATAAAAAGGAACCTATGAAGAAGAAGAGGGTGGAGCCGGTGTTGGTGTGATTGTAAAAGTTAGGAGCAGACAGTGTCAGTTCAGGGAACTTCTGCCATTACTAACTAGCAGAGTGTTACCATTGTCAACCAAAGGAAAAGTCATGAAGAGAAATGATATGAGAATGATACAATGAATGTATAATGTGAGGCTTAGATCTGATGACCTCAAAGAAAGATAAAATCTGGACAGTATAGAGAGATTTCAGTATAGAAGACTTCATTAGTATGGTCACATTCAAAGAATGGATGAGAATTCTTGGGAGTGTAGATAGATGTAGAACAGTTGAAGTAGCAGGGTTAGCTGGCAGGGGAAGACCAAAGAAAACATGAGAGGAAGAAGTGATAAGGATGGATTTGAGAGAAAGAGGGATGAATAAAGACCTGACCAGAGATAGGTTAGTTTGAATATCAATTTCTAAAAGCTGTCCAATGCATACTAGCATGTAAAACAGACATTAAATTTATTATTATTATTATGATAATGAAAAAGTTCAGTCATAAATATTTTAATATCTTCTGCTTTTATTAATGACTTTTACTGATTCACTTTATTTTCTTTTAATTCCATATTTTTCTCTTCAACTTTTAAAAGGGTAATATTAATAACTACGACATTTGGCACTCGACACAATTTCCTGTTGAACTGACTTTTTGTGCACTTTTCTTGATAGCTTTTAGCTTCACATCGGCTTGAATGAGCAAATACTCAAGTGAAAAGAAGAGGAACGAATTGAGAATTACCTAAAATACAGGTTGACCCCCAAATTACCTAATCAAGAATGACTTAACCCTTTCAGTCACGGCTTAAAAATATGATTATTTTCATTGAAAAACTGAAGATGATCTGCCAGTCAATTTGTGTTTCCCTTTTGTAACGCGTTTGAAACTAGTGATGGGATGATTCCAATATCTTTCTCGATTCCAATGCAATTACCGATTATGTTCTAAATTCCTAATTCCGATGCAATTCCCAATTCTGATTCTTATAAAATCTCTAAATATTTAGCTATAGAGTTGTTTTTTTGTTTTTTTAATTTTCGGATTACTGTAAAAACCCATGTAATATGTGCATATATTTTTGCAAACGTAACAAATGCACTTGTGAGGGATGATCTATAGATTTTAATTTTACTTGTAAATAAATATTTATAATTGTAAATAAATATTTATAATTTTATCATTAATAGCAGCAAAGGAAAATTAAGTTTTGAACAAAAACAAAACTACTAAAAGGATCGTTTTTGGCATTGGAAAATAGGCAAATTTTTCCGATTCTGATTAATCATCCCAACACTATTGGAAACATGCCCAATAAACAGTGTGACTCCTATACTTATACTGCATCAAATTTACTATTTGCAAGTATTTTCAAAGGTGTCCAATAATAATAATAATCCCTACAAGCATTCATTTATGAAAAGAAAACTTTCAGTGTTACGGATTGGCCAAACAACTTATAATTTGTCTCCATCTCTCCTGAACATTCACCTAGTTTAATAATGATCCCTATAAGCATTCATTTATGAAAAGAAAACTTTCAGAGTTACGGATTATTGTATGACAACAGACCCATTGAAATAAACGATCTTTTGTTAAATATGTTGGTTTAGAATATTCAAGGTTCATCTCTTTTAGACTAGATTCAAGTTATTTCCTCTGAATCATTACTTGTCAACCTGAGAGTGAACTCTTCAATTTCGAAGTACAAAAAAAAGACTTGCATATGCATAGTGTGAAATGCAAAATCGAGGCTTGGTCTCTGTTCTGTCTAGCCCTAAGTCTCTTAGATTTATCTCACTTTATCAGCCATCGTTTTTGTAAGGGATTCTTTTAGCTCCAGCACCGGAAGAGCGGCTGCCGGTGCTCTGTTCCCACTCTCTTAGCTGCTTAGTCATGGACCTACATGGAGAAATTTCTATCCCATTAAATATCCCTATATTTTAGGCATCTCCGGTAAGAAACATTGCCTTTCTTCTTCCTCAAAATAGAATTAGTAGTACTAGTATTATTTCCTCTGCATATTTATTTTATCTAAGCAAACTTTATTCACCCCTTTTACCACGTGTGAATCTCCATTTTTACCGCGTGTAACATGCCTATTTCCTAGCATTGTATCTCTTCTTTCTGGTACTATCTTTTATGCTCCTAATATTTTCTATTCTGTAATTTATCAGCTTACAGGGTTTTTAGATCTGAGTAAACTCCTTTTTTCTTGCCTCGTAATCCTTTTTGTATTCGCATTTTTCTGAGACATGTTTTTTATTTCTTTTCAGTTTTTACATTTTTCGATGAACAATAAAAACTGAGTTTAAAATACACTATACCTCAGAGTCTTGTTTGTCGATAAGAGTTTATTCTAGCTGTTCGACTGTTGCACATTTTCTACAAAACAAATGCATCTAAAAACAGCATAGTCTCTTTCTGATGTGGGCTTAAGGCTAGACGGATGTGTTTGGGCTAGCTCTATATTTTGACAAGGTTTTCATGACTGACGCATTTACAGTCAGACGTTTTATTTACAAGTCGCAATTATTGTTCACAGGTAAATATCAAACCATGGCCAACTGAGTAGGGACATTTTTGTACTTGTCACAGCATTCATATCTAAAATAGTTCCCAGACAATATAAAGTCATATTTATTTTACATAACCAATACATGTTTATTTCGATTGTGTGTAAGGACTTTTAACGTAGACCCTTACATTAGTAATTATGTCTATAATTTTCATACCTTTTATGTATCATGTTTTATTGTGTACCTTTTCTGTTGTCATTGACAAAATTTTAACTTCTGTTTTACATGCTGGCATGTGTTGGACGACTTTTAGAAATTGACTTCCAAATTAATGTATCTATTATTTAACATCATGATGTATTACTCATTGGATCCTTATTATCTAACATATAGAATTATGTTGACCGGATTTTAAAAGTTGGACCTAAATAGCATTTAAGATGACAAGCCAAACTTTGATTCTGTCTAGTCAATTTTCATTTGTTATTGTTGTACCTTGCTTTTAGCAATAAACTAACATATTTCACTGCAATTTATATTTAAAAAAAGAGGGATAATATAATATAGTTTCTTGACATAAAGCAAATTATACCTGTGGACGAAATCAAAATCTAACAATTTAAAAAAAATATATGTTTGATAGCACATACAATCTCTTGATCTCATCAGCCATTAACAAAGTTTTAGTGGCCAAGACGGTATTGTCACCCTCGGAACCACTAGCATCTCCTAAAAGTTCAGCCTTTCCTCTCTATGGTAAGGGTGGTGGCAATGTGGTAATGCCAGACCTACCCAGCTAACAGGACTCTAGTGAAAACCCAGGACGAGTAAATGTCAGGATCCATCATCCTCTAGACTACCTCTTGGCTAGGAGCAAAGTGTAGTATCCGATTTGATACTACACTTCATTATTTCTGTTTTCAGTCAGTAAAGGGAAAATCTGGATTTTACATACATTAAAAACCGACCTTGTGTCTAACTCTGCCCTCGTAGGGAGACAAGTAAATAGAGACTCTGCATGTTGCAAAAAAGGGTGTGTCAAGCACGGAACTACAAATCCATGCATGAAAGATCAATTGTATTATTGCATAGATTCAACAATTTAATACAATTGTATCATTGCATAGATTCAACAATTTAAGTAGAGTTTGCTTAAAGAAAAAAATTCATTTCTATGTTTAATTTAATTCAGTTTATGGAAAACTGAAGTCGTTTTACCCATGCTGTTTACAGATTTTATGTAGACATGTAATGTATGCTATGAAAAGAAAGATCGTCTGTCTGTGGCAAAGTGTTTTTGCCGCAAGCAAACAAGTATCCACACGTGAACATTTAAAATAATTGTAGCAGCCATCATGCGGGCCCACGAGGTAAAAGAGTGAGGGTTGCGCCGTGTATCATTCATTGGGGATTGAACCCAGAGCGTTCGGATTACAAGATAGAATCTTGTTATTTCTGTGTGAGGACAAGAGTCCACTTATTCAAATGAGCATAATTTTGCAAGGGCAAATTCTCATTGAAATAAAAAGAGTAGAAACTTTCCTCCCGGGGTGATGATATAATTACGATATGTCGAGTGTTCAGCAAGAGAAAAGGAGTAAGAAATTGAATTGGCGTTTTGTGTCAGATTACTCGATTAATGAGAGTCGTGTTTTCAAGAATTGTTAATTATAATTTTAGAGTCAAAAATTTGGAGAGTTGGCGTAGTTGTGTTTTGGAGAATTGTTAATTACAATTCAGGAGTAAGACGTTTGATTTTGTTTCGAGTGTGCGTGTTTTTTGGGGGGTTTTTCAACTTTCACTTCTACAAAAATAGCATAGAATAATGTAGTGTGTTAAGAGAAAAATATTTTTTTATTATTAATCAGAAATTTTTTTTATTATTAATAACAAAAATTTTGTTATTATTTATCAGAAAATTTTTTTTTATTATTAATCATAAAAATTATTTTATTATTAATCATAAAAATTATTTTATTATTAATCATAAAAATTATTTTATTATTAATCATAAAAATTATTTTATTATTAATCATAAAAATGAAAAAACGGGCAAGTAAATTTAGTTCCAGTGATAGAATGCAAATACTTAGGATTATAAAAAAATATTCAGAATGCTCTGGATAATCAGGGAAGAGGTTTGATAAAGAATTTTTGAAAAAGATTTAACGCAAAGAAAAGATGAAATTCTTTTCAGCACTGACCTTGAGATTTGCAACTTTTCACTCTTTTCAGATGTTCAAAACCTTTTACGGGATACACCGAATTCAATTTCCTTTAAAAACAATAAAAATACATAGGTTAGAGCAGTGTTTCCCAAACTAAACAAGTATACACCAGTTTCTATTTAAGTTTTTTTGAGAAATTAATTAGAATTCACATTCCCGGGTGTATCAAAAATTGTATTTGTCAACCTGTGAAACTATTGTGGTCAGAGGTGTTTATCTTGGTGTCAGCTGTGCTAGCAGAGATATTCTGGGGTGGAATCTTATCATCCTGGCATATAATAGTCACATCTCTGTTTAGAGGAGCGTTGTCTTTAGATCCTCAAAATGTGGTCTGCTGCCTGGCCGAACGGGAAATAATCAGTCATATTAAGGTTAGTCATTAATTCTCTGCAGAGAATTGATTATCTAGACTTTGGAAAAAGAGACCATAGCAGCTAGAAAATCAACACTTTATAAAAAAGTGGACAAGTAATTTTACATAAAAATAGTATTTATTTTTATCACTGCATTTCGAAAATCACACAATTCGAGTCACCTGCGCTATGCAGAATATATCTTGTCTGATGTGTTTACAACGCCTGCTTTCTCTCTCATGACGACAAAAAGAGAGAAAGAAAAGTTCAACAAAAAGAACAAGAGTCACTTGTGGTATTTTATCCACCAGCCCCCACGCATTCCTGGCTGCCGCCATCACTAGTTGTCAGGCTGCAGGTGATTTGACCTTTCCACACCTCAAGCACTGAACGACCTGGGTTATTGATAACAAACCTGCCAACGGAGGTGAGGAGAAATTTGATTGACAGGGCCCCCTTTTAATGCCAGATACAACAATATTGCAAAAACAATATACATTAGCCTCAAGTCTGGTTCGGGGCCATGCAAAAAGGAGCAAACTACCATTGTCTTGTGCCACAAACTTTGTCAAAACTTTTAGGAAGCATTGATGCTCATCATAATTATCCATTTTATCATCTTTCTTCCCTTGGTCAGCAGTCTGACCTTTTCTGACAGCCTGCGATCTTAGTCTTGAGGATTGATTCCATTCACATGTCTATGACTAAGATACTTATTGATGGTTTGCATCCGTTTTTTTATTGAGTCGTCCAATTATTTTTTTACAATTCGTTCAACTTTCCTCCGGCTCTCCACCTCAAGATCTCTGAATTTTATATCCAAAAATTGCCCTTCTCAACATGGCCAAACCAACATAGATGACTGATCAAGAGTTCATCAAGCTTTGGTAAATTCATCCTCACTAACAAGGTATCAGATATGCAGGATCTGATCTAACCTGACATTGCATATCTATCTGATCATTGCTCTGTCAATACGCTGAAGACATGTGAATGAAGACTGGCTGGGAACCCAGCAATCACCTTCATACAACATCATGCACCTAACACAGCTGCTATGTACCTGGTAATGAGAGGGATAGCTTGTGATGTCAGAACTGGCAACAATTTGTGGAACTTACCCCATGCCGATTTCCCCTATGATAAAGCTAAACTTGCAACCACCTGCAGCACTTAACATATCCCCAATGGTTTTATCTATTATACTAAACACTGAAAACTAGTATTTAACATCATGCTGTATTAGGGATTTTCTGATAGGAAAAAAGGGATAATGTAATATAGTTTTTTTTTAATCAAAATGTGACAATTTTTTTAAAACTACATTTGATAGCATGTGCAATACCTTGTACTCCTCAACCACTAACCAGAGCTGGTAACAAAAAAGGTCCATTTTCTTTTTGTACTAATCAGTCACTACTTATCAAGGCTAAAAGCCATTCGAGGATAAGGTTAAAGACCCTGAGCCATATTAAATACAAATTAAACAAAAAAAAAACACACATAAAAAATTCTTAAACTTTTAATTCATCACAGATTCTCGGCATTCTTTAGACGTGGTTGACTGAAGATCGTTCTGCCCAGCTTTTTTTCAAGAGTTACGAAATGTGAGCCGCACTTGTGGATTGTTTAGTTATGTTTTCACTTACTGCTGCGTGTATAAGCCATTATACACCCGTGTCGCTGTCGGAAACCCAGATTCTTGCTTGTCTATAGATACAATCACTTGGACGTCAATGTTTAGTTTTTAATAAAGGTTTATTACAAAGAGAAGAACAGTCACAAAAAAAAAAGTCAGAGCGACAGGTCACTTTCGTACGCGTTAGAAATGAAAAAGATAGATAGACGAATAGTTTAAAATCTGATCAATGTTTAGATCAAAAAGTACATGAACGTGTCTAATAATTTTATAGTTATGCCACGCTCTGTTCTTTTTTTTCTGTTTTTATTGAAATGTCTTTTCTTTAAATGATGTTTATTTATACATGAAATTTTTTTTCCCGTTAATAATCTGTATATTCTGCTCATAGCATTTAAAGTTGTTGCAATTTTCGGAGGAAAAATAACTGTGCGATGTCAAACAAATGTTTGTGTTCAAGAAAATGTTATTTTTTAGTGATTTCTGTTCTGGGGTCACCTCTGACCCTTAAGGTGTCACTCAAAATTTCCATTCAAACAATGGTCCTCCTTATGTAACAATTTAGCTCTGACTTTTTGATCAAGTTCATCCCAATAGAATTTAAGTCCGCTGATTGCACCAATCGATTGACATACTGTTCCTCTTTGCTTTAAGGTTGATGTACTTCTGACAGAGTTGTAGTTTAAGTTTTGGGTCATTATCTTGCACGAGTACAAATCCTTGACCCGCAAGCCAAGTTCCAGATGTGATCACGTGATGAATTGCGTGTGTCTCCAATATACTGTGATATCTGATCTGATTCAATTTGCCTTTCATCTGGTGCAAATACCTGCTGCAGCAAAGGGTGAATTAGTGATAACAGTTTGAGATGTATGAATATTATCGTCTGAGTTAAGATGTTAATAAAAGTATTCAGCTTGATAAAATAAAGAAAAAAATATTTAAGTTTTTGTCAGCAAATGAGTGTTTTATCAATGCCATTTTTAACATTTAAAAAAAAAAAATGGTGAAAATATCCCAAACCAAAATTTTATTTTCATGTTATCTAAACTACAAACTTTGGTACTGGTCCAGATTTTTGAACCAGACAAAACTGACTTTTGCCGACGCTAAAATACGTAAACAGCTAGAAAAGGCCAAATAAAAACGAATCAGTGTCAAAATCTAAATGAGGCTTATTTTCAACATGTAAAAAAGTAATGAAATTTATGACAATTTATTTATTTTCTGACAAAGAAAATCAATGAATTTTTAAAATATTTTACAGGAAAGTTAAAAGTTTTTTGTTTTTTTTCAATAAATTGTGTGTTTTTTTTAAACACAATCAATGCAACAATGATTTTTACAGATTTTTTTTGTGTTTTATTTTTTGGGAACTGGTACAGCTTTTGAAACGGAGAAAAATCGACTAGGTTAGGGTTAGTTTAGGGTTAGGGTAAAAAAAAACAGTTCACTTTTTTTCCGATTCATTTAGCAGATTTCTGCCTGCCAGTAATGTTAAGAGTTACTCAATTTACAGGTAAATTTGTTGTCTGCCTTTCAAGCATTCTGATTGGCTAAGCGCTTCAGCATCTTTCGGCTGTTAACGTAAATGGTCGGAAGATGCCAAAGCAAAAGTCGATTTTGTCTGGTTCAAAAGCTGTACCAGTACCAAAACTTTTAATGTGAACACATAAACCTTTGCAAAACAATGGTACAAAATTGATTTTGGTAGCTCAATTAGCCACCGAATTATGACTGTTCAAACTTCCTCGGAAATTAGAAAATTTGCTGTCTTATATGCTATTGGTCCAGAAGTCCAATTTCAGAGTATAACTAAAAATGAAGGCTTTGAACAAGTAAAAATTCTTTACAGATGTAATGGCATCTTGTGGTAAATGAAAATCAGATTCTGCGGGATGCGGAGAAAACATTCAATGATGATACTCATATCATACTACCTTGTATCGGAGATATGTCCTCGACAATCAGTCTGACAGTGACGTTGCTGCTGTCAGGCTGAGGTATCACCCTGTTTAGTCTCAGGAGGTCCACCCTCCCAGGCTTTACCTTCTCTTTGAGAAAGTGTTAGTTTATAGCTAATCGCCTGGGAATGCCGACGGGGCTGCTCAGGTATTTTTGTAGGCCAGAGTGCGCTAATCCTATTGCACTGGCTTTTCAAACCCACACCTGACCTTGTGTCTGACTTTCTGGGGAGGAGGTAAATAAAATATTCATATTAATATGAAAAATGAAAAAAGGGAAACCTAAAATTGTTTATATGTTCATAAACATTTCGCCTTTATTTCAAGACTTTCTCAAGATGACTGATTTGAAGAAAAACATAGAAGTCAATATTTGAAATTACGTATTCTTTTAACTTTAAGCAAGCTAGACTCATTAAATTAATTTTAAATAAATCTTGACAAAGACTTATTGAATCAGCATTCATTATAAATGCTGACATAATTTAACAATGTAACAGCTTCTAAAATTTATCTCCTTTAATCAGCAAATTTATACTAACTGAAAAAAAACTTGAATTTAGAAGTAGGCCAGCTATTTTACACCACATTTCCAACATAACTTTGTACATAAAATCGATATTAATAATAAAAAACAAAAACACACATACACATTCATTCCACTTCATAAATGCACCAGAGGTTTTGAATTCTATTGTCTATGTTTTGTTTGAAAAAAAGAACAAACCCCATTCTTTTCACGTCATAGACACTCCATGTATTTTCAAATATTGACTTCTACGTTTTTCTTCAAATCAGTCATCTTGAGAAAGTTTTGAAATAAAGACAAAACGTTGATGAACAATTTTCGGTTTTCCTTTTTTCATTACGTTGGATTATTATTTCCATAATTATCATCATATCAATTTATAGATGCTGTTCCAAATCTTATACGAATATGCTGCTGGAGTTTTAGTGCGTAATCAGGAGATGGCAATTTTGCAATAGTCGTGAGTTGGACCTTTTTCAGACGATTCTCCACCTCTGAAGTGGCGAGCCAGCAATTTTTGCAAGTTGCAGGAGTTGCATTTTTTAAACACAACTCTGAGGTCATATTTTTTCAGCTGACTCTACCACCTCCAGAGCATATATACATTTGATTAATTTACATAAATATTTCTATTACTAATGGAAATTTGATATCTGTCTATCTGAAGCCGATTATTTCCATTAATAATGGACTATTATACTATCTTTTAATGCTCAATTCAGTTTACTATACTATTTCAGACTCAATGCTCAATTCAGAGGCAGGGGGTAGTGTAGTATATGTTCATTCATCATGATAGCTTCCTCCCAGGTATTACCTCATTCTTTGGAAGGGAGGGGGTAGAGTAGTATCTGTTCTGTGGTCATGAGACCATTCTCCCAGGTATGACCTCCTCCACTGGGGGAGGGGGGATAGTGTAGTATATGTTCATTCATAATGATACCATCCTACCAGGCTTGCAAAAATATGCGACCAGAAGGGAGTATATATTTGCTAGTATTAAAAAAAAGTTTTTTGAAAAATGAAGGATTATAAAAATAATTTACCCGATTATTTTCATTGTTTGTTTTTTATCCAAAATAGGAGAAGAAACAGCATCCACTGGAAAAAGAAAAAAAAGTCTTTAACACATATGCAATTTCTTAACAATTAAAAATATTATGCTTCGCTAGTGTTCACACTAATTATTGTTTTCATTTCTCGTTTTCTTGCCTCATGCTTGAGGTTAGATATTTCATAAATGACTTCTAACTTTTCCAAGCGAAATGTTGCCATTTCACTTGTGTCGCCAACCAGGATCCCCTCCATGTCTTAAGTGACCTACCATGTGGTTGGTTTTGTTTGGTTTGATTGTTTTGTTTTACAGCATATCAACCCTTTTCGAATTATTTAATGCCGAATACGGTCATTTTAGTAAAAGTCGTTATGCGTTAAGTTCTATATATCTTCAAATATTTATTCATGGTTTGGTTGTTTTGTAAAAGAAAATTGTTGTTTTTGTTTTTGGCTTTGCAGAACATGATTAAGTTTTTCAAAGGGAAAGGAAAAAGGTGTACTCGATAAAAACATGTTTATTTTTCTTTCCTTAAGCCAGGCTTTTCAAAGATTAAAATCTTATCATCAGAGGAATTACATAGATGGATAAGTTGGCAAGGAAATAGCCAAAATTCGAAAAATTTAAGAAACAATATAAAGTAATGGAAAGTAAGAGTGTGTGTGTAAAAAGGTTGTCGTGGAGATTGCATTAAACATGTGGTAAATCCGATAGAATGATGTTCAGTTCAACCGTAGATAAAGCACTTATTCGGATATAATTTTGAGAATTAGGGCCATTTTAAAATACTTCCGTGGACCGTGAATGAAAGAGGTGTTTAAGGAGTTGAGTTTAAAATGTTGTATATATTTCAAGCAGTCAGTGAAAAGTGTAAGTAGTTACTTTGATCGAATCTAAGGAATGAGAGAGAATTTTCTGGTCGAAGACGAAGCCAGTAAAAAAATGGAGAGGGGTGTGAAATTAGGGAAGTGGAGGAGGAGGTTAAATGGATGGAACTATGGCCGATGCTGGGAGTAGGGTAGGGAGGGGCTTGTTTAGTTACAGCTCATTGCTAGTAAGCAACAATATAGTGCCAGGCCTGGACTGGCTTCAGTTAGGAGTTGGGGTGGGGTTTCAATAAAATATTACAGTAGTGTTCTGGTCAGTAAGTAAACAGTTCGGGGAAGTGGGGGGGCTGTATTTAAACGGATGTTTTTAGACAAAACTATATATAATTCAGAAAGTTTAAAAGAGTTCAAATTGGGAATTAGGGCTCAAACGATTGGACATCTGGAATTTACATGTTTATTAGAAACATGTATAATAGCTACAGCAGCTAAAAGCAAAAATATTATTAACTCTAAAAACGAACTTATCTCAAATTGCAGGCACAAGCGAAAATTTTAATACATCAATTTCATTACTCCCTCTGACACCCCTCCTTCCAGCCAACAACACCCCCCATCAAACATTAGACTAATTCTTAAATTTTATAATTTGTTAACTCTTCACCTTTCCAACCTTACAAGTAATCATCCCAATAACATAGCGTATTTTCCCTGTGCACCTAATAACTTTATTAACCCATAATACTTAACATAAATTGAGAACTAACATTATTTTCCTCTACTCCAACATTCTAATTCCTATTCCCTTTTTCAATTACTAGCTAACCCCCCTTACATACTTATTCATTGTCTTTCTTATCTCCCATTTACATACAATCCATCGACTCTGTGGACGCGGCGCTCTACCGACAATCCTTTTTTCATAGATTCCAAAACTCTCACCTTTAAACTGTGCTCCCCGGTTACTACTATAATGGTCTAGTTGCCCCCCCCCCCCATAATCTATCTGTAATTTCAATACTCCATGTCATCACTTCGGTTACATAATTCAACCCAATCCCACCCCATAATCCTTATACTAGAACTTGTTTCAAACATATTGACGCTGTTCCCAATCCTAACTACAGTAATATATTAAAGTACCTTATTTAGTCATGCATCTAATATTTAACTAACTGGGAAATCTATAAATTCTTTAAACATTTAACTCTGAAATACTATAATTATCCGGATAATTACATTATAAACACGTAAATTCCAGATTTCCAATTATTTGAGCCCTAATTCCCAATTTGAACCCTTTTAAACTTTCTGAATTATATATAGTTTTGTATAAAAACATCCGTTTAAATACGCCCCCCCCCTTCCTCGAACTGTTTACTTACTGACCAGAATACTACTGTATTAGTTTATTGAAACCCCACCCCAACTCCTAACTTAAGCCAGTCCAGACCTGGCACTATATTGTTGCTTACTAGTAATAAGCTGTAACTAAACAAGCCCCTCCCTACCCTACTCCTAGCATCGGCCATAGTTCCATCCAATTAACCTCCTCCTCCACCCCTCTCCATTTTTTACTGGCTTTGTCTTCGACCAGAAAATTCCCTCATTCCTGAGATTTGATCGAAGTAACTACTTACACTTTTCACTGACTGCTTGAAATATATACAACATTTTAAACTCAACTCCTTAAACACCTCTTTCATTCGCGGTCCACAGAAGTATTTTAAAATGGTCCTAATTCTCAAAATTACATCCGAATAAGTGCTTTATCTATGGTTGAACTGAACATCATTCTATTGGATTTACCACATTTTGAACATTTTTAATGCAATCTCCACGAAATCCCTCCGCCATCTTAAAATCTTTCGTCACCGGACACTTTGTCATTCACCAACTGGACGGACTCTATATTTTGACAACCTTTTTACACACACAATCTTACTTTCCATTACTTTATATTGTTTCTTAAATTTTTTGAATTTTGGTTATTTCCTTGCCAACTTATCCATCTATGTAATTCCTCTGATAAGATTTTAATCTTTGAAAAGCCTAGCTTAAGGAAAGAAAAATAAACATGTTTTTATCGAGTACACCTTTCATCTTCGATTGTTCAATAACAATCGAAGATGAAATAGATTTGTCATCCGCACATCTTTATCTCTCTTCCTTCATTTATTTTTATAATTGCTTTATCTCGTATATTGAGCTTAAACCATTTCACTATAGGTTCAATTCTCTAAAAGTATACTTTTAGTCTCATATTTTACATATATATATATATATATATATATATATATATATATGATATGTTGCCTACATACATATATTTGTACAAATAAAACAGTTTTACCTATATGTCCAGACAGTAGAGCTATATTTTATTACAAATTTGTATTTATACAAACACTTTGACTACATGTGTGCATACATGTTTCGGTTACGATCATATTCAAGATGTAGTCTCATCAGGCTACAACTAACAAAGAAGAAAACTGAAAATGACGAATGAGTTTTGGAAGAGATAGCGAAGGGAGTGATCTGGAGGCATGCCGCCCTAAAAGGAGAGGGGAGCCTAAGCGGAAGTCGAAAATCATGTGACTGGTCTGCTCCGTGGTGGTCGTTGCTCTCACCATCATTATTGCTGTAAGCCTGGCTGCTGACCAAATCACGCAGATGCCTGCCGTTGGGTTTTTAGCAGTTTTATTCAACATAAACCAAAAGACAGAAATTAACTGTATTGTACGAGAGAGAGAAGGAAGGAATTACTATAGTATCAGTCAGGCCATTTTGAGTTACTGTGCCCTCTCTTCAGACCGCAGCACACTGGCATTTTTTAACGTCTGCTTCTGTTGATGAGTCAAGAAAAAGACTGAAAAGACCCAAACCGCTGCGATGTCATTTCCGCTTTTCACCTTCACTCCTCCCACCTTTCAAAGTGTCCTCGCACCTTTGCCCCCCCCCCCCCACTATCTAACATATGGACAATTTGGGCATTCATATATATATATATATATATATATATATATATATATATATATAAATGCACATAGTTATTTGTTGCATTCTGCTTACCTTTGAATATATAAACCACATCACTCCCGTTCCTTTCGTTGTACACCAAGTTGACAACACACGCGGGCTGGTATACCCCGTGGTAGTTGTTGCTGTCACCATCATCATAGTAGTTAGCCTGGCTGCTGACAAAACCATGCAGACATCTGTTGGGTTTTTAGCAGTTTTATTTAAACGTAAAACAAGAGACAGAGATTGAATGGTTTTTACGAGAGAGAGAGAATGAAGGACTTTACTTGGAGAGATACCTTTTCACTTTTTGGCACCTGTGTCCACCGTCCCCTACCCTTTTCTTGGGCTGGTGAGGACTTTGAGTTCTTCACATCTGATCTATCTGCTGATTAGCAATTGAGAGGCAGAATTAGCCCCGAGTGTAATGACATCATTTTTAACTTCGGCTTATACTCCTCCCTTTCCTTTGAGACACTCTCCTTCCGGCCCTCTTTGTTATCTAACAATGCTCTCTCTCTCTCTCGTACACATACATGATTTCTGTCTTAGTCTGTGTTAAATAAAACTTCTTTAAAAACCAAACAGGTATCCGCGTAGTTCTCGATCAACAAGCTAGAGACAGTAGTTAACAGCGCTAGCCTTGACGAAACCTGGGTTACAACAAAAGATGCACAGGTGTATGATCTTAAGTAACCCACGGACAGCTGATGAGGTACATTATTTCCGGTGACTAAACAAGATGGCTGCCCATAGATTACTTAGTACTTCTACAAAATATGAACCGAACTGTTGTTTTTTTTAACCTAACCCTAAACTAAGTTGTAGGCTTAGTTTGGCGGAAGTCATTTTGTTTCAGTTCAAATTTTGTAGAATCGCCGGTTACTTTGCTCAGAACTGATATTTATGGTAATTTAACATTCTTATATCTTCTATTAAATATTACATTTTGGCACTTCTGCAATTTAGAGACGGGGCGAATTTATTTGTTTTCATTTCAGAAGAGCTACAATAGTGTAAGGGGCAAAACCCTTTTTTATTTCACTTTTAGAACATAATTTCTCCGAAAATGGACGTAAATGCTCTGAATAAGCGCGATTTTTTAGTTTTTTTTTATATTGTAAATAAAAACTTCGTGTTTCATTTTTTAAAGTGTAAAAAAAAAAAAAAATGTGTTAACTAAACAAGATGACCGTTTTAATTTAATTTTGAAAAAAAAAAAAAAAAATACTGTTGATTTTCACAAATTTTAATTTCTTAAATCAATGTTCTATTAATTAATTGAATTTGCATTAATTCTTATTTATTTATTCCTGATTTAATTTTGAAAAGAAAAAAATCATATTCAGGGCATCTACGCGCATTTTCAGAGAAATTATGTACTAAAAGAGGGTTGTCTACCCCTTACATTATTGCACCTCTTCTGAAATGAACAACAAATAAATTCACCCTTTCCCTAAAGTGCAGAAGTGCCTACATTTCTAAACGCAAATAGGTCACAAATTAATAGGTAAACTTCGAAACTGTATTGCAAAATTTATTGTTTTTGATGAATTTCCAAACTGTATTTATTTTAAAATAACTTATGTCGCCAATAGTAACGTTTGCTCAACTGAAATAATTTCATTCTTTTTAAAATGATTTACGACGTCAAAGTAACTTTTAAAACGATTTTTTTTTATATTATTAAAACTACGAAAACACGTGTCTTTATTCCTTTCTCTTCGAGACTTGAATTAATTGATTCATTGAAAAAACAAACAAACAACAAGTTTAATTATTATTACAATTACGAATAACAATCCGATGTCGTTTGGGTAAAAATATTTAATTATTGACAAATTATCAACTTTTAATTATTTTAAAAGAAAATGTTAAAAATTCACGCGGCCCTTTTAAACAGAGGAAACTTACTGAATTTCACCGGTTCGTAATAAATATCGTTCAAAACAGCTTCGATTTGCATTTCTTTCTTCGAATATGTCGTCTAATATTTATGAAACGTTCAATGGTCTGATAAGGAAGGTAATTATAAAAACAATCGACGAAATTAAAACAAATTCATAAAAACATTGCTGGACACTATGCGGCTTCTCCGGAAGCGATTCAGACATTTAAATTTGATCACATGATAGCTAGAGTTGCTTCCCTTGAACCTGTCGAAATTATTCGAAGTAAGACCCAAATAGCATTTAGGTTGACAAGCAAGTTCTGACTAGATAATTTTCATTTGGGTAAACGTTACTATTGGTGGCATAAAAGATTTTAAAGGAAATACAGTTGGGAGATTAGTCTAAAACAATTTATTTGGGTTTACCTTGTGTGACCTATTTGCGTTAAAAATAAGCATGTAAACATTACTATTGGCGACATAAACCCTAAATAAACATGAACATATCCTGGAAGAAATAACATAGCTGATGCATAATTACTTTACTCACGACCAATATTTACATTAACTTTACATGCTTATATTTTGTAGTAAATATTAATTTTTAATGCAAATACGTCACAAATGAGTAGGTAAACCCAAATAAATTGTTTTGGATAAATTTTTCTAGCTGTATTTCCTTAAAAATAATTTAGGTCGCCAATGGTAAGGTTTAACTTCATGGTGCTTCTCCAGATTAGACCTCGAGCTAAAATCGACTTGGCGTGGTTAGAGTCAGGGTTAGGATTAGGGTCAGGGTTAGGGTCAGAGTTAGCTCGGGTCATAATCTGAAAAAGTATCAACTTCATTTGTTATTGATGTACCGTGTTATCTAACATAAAGTTATCTTGTTGGATTTCCAAAATTAGAGCCAAATAGCATTTAGGCTGACAACCAGACAATGCTTCTGCCTAGCCAATTTTCATGTTATTGGCAATATAATAATGTATTTTGCTACAACTTTACTTTAAAAATTACTTAGACGACTGCTAATATGAAACATTTTTAAGTAATCACCTGAAAATAAAAATCGATGCTTTTGAACTTTCTTGACTGGATCAATTGTATTTCGGTTATACTACATTTTGTATTATCTCCTTTTACCGATGTTAAGTTATTTTTAAAACAATTTTTTTTTATTCCGAATCATGTTTGTGTTGAATGACCGTGTTAGTGACAAAGCAAAGGTTTTTTAATTATTCAATTCAATTAATTTGGCAAAAAATAAAACAAGCTTCAGTTGCCATGTAGGGAAAGCATGATAGAAATTTACACAGAAGAGGATACAGTAACCCAGCACCTGTCCAAATTCACCTTGAATTGCTGCATTGTTGGCGCATATATTACCTCTCTTGGGAGTCTATTCCAAGGTCCAGGGATCCTGATTGAGAAGGTGCCCCTCCTCCGCTTCAATCGAAATCGGCGGTGAAATAGTTTCTTGTGGTGTCCACGTAGACCTCTTTCTGGTGCAGAAGTGAATAATAGGTTCTGAAGTACATCGTAATGACCATTGAGGAGATTGTAGGCAAAAATGAGATCACTGCAAAATCGTCAACACTCAAGGGAGAAAAGGTTAAGTTTCTTGAGTCGGCTTTCATTATCTTTTAAAACATTCTTTCTCCAATCAATTTGGATTTTTTGTTTTTTGTTTTTATTTAGGATTTAGAAAGGAATTGTTTATTTTTATTTTATATTATCTTTAGTTTTATATCTTTTCAAATTATGACTTTTGGTAATTCTCTTTACCAACTTATCCATTTGCATTCCTCTGAAGATAAGATATCATTCTTTGAAGAGACATGGCTTAAGGAAGGGATAATAAAATTTCTTTTATTTGAAACCCCTTGTTTTGAACAACTGATGACCTAATAGATTTTGTATTTTATACAATCTTTATCCCATCTTTTACTTGTTATATATATATATAACTTGACTTGACTTGGTCCCTTAACCCCCTCCTGGGTCGTAGGGGCGCTGCACCAATGAACTCCACACCAGCTGTCTCCACTTCTGACGGTCATGGGCAATGGACTGGGTTGTAGCGAAGTTGTAGCCTGTCCACTCTTTGATGTTGTCCGTCCATCTTTTGTGTTGTCTACCTCTCCTTCTCTTGCCTTGCACTGCTCCCTGCAGGATGGTTTTGGAGAGACCACTGCCCCTTGTCACGTGACCATACCATCCAAGCTTTCTTTTTCTTACAGTTGTCAGCAAATCTTCGTAGTTGTTCAGATTTGCGTTGATGAGCGCGCGAACTTCTTCGTTTGTGACACGGTCTGAGTACGAGATGCCAAGCACTCTTCTGTAGCATCTCATTTCTACCGTTCAGATTTTTCTTTGGAGCTCGGCTGTCAAGGTCCATGACTCGCATGCATACAAAAAGATGGATAATACTAGTGTATGCAGCAGCTTCAGTTTGCAACGGAGACTAATGTTTCCGTCTTTCCAGATTGATTTCAGTTTTGCAAGTGCTGCTGCCGTTTGTGCTGCTCTTGCCAGGATTTCAGTCTTGGATCCTTTGTTGCTGAGTATAGCGCCAAGGTATTTGAAATGGTTTATGGTTTCCAGTTCTTGGCCGTTGGCTGTTATCGTTGTTGATAATGGTTGTCCACTATTCGTCATCAGCTTCGTTTTTTCAGCATTGATCTCCATTCCGTACCTCGTGGATGTTCTGTCGAGGCGGCTCACTAGATTAGAAAGTTTTGTTTGATTTCCGGCAAGTCCATCAATGTCATCGGCGAATCTGAGGTTTGTGATGGTTCGTCCACCAATGCTGACTGTGCCCACGTGATCATCAAGGGCATCTGACATGATTCGTTCAAGGAGGATGTTGAAGAGTGTTGGCGACAACAGACAGCCCTGGCGAACACCAACCGCAATGTGAAACCAATCCCCCACTGAACCCTGAACGAGAACTGCACTTGTGGCTTTAGTATACAACTCCTGTATTATTTTGATCATTTTTTGACCCATGTTGTATTTCTTCATTGTTGACCACAGTGCGTTATGCCAGACCCTGTCGAAGGCTTTCCTGAAATCAACAAATACATGATATAATTCTTGTTGTTCTTGTCTGTACTTCTCGCTCAGAACTCGTAGATTGAAGATTTGTTCTGTGGTGCTTCTACCCCTACGGAATCCAGCTTGTTCTTCAGCGATGATCTCTTCTGCTTGTGGTCTAAGTCTGTTCAAAATGACCCTCAGCATTACCTTGCTGGCATGGCTGATAAGACTAATGGTCCTGTAATTTTGACACAGCTGTAGATTACCTTTCTTGGGAAGGGTGATGATGAGTGACTGTGTCCAAGTTGACGGCCACTCTCCAGTCTGCCAGATTTTGTTGCAAATTTGTGTTAGGATATCGGTTACTGTTGTTCCTCCCTTCTTAATCATTTCGGCTGGGATGTTGTCTACTCCTGCTGCTTTTCCCGTTTTCAACGATTTAATAGCATGTACTACTTCTTCCCGTAGGATTGGGTGGTCATCACTGTTCGTTGACTCCTGACTGATTAGAACACTGATATCACCGTTGTTCTGCAAATATATGCTCCCTCCGGTCGCATACTTTGCTAGGGAGGGAGGATGAAATCATGATGAACGAACTACATACACTGAACCCTAAAGGAGGAGGTATTAACAAACATATACTACACTAATCCTCAAAGGAGGGGTCATTTCTGGTAGGATGGTATCATGACAACAGTACAGGTACTACAGTACCCCTTCCAAAATAGAGGAGGTACTACCTGGGAGGATCTCCCCATAAAAGCAGAAGGTAATGCCTGTGAATATAGTATCATAGCAACAGAAAAGATATTACACTATCACCTGTCCCCCCCCCCCAAAAAAAAAGACGGTAGTCCCCGGGAAGCTGGCTTCATGACAAAAGAACAGATACTACATTAACAGGAGGATGTAAGACTTGGGAGGATTAAAAAAGGAGGAGGTAATTCCTGAGAGGATGGTCCTATGACAACAGAACCGATACTACATTAACCTATCCCCATTAAAAGATAATACAATAATAGATTAAATCAGTTTTTATTCGGAGGGAGGGGGTCATTCATTTATAAATGCCGAGTTATAAACACATTTTTTTTTAATAGTTTCTTGGTCCTTTCCCTGAGAACCCACTCCCTATTTTAATTCGATGAATTTCTGTAAATAAATAAATGTATTTATGAAAACAAAGTTTTTTCAACAATTTGAAGATATTTTAAGTAGGATGCCCCCCAAGAGTAAATGTGGTATTGTGGTGACTGAGATTGTTCTAGTAAGATAGACATTTCTATAACCATTGACCAAGGATGAATTCAGTAATGTGGCTTTAAAGGCCCAGTCTATGGTGGAAGAGCTGCGGACAGTGTTTACAGAGAATGGTAGGGGGTGGACGAGGTTGTTCATGCCACTCTCTTCTTCTCCTTCGTCTTGTCTCTTCGTTTTCCCTCCTCTTCTCCTCAAAGTCCACAATGCCTTAACGTGTTGTTTTTCTTTACATGTTCTGATCCCTGTCAGTTTGTTCACACGAGGACAAGTCTATGTTGTTTAGGGTCAGTGTGTGCTTCAGCTGGTCTTTATAGCGCATTTTCGGGTCTCCTCATGGTTTGGTCCCGTTGGCAAGCTCGCCATAGAGCATTTTCTTGGGGAGCCTGGATGGATCCATTCTATGGATATAGCTTGCCCAGCGGAGGCAATGGTGGATGAGGCTCGATGCAAAATTTCTGTGTTAGATGTGTGGCTCTCCCAAGGGATTTTTAGAATTTGTCTCAGTTTTTGTTACTGGAAGAGCTCTAGTTTTTTTTATATCACTTCTGTATAAGGTCCACATTTCGCACGTCTATAGAAGTGTAGATAGAACTACTGCCCGAGAGACCATGATTTTCTGACCATCGTCAGTGCATGATTGTTGAATACACGGCAGTTTAATCGACCAAAGGCGGAATAGGCTGCCCGGATCCTGTTCTCCACATCCTTCTTACACGTAGGAGTAGATGTTCCCTAGGTATGAAAACTGATCCACTCTCTCTAGGGTGTTGATCATTTACAATGGTGTTAGTGTTTGGGGGCAGAAGACCAGGTGGATGTTGGACGAATGTCTTGGTCTTGTCTGCATTCACTTGCATCCGAAAACGTTCTATAGGCTGTGTTGTATGTGTCTGCAAACGTCTGGAGGTCCTCTGTAGTCTGACCTGGGGTAGCATTACCATCAGTATACTGCAGTTCCCGTACTGAAAACATGGTTATCCTAGTTCTGGCGTGAAGTCGAGCGAGGTTGAAAACGCCTCCATCCGTGCGGAAACAAAGGTCGATTGAGGGTGTATCTAGGGGAATCTCATTAAGTAGTGTAGAAAGCGAAACATGTTGGAGCCAGAACACATCCCTGTTTCAGGCTACCGTCTTTTTATCATTCTCTCTTTTCCTCTCCCCCATTTTCCATCCTTCTTGTCAACCCCTTCTTTCTCCCCCGACCATTCCTCTCCTGTATTTTAATGTGTTGAAAAAAGAATTCATTTACTTTTAAATGTACGACTGTAATCTTACATTTATTGCTCCTGGACAATGCCGAATAGAACAAAACACAATGAAATTCTTAATGCCGGGTAATTCCGTTCTCCCCACGAGCGTTTACAATAATATGAAGAGAAATGATGTTGATAATGAAAATAGTCCAAAGAGATTTAAATGAGATACTGTAATTTACATTTATTGCTCCCGGAAAACTTCAAGTAGAACAAAAGATTCTGTTACCACCTAAATATAATACAGTAATGTTAATAATGACAATTTTATTGCTCCCGAACAACGCCGAGTAGAACTGAACTTTGTTTCTACCCCCTCCCGCCTCACCAAATATAATACTGTAATGTTAGTAAGGAGGCCTTCACAGCACTGCCAAAAGTACGGTTAACATCAATGTATGAGGAGAAATGATGTTGATAATGACAATTTATTTGCTCCCGGACAACGCAGGGTATAATAAAATGTTCTGTAACCCCACGCATTTTATAAATATAAAACTGTAATGAACTGCCAAAAGTGACGTTAAAATCAAAGTATGAAGAGAAATAATGTTGATAATGATTATTGATCCCGAACAATGCTGAGTAGAACAAATAGTCCCAGTCAATTCTTAATTTCTTGCTCCCCCTCCATTTAACAATAATATGGAGATAAATAATGTTGATAAAGAGATTTACTATATATCCCTTACAAAAAGTAATACTGTAATCTTACAATTTTTTATCCCGGACAACGCCAAGTACAACAAATGGTCCCGCTCAATTCCTAATTTCTTTCCCCACCACCATTTCAACATATTAAGAAGATACGCAATGTTGATGAAGTCAATAGTCCGAAGAGATTTACTATATATATCCCTTACAAAAAGTAATACTGTAATCTTACAGTTATTGATCCCAGACAATGCTGAGTAGAACAAATGCTCCCGATTAATTCCTAATTTCTCCCTCCCCTCCATTTCAACATATCAGAAGATATGTAATGTTGATGAAGTCAATAGTCCGAAGAGAATTAATATAAACCAGTTACCAAAAGTAATACTGGTATTTTACAATTATTGATATCAGAAAACGTCGAGAAAGAAAAAATTGTCACGGTTAATTCTTAATTTCTTCCCCCTCCCCTTCATTTCAACACATTAAAAAGATACGTAATGTTGATGAAGTCAATAGTCCAAAGAGAGTTAATACATATATCAGTTACCAAAAGTAATACTGTAATCTTACAATTTTGGATCCCAGACAATGCTGAGTAAAAAATGAATTTAAAAAATGAATAAAAAATAATGAATGAATAAAAGTAAATGAAATAACGAATAAAATTAAGTGAATGAAAACAATGAATATAAAAATGAATGAAAAAAATTGAAGAAAAAAAAGAAAGAAAAAAGTGAATGAAAAAATGAATGAAAGATAATGAATGAAAAATGAACGAAAAAGAAGATAAATGAAGGCAAAAAAATGAATGAAAAAAGTTTAACAAAAAAAATGAATTAAAATTGAATGAAAAAATGAATCAATGAAAAATAAATGAAAAATAATAAATGAAAAAATGAATAAACAATGAATGAATGAAAAAATGAATGAAAAACGTATGAAAAACTGAAAAAAAAATGAATGTAAAAATGAATGAAAAAAAATAAATGAAAAAAATTGAATGACACAAATTACTCCTTCCCAAAACTCTGACTTTGAATCCTTCTCAAACTTTCTTCCCAAATCTCTGACTCTGACTGATTCACTCATGTTCAGAAGAGGTGCGGCTATAAATTGAGCAACCCTTGCTTCACTACAGACTCATGTTCAGAAGAAGTGCAGTTGGGATTGAGCAATCCTTGCTTCACTACAGACTAATGTTCAAAAGAGGTGCGGTTGACGATTAACAGTTCTTTATCTCGGACAATGCTGTGTTTAAACAAACCTCACTCTTGACTTCGAGACTCTAAAAATGACAGGCTGGTGTCTTACCTCTTGGGGAGAAGGCCATCTTTAGCCTTTGTTCAAGAGTGATTGTGTCACGATTAAAACACCGGTTTCTGGCTAGCCACGTAATCAGTTTAGGGGTAGACTTTTTTGTTAGTCAGCCTAGTAACGCCTTCCCTCCCTATTGGGCTCTTGAAAGGCTTAATTTTTAGCTAGCCTGTTTGGAGTCCAGGAGATTGAATGCTGGTGGCTGGGTCTCTTTCAGGTTTGGTTTGTCTTGAAGTGATTCTATCTTTCTCTCCCTTTTTATTATTATGCCTTCTATAAATCCACACAACAAACACCTTACTATTTCCTATAGTAACATCAGAGGTCTCAAGTCAAACTTTTCTGATGTTCAGTCCTTTCTCTTGGGCAAATCTCCTAACACCCTTGCTCTTTGTGAGACTAATCTGGGTGCTTCTATTGATAGCAACGATCTACATGTAGATGGTTATTTGCGTCTTGTCGGCTTAGACTCTTCCATGCATTTACATGGTCTTGCTCTTTTTCTTTGCATGTGTCGCCAGCCTTGAATCTCATGGGTGTCCTTTTATCTGTCTGAGGTTGTCTTTGCTCCACTCTACTTCCTATTTGTTCTTCTTGTATCGTTCCGCTTCTGACAATGACTGCTTTGTTGTTGATGCTATATCCAGCAGTATTGATGAGGCATTGCAAATTCATCCGTCAAGCTCCTTCTTTGTTTTTGGTGACTTCAATGCTCACCATTCTCACTGGCTCTCTCACTCTAACCGCACAAATCTAACTGGTGAAACCTGTCTTAACTTTTCTCTGTCTCATGACTTGTCCCAAATTGTCACCTTCCCCACACATTTTCCTGATAAGGATGTTCATCAACCATCCTTACTTAATCTTTTTCTTACTTCTGTCTATGACTCATGTTCTATTTCCTCTTCTCCTCCATTGGGTTCTTCTGATCATGCTGTTGTTGATGTTGAGGTTGATTTTTCGGTGAAGGCTTCTATTGATCGTTCTTTCCATAAGAAGACGTTTAACTCTGAAGGCTGATCGGGATGGCTTTTGCAGCTTCCTATGTTGCTTTCCATGGTATGTCTCTGAATGATGCTTAGGAGGTTACTGATTGGCTTCTTGTTGGAATTGATACCATCATTCCTCATCGTAAGTTTCAAACCAAACCTCATTCTCATCCATGGTTTTCATCTGTTTGTGCTTCTGCTATTGTCAATCGTAACCATTACTTTAATCAGTGTCGTCGGGATGGTTCTGAGAATTCTAGACAATCCTACAAAAGAGCTAGCAATGTCTGCAAGAGCAATCTCTGAGGCTAAGTCTAGCTATTCTCAAAAGATTTGTGACTCTATATCAGCTCAAAGGGTTGAATCTCGTGAGTTTTAAAGAATTTACAATAGTGTTATTAAGAAGTGGCAAGTCTACTATTCCTCCTCTTTTTAATGGTCTTCAGGTTATTTCATCTTCTAAGGTTGATCTCTTTGCTCGTCATTTTGCTGACAATTCTTCTCTGGCTGTTCTTCCTGATTTTCTTTTGAAAACTGATCAATCTTTTGACTGTCATTATCACTCCAAAGATGGTTGCTAAGGTTCTTTCTGATCTTGAACAGTCTAAGATTCAATTGATTCAATTCCTGTTGTCGTTCTCAAGCGTTTCTTCTATCCTCTCTAAATTATCCAGTCTCTGTTTATCTCAGTCCTGTTTTTCTTCTTGTTGGAACGAGTCCACTGTTGTCCCTATTTTAAAAAATGCTGGTGATCGATCTGACCCAACTAAGTATCGTTCTGTTAGTCTCCTCTCTGTTATTAGCAAAGTTTTTGAAAGTGGTCAACAGCAAACTTGTTCATTCTCTGGAAAGTCTGGACCTCTTTAGTGATTTTCAGTATGGCTTTCGTGGTTTTTGTTCAACTGCTGATTTTTTAACTGTTATAACTGAGCGGATCTGTCAGTTTATGGATAGGTTAAAGCCATTGCGTTTGATATTTCGAAGGCATTCAACAGAGAGAGCATTCTAGTCTTCTACACAAACTTCATGGTTATGGTATTCGTGGCGAGATTTTTGACATTATTAGGTCTTTTCTTTCTGATCGAAGCTTGCAAGTAACTTTGGACGGTGTCTCTTCATTCTCTTTTCCTATCAATGCTGATATGCCTCAGGGCTCTATTCTAGGCCCAACACCGTTTCTTCTCTATATTAATGATCTTCCAGAGAATATTATTTAGAAGATTAACATCTATGCCGATGATACCACTCTCTATTCTGGTGTTGCTTCTTGTCTATCTCCTTCGAATCAGTTGAAATATGCAGTTGACCTGGGTTCAGTTTGGGATTGGAGTACGAAATGGCCTGTTTCGTTTAATCCTGTTAAAACTCAGCTTGTGTCTTTCAATTGTACGTGTGTCCCTTTTCTTCCTGAGATTCTCATGGATGGCTCTGCTCTTGAGGAGAAATCGACTCCGAAACTTCTTGGTTGTTATCTCTCATCAAATCTTTCTTAGAGTTCATACATTAGATCTATTGCTCTTTCTGCTTCCCGTAAGGTCGGTTCTCTCTATCGCTCCAAACACTTTCTCACACCTGAGGCTATTCTTAATCTCTACAAATCTACTATCAGACCATGTATGGAATACGGTTGTCATATTTGAGCTGGTGAATCTCTGTCCCATTTGAGGATTCTTGATAAGGTGCAGAAACGTATCTATAATTTGATTGGCCCCACCCTTTCTTCTTCTCTACACACTCTCTCTAACAGACGTGATGTTGCTAGTCTCAGTCTTTTCTATAAGTACTATTATGGCATGTGTTCTTTGGAATTGTGTGATCTATTCCCTGCTTCTTTTGTTCCAGCTCGTTTGACTTGTTGGTCTCGTGGTCTCCATCAATTCGCTGTTTTGATACCTCATTGTAATACAGCTTCCTATTCCAGTAGCTTCTTTCCAAGAACTGCAGGCTTGTGGAGCTCTCTTCCTGCTGACTGTTTTCCTCCTACCTATAGCCTTGGTCTTTTCAAGAATAAGGCCAATAGGCATCTCCTGTCTTTGCGATAATCATATTTCATTCTTGTTAGCTTCTTACATTAAGTGGCTTTATGCCTTGTCTGGAGCGATTTCCATGAAAAACCCTGCTCTATCTATTGTATTGATCACTTTTGCGATAAGATATACCACTTAACAGTAGTAATACTATATTATTATTTTTATGACTCCCGGGAAACGCCAATACCTTTTCTTGTATACAACATTATAAAAAATGGTAAAGTTCTTTATCCCGGGCAACGCTGTGTTTAAGCACAACTGCTCTATCTATTGTATTGAGCACTTTTGCCATAAGATATACTACTTAACAGTAGGAATACTATATTATTATTTTATGACTCCTAGACAACACCAATAATGCCGGGTTAGGGTTAGGCTGTCGTATCAAAGAACTCATATGGTTCATTTGTGCCCCTAAACCAAAAGCATGTTCATTTATATAGCACCCCTATCATATAAAAGAACTTATATTATAATTAGTGTGTTATCCTAAAAAGACATTCATTTACTAATGCGTCCCTGTCATATCAATGAACCCATATGGTTCATTTGTGCCACTCAACAAAAAGCATGTTCATTTATGTAGCGCCCCTGTCATATAAAAGAACTCATATTATGCTTAGTTTGTGCTCCTAAAAAACATTCATTTACTAATGCATCCCTATCGTATGAAAGAACTCATATGGTTCATTTGTGACCCTAAACAAAAAGCATGCTCATGTATATAGCGCCCTGTCATATGAAAGAACTCATATTATGCTTAGTTTATTGCCCCTGTCGTATCAAAGAACCCACCTGGTCTCCCAAATCGTCACTCATTTAGTAATGCCATAATATGTGTTGCTTAACTTTAATTGTACAGCATCTGATCTTCCAAAGTCATACTTGTTTCTATTAATATAAAATCAAGGAGGCCTCCAGAGCTCTACTAAAATCCCTATTTTTGATTTCCCCTATTTTTGAAGATATATAAAAGAACTCATATTATGCTTAGTTTGTGCTTCTAAAACAAAAGCATTCATCTACTAATGCATCCCTGTCGTATCAAAGAATCCATATGGTTCATTTGTGCCCCTAAACCAAAAGCATGCTTATTTATGTAGCGCCCTTGTCACTTTTTCTGACTTTCCCCTCCCTTTGAAGATGAATGCTGTTGTGACGATGTTGAGCGGCCCTACGGAAGAGTGAGTAAAAATACACACTAGTATGAATTAGAAGTGGGTCTATGAAGGCCGGCGATCAGTGTATTGCGCTAGTGGTAATTAATAGGGAAAGGCTTAGATGTCTTCATTAAAACCAAAAACCGATGGTGGTGGACAACGGCGTTGAGCTGGCTAGAATTTCAGCTTAGATTGTCACTGTTGTAGTAAAGTAGAGATTAATGCATAGACCAGATGTTGGTCGGGAAAAATAAAAATTGATAGACGAACACCAATATTGTGGAGTCGGCGCCGCTGTGTTTGGCCTCATCAGGAAGAATGTCATTTTCCCTCTAGGCTGGGAGGTTGGATATGACACAGGTGTGAATTGTGCTGATTAAGGACACCCCCAGGCGCCTGCCAACGAGTTGGTTTCGGTGGGCATAGGTTAATGGAACCTGTTGATAAGGACAATAGTCTGAAGAGAAACGTAATAAAAATAAACAATAACAATGTGACGATGGCGAAAAAATATTATTTAACTATGATGTCTTTTCTGGAAGTATGAGTCGGCAGTCCGGCTACCTATCACTATGTTCTTGGCCTTTTGGCTAAGATCAAAGTGTAGTATCTGTTCCGATGGATACTGCACCCCATAGACTGTTATTGTCTTGGCCTTCGGATCTTGATTTACGCCGGTCTGTGGGTCTGTCCTGTGCAGTTCTAGGAGGTACACCCTCCCAGGCTTCGCCTCCCCTCTTTGAGGAGGAGTAAGTTTATTGCTTACTGCCTGAGGCGCCCCTACCGGGGAATGCCGACGGGGCTGCCAAGGCAATTTTTAAACCCCACTTTCCCGACCCGACCTTGGGTCACATCTTACTTGTGGGAGTAAGATAAAAACTGGCCTTGTGCCTAACTCCTGGAGAGGAGTAAATCAATACCTATCACTATGACGTCATGTGTGCAAAATTACTACATAATTACATTGATTTTTTTTCCAAATTACAATATAATAACGTTAACTTTAGATGAAAAACGCCCCCCCCCCTTACCAAACCCGTTACAGTTGACCCTCAATGAATAAATATTGTTTTCTGAATTTTAGATATTATATAACAGGAGCGACGCCGAGTAAGAAGATACCAAATGTCGAGTAGTTTCGGAGCCATAGCTGGACATACAAACATATTTTTGCCTTTTATATATAGAGAGACTAGCAGTTTGCCGTGGCCAACCTAATATAACGTGTATGGTTAGTTTATAAAAATTACTCCTGTCCCCAAAACGGTAAGCTGCCTAACTCTACTTTCGTGGGAGACAAGAAATTATTACAATGTGTTATTACATCTGGAAAGTCAAATGAACAATATTGCAACTCTGCCCTCGTGTAGAGGCAACAGATTTGCTTCGGTTCAAATTCTGTAGAAGCACAATTTGTTTATTACTTTGATTTGAGTTTGCCGTTAGCAGGGCTACCCGGCGTTGCCCGGGGCCATAAAAAAAATAAAAATAGAAGAGGTTAAAAGTGTGTGTAACATCTTTATATTAAAACTTCTCGCTACCCCTCTCAATCCGTCTCTCTATATTTTTCTCTTCTCCGTTTTTCTACTTCCCTCTCCCCCACCCCTCTTCAACTTCCAATCCAGCCCATTCCTCTCTATTGAAAATAATAATAATGTAAGCCACTCAAAACCGGTAAGCGCTCTAACTCTGCCCTCGTGGGAAGGACCTGGAAAGTCAAATGGGGAAAAATTGAATTAATATTGCAACTCTGTCCTCGTGTAGAGGCAACAGATTTACCTCGGTTCAAATTCTGAAGAAGCACAATTTGTTTATTACTTTGATTTGAGTTTGCCGTTAAAAAACGTTTTCTGAATAAAGAAAAGCCATATTTGTTGGAAAGATAATGTGTAGTATTCCGTCCTTTAAAACAATAAAAATGAAATATTTGAAAAAAGGAACCGTTGAGTTTGCCACAAAGAAAGTTGTAAACAACTTAAGATTTATTTGCTCTGCCCGCACAGTATGGTTAATGTAAAAAAAAACGAAATAAAATATAAAGTACTTGACGTCTATTCGATCCCTCAGGGTTAATACCATCAAAATGAGGAGGAAGAAAAGAAGAAAAAAAACAAAAAAACTATAAGACAGTCTTGCCTGACAAGGTTGTACTACAACGAAAGCTTGCGAAAAGAAAAAAAAATTAAATAAATTAATTTTTCATTTAAAGTTGCGCGATTGTTGATTTTCAAAATATTTCACTTTGATACATTCTAATCCGTGCTTCAAAGATGTTTCCTTACTTTAAAAAAGCGCCAATCTGCGCATAACATCGCCAGGACTAAACTTATAACGTCTTAAGAACTTGACATCTATTCGACCCCTTAGGGTTAATACCATCAAAATGAGGAGGAAGAAAAGAAGAAAAAAAAACTATAAGACAGTCTCGCCTGACAAGGTTCTACTACAACGAAAGCTCGCGAAAAAAAAATTAAATAAATGAATTGTTGATTTTCAAAATATTTCACTTTAATAAATGGTATAGTTTTAACGGGTATGTTTATTTTTTGAAAATCACTCCAGTCTTCAAACCGGTAAACTGCCTAACTTTGCCCTCGCGGAGAGGCAAGTAAAACTTTGATTTAAAGTTGCCTCAGTCTAGAAAGATTTCTCATTTACTGACCTTGATTCATCACGTAAAAATGCAGCAAAATTATTTTTAATTGCAGGTTTGTTTGGGCGAGTGAAGTGTCGGTGAGTTTCGGTGTTTTATTTATGCAATGATGAAATAACTTCCGGTGTGATGTATACGCATGTGCAGTGTACTAAGTGATAAAAAACGAAATATTTGTCACCGCACATAAAAAAATTTGTGTCAGTTCTACATCAAGGAATTAATGATTTTTCCATTTTTTCAATATTATACATCCGATAGTGATAAAAAATAATATGTATTAATATTGTTAAATTCTTACGAAACTAATTGTGTTTGCGGCTTTAAGAAATCCAACTAATAATAAAAAAAGTTATTTAACGTCCAAGAAAATTAGACGGTCCTCTGAATTGTTCAAGTTCTAATCGTCGTATTCAAATTAAGGAGAAATGTTCCTTACTTGTTGACTGGACTACGAACAGATATAAAAGAGAAATAATAAAGGCTTTTTTATTCAGCCTGCCAAAATTAAGTGTCTGTTTATTGGCCAAGGAGAATCATCTTGACCAATCAAATAGGGCTTTTTCGGAATAGGAGGGGTGTCGTGATGGACAATAAGAGAATTATTTAGGGAGAAAAGGAGGTAACTTTTTTTTATACATTTGCTTTTTAGCGTTCGTTCTAATCACATCTCTGTGTAAAAATCCGACGTCCCACTGTCGTTTAGAGCAACTGACTTTATTAGTGACCCCTCTTCCAGAAGAAAGAAGTGAAAAGGGAAGAAGAGGAAAGAGTAAGCCGAACGAACAAAGAAAGAAAAGGGATAGCTTATTGCAGCTAGTAACTTTCATATGCCCGTTCGTCTTGCATACCAATTTCTAATCTACCACAAGAATAATGTTCCTTTTGAAATAATAAATGTCTATCAAGGTCAATACTATTAAGAAAAATTGAATCTTTCTCCTTCCATAAAATAATTGTCATTGTCAGATAAATATTCTTTAAATAAATAAAACGAATATGTATCTTCTTTACTTATTTATTTAAAATTGTAGCAATTTAATTCTTTAAAAATAACTATTCTTCTTTTTTACCGTAAAAATAATTGTCAGTTAAATATTCTTCAAATCACTAAAACGAATGTCATTTTTTTTCAATGTATTTATTTAAAATTGCATTGTTTAAGTCTACAGGATGACATAATTTGATTTTGGAAAATTCATTTTAAAATTGGTAACAGTTCTTATTTATCTTTCTTTCTCTCAAGTCCATTTTTATCACTTCCTCCTATGTTTTCCTTGGCCTTCTCGTTTGAACTAAACTTGCTACCTCAACTGTTCTACATCTAATAACCCAAGAACTCTCATTCATTCTTTCAATGTGGCCATACCATCAAAGTCTACTCTTCTGCACACATCTCCCTATACTGTCCAGATTTAATCTTCGTCTAATGTCATCAGAACTATATATATATATATATATATCATGGACGGCGGCACCGAAGACGAACACAACGATCGAAAGTGCTTGCGATGGACAAAAAAATATTTTCTCGGGTCCATACAACATGTTCTCCACCCTCACTGGCCATGTTTCACTTCCATACATCATCACACTGCGTACACATCTCTGATAGACTCTTCCCTTAGTCAACAGTGGTAACGCTCTGCTGATTAGTAAAGGCAGAAGTTCCCTGAACTTACTCCATCCACTCCTAACTCTTGCAATCACAATAGCACCTCTGCACCCTCAGTGCTCGCATCGACGAACATGAAATGCCGTAGCGTATTATTATATAGATAGTATCATATATAATAAATATATTATGCTCTTACAAACCTAATCGACCGAGAACAATGTTGTCTGATCTAATTTAAAATGTTTTTTAGTCACAATTCTGGGAAATATACGAATGCAAGGAGTTTAACAAATAATGAAAGAGTTATGTGAAAAATATTAACCGTTAAAGGTTTTTATTTGTGCAAGTCAAACGTCTTGAAGCATAAATACTTTTACCAAAATAACCGAATTCGATATTAAATTACCTGAAATTGGGTTTTCTGCCATAAAACAAAACAACTAAACCAAACACCATAAATAAATATTTGAAGATATGAAGAACTTGAAAAATAAATCTTTTACCAAAATGCCGTAAACAAAAAACAACCAAACAAACACCATGAATAAATATTTGAAGATATAAAGAACTTGAAGCATAAAAAAGTTTTAACAAAAGGACCTTATTCGGCATTAAAAGGATTGATATGCCGTAAAACAAAACAACTAGCCAAAACGGGATCCAGTAATGTTTTTTGCTTTTTTTACTAATGGGTCACCTCTTATCAAGCCCGGGAGCCACTCGAGAATAATGCTATGCTAGAGCTCCTACTACATGGAGAGACACAGGTGGGCTAGATTCGCTGCTACTACCAATATCATATGGATAAACGTATTGCTACCACGGCTACTAGACGCCACAGACGCTACAGACAACACTACATGACATGTTTCCGTCATATATGTTACATGTCAAAAATTCGTTCAATGTGTTACAGACGACTTTTTTTTACTAATGGGTCAACACTTATCAAGGCCCAGTTGCCACTCGAGGTTAAAAAGGTTGTCAGTTGGACGATGATCGTCGCCACGAAAGAATTGAAAACAGTGGTTAGAATGGACAGAAGATTACTCAAGAGGACTTGATTATCCAAGAGGACGGCTCAATAAGTATTTGTTTACATTAGACTTGAAGACGACCATGTTGTAGTTGGCTGGGAAGAAGCTTTGTGTTATTTTGTTCCACAGATGGGATGTCCTAGGAAATAAACTTTGTTCATGGAAATTGTGCTTGGTTTTTGGTACAGAGAGAGAGAGAGAGAGAGAGAGAGAGAGAGAAAGAGAGAGGATAGTTCTTTGTCATTGTTGTAGCAAGGTGAGTTCTTACTGTCAATGTTTTACAGGGGGCAGGACCAGGGATTGGAGCTCAGTCGAGCACCTACTATGAACATAACGATGTATCGTTCTGTTCATAGTAGGTCGAGAGATACCAATGTAATGAGTTTAACAAATAAGAAACCAATCATGTGCAAGTTGAAAATCTTTGGTGGAAATAAATAGTATTTTTTACTGTGTATATTCATTATTGACTATAGTAGCCCGGGATTCAGTCATATCATTATAGTTTAAATTTTAAAATTAAAATATAATAATAATGTGTAAGAGATAGAAAAAACAAAAGCTAAAAGATCTCCCTTATATTTATAAGGGAGATCTTTTCAGCTACGGATTAAATAGTATTAATATTTGTGGTGATATTCCCTATTATAATGGACTATTCCTATCTTCTGTTTTATAGTTAGTTTTATTACCTTCTCCTGTTATGAAACAAAGAGAGAGACAGAAAGACAGAGAGAGATAGAGAGAAAGAGTGATAGAGTGATAGATACTGTATAAAATAATAGTTTTACCTTTAAGTTAAAATAGGAATTATCTACCTTACATTGTAAGCCTTTTAGGTCATTATTTAAAAATTTCTCTATTGTCGTAATTATCCTTGCTGGAATAATTATTTTTGGAAAGAGATTGGAATGAAATACACTTTTTAGTGTAAAGAACATGCTGCAAGGATATAAAAGTGGAAAATATCGCTAGTTAGAATCAAATATCGATTTTTCAGATGCATTGTTATTTAAGTTTAAAATGGAAAATCCGACAATATAACTTCATATATCTCAATCTATATAAACATAGGAATGTTTGTATGTTTACATATTTGTATGTAGAGGATTCACGCCTTAAATTTTAGACATTTTCTTGAATCAAAATCATAAAATAGATTTTGATTAAAATTGAAATAAGGATTCTAAACATAAGGTTTAGTAGTATTATATCTTGATTTTTATCCTCATAAGGAGTAATACAATTAGTGCAATATATATATATATATATATATATATATATATATATATATATATATATATATATATATATATATATATATATATTAAATAAAGTGTTACAACAACATCCGGACCAAGGTTTCAGATCCGAGAAAATCGGACCTTCATCAGCGGAGTCGTATAGCTTAATGAGTGAGAACAACCGCCAGGAATTTCAAAATATTGTCCGTTGGAAAGATGGAACACTTTCAGATTTAAAATTGTCACGTGCTTGGAATATACGTAGTCAGTTATAGAAAGTTTTCAGATCAAAACAACAGCGACGCTGTATATCGAAAAAGCAAGAAATTAAATGGGAATAACGTTAACAGTTGGACAGATGGGAACCTAGCAGGTTTAAATTGTCACGTGCGTGGAATTACGTAGCCCGTTATGGAAAGTATTCAAATTTAACTAATAGAGATGCTATATATGTTATCGAAAGTAAATGGAGATAACGTTAAAAATAAAAATAAATTTATATTAAGTTAAAAATTATATTGAAATAATATGCTAATGTAATAATATATTACTAAAAATATTAAATAATAAATCATTAAAAATAAAACTTATAATTAAATAAATTGTAGTCACACCATTTATAAATATATGAAGTCCTAAGGGTACTAATCATAAAAAAAATTAAGGTACTAATAATAAAAGGGGGGGGGGGGAATAAAGAAAGATGAAAAAGAATAATGAAGAAAAATAAAGAAAAATGAAGAAAAATAAATTTAAATATCTCTCATCCAACCGAGAAATTTTTGAACAGGCGGCGCCATACTATAATGAGGCACTCCTTAAGAGCGGATTCAAAGATAAGATTTCATATATGCCCACCCAACACTGTAACACTAGGAACCGCAACAGAAATCGGAACATTATCTGGTTCTCCCCTCCTTTTTCTCTAAACTGCAAAACTAAGGTAGGCCAAACCTTCCTCAAATTATTAGATAGACACTTCCCACCACAGCACAAATTCCACAAATTTTTTAACAGGAACTCTATAAAAACGAGTTACTCATGCTTCCCATCTATGAAGAAAATTATAACAGCCGAACCTAAACCAATAAAGGATACAGCCTGCTCCTGTACAACCAGAGATCAATGCCCCTTGGATGGGAACTGCAAAGTAACATCAATAGTATACGAGGCGAGCATTTCCAGACAACCAACGGACAAGAAGGAGATATACATTGGGATGACAAAGGGCATGTTTAAGCAAAGACTATATGCCCACAGGCATACCTTCAAATATAGAGATAAAGTAAATACAGCTTTAGGGGCTCGTATATGGGAACTAAAGGATGAGGGAACACCTTTTACCATAAGTTGGAAATTAATTGAAAGGCGAAAACCATATTCCCAAAAATCAGGCCGCTGTGCACTTTGCGATGCTGAAAAATATAACATCTTGCGAACAATCAATGACCCTAACATTATATGCCTAAACAAAAAAGGGGAGATATATAAGAACTGTATTCACAGGATAAAGGCACTTCTGATAAATTGGGCAGAACAAAATACATAAGTCATAACCGCAGAGTACCCAGAATACGGACTTTTAGGATTTTGGATTTCACGATGATGGATTCGGCTTCCGAATTTCGGATTGAACTGTATGGTATCCCGACTGTGGCCCTAAACTTGATTTCTATTATTGCATGTTTTAATTATGGATTGTTTTTTATATTTATGTATATAACTGTTTTTAAATTTTAAATTCTAATTTAAAATTTCTAATGTGGAGTACCCCATATCCCCATTTTCCTTCTCTTGCCTTTTATCTTTTATTTTTATTTTTACACAATTTTGTTATCCTTTATTTTATCTAACACTGTATTTATTTCATCTTTATTTTTCTTCATTTTTCTTTATTTTTCTTCATTATTCTTTTTCATCTTTCTTTATTCCCCCCCCCCCTTTTATTATTAGTACCTTAATTTTTTTTATGATTAGTACCCTTAGGACTTCATATATTTATAAATGGTGTGACTACAATTTATTTAATTATAAGTTTTATTTTTAATGATTTATTATTTAATATTTTTAGTAATATATTATTACATTAGCATATTATTTCAATATAATTTTTAACTTAATATAAATTTATTTTTATTTTTAACGTTATCTCCATTTACTTTCGATAACATATATAGTGTCTCTATTAGTTAAATTTGAATACTTTCCATAACGGGCTACGTAATTCCACGCACGTGACAATTTAAACCTGCTAGGTTCCCATCTGTCCAACTGTTAACGTTATTCCCATTTAATTTCTTGCTTTTTCGATATACAGCGTCGCTGTTGTTTTGATCTGAAAACTTTCCATAACTGACTACGTATATTCCACGCACGTGACAATTTTAAATCTGAAAGTGTTCCATCTTTCCAACGGACAATATTTTGAAATTCCTGGCGGTTGTTCTCACTCATTAAGCTATACGACTCCGCTGATGAAGGTCCGATTTTCTCGGATCTGAAACCTTGGTCCGGATGTTGTTGTAACACTTTATTTAATATTAATAAATATCATGCTCTTATTAATTATCTAGTTAATTTTACTTTTGCATTAATAATTGAGCACTCTGCTGGGAAACTCTCCCAATTAAGAAATACGGTATATGGTATATATATATATATATATATATATATATATATATATATATATAGAGAGAGAGAGAGAGAGAGAGAGAGAGAGAGAGAGGTAGATAGATAGATAGATAGATAGTGTGTGTATTTAGTCTGCATTCTTTAATTTAAGCAAACATTGTCAAACATAACAGAATTCACTGCTTTATTATACCTTTTTTTCTCCAATTTTTCTAATAATCTTTTTTGTGTCAAAATCAAAAATAAAATAATGAATGTTCAATAAGTATCACTAGCACTTTCGATTCTTCGTCGAATAATCTTCAGGTGACAATAAACAAATTAACAAAAAGCTGAAGAAAGAAGAAAATAAATTATTTAAAAAAACAGCCGAGAACGCCATATGTGAAGTTGTTAGACGGCGAAACAACAAACCGGTGCAGTTCCAGAAGAACGTTTACAATTTAAATTCCGGGACGCCAGAATTAGCGTCACAGGATAAATTTTATTTACGTTGAACATTTTTAAATGTTGTTACTTGTTTCATACGTAATATTATTTACTGTAGATTGTTGGGTTTTAATAAAGATAGCTTTGGGTATTTTTAATTTTTTTAAATTAGTTTCAGAATGTAAAATTATTGCTAACTAAAATTTGTCAGAGGGGTTGATAGTTAGGTTATATATATATATATATATATATATATATATATATATATATATATATATATATATCCCATGAGAAATGCCAGTATACTGAAATCATATGCCCTTAATAGGGTTAAGATGAAAATTCATATACACTAAATGTACAAAAGCATATGCATGAGTGGATGAAGTGTGTGAGGTGCGCTGAAAAAAAATTTCTACCAGTAAAATACATAGCCCTGTTGTGCTCGCATACCCTTAATGACAACAAAAGTTTTAAAATTTGAGAATTTCCTTGCTTTTGTACATTTAGTGTATATGAATTTTCATCTTAACCCTATTAAGGGCATATGATTTCAGTATACTGGCATTTCTCATGGAATGTCACTACTTTTGTAAAGGCTATGCTTGGTCATTTTTAAGGTTTTTTGGAATTTTCTGGAAAACTAAGGTATATGGTAAACTGAAATTAAAATGCCATCAACTAGACCCTAGAACCTCTATCTCTGCCAAAAATCAGCTGAATCCATCAAATAGTTGATGAGATACAGGGTGGCACATACGTACGTACGTACGTACACACGGATAACACAAAATCATGCCTGACCTTTCTGGATCTCTGGGTTGCCTTGTCTAATGATGCTGAAATTCTACACACTTATAGAACCTATCCAATAAAAATTTTGTGCAAAGTTTTAACTAATTTGGTTTATTGGTTTTTGAGTTATGATTGATCAAAGAAATGAGATTTCCAGCATAGGCCGTTTTTGAAGTCTATTAAGGGATAGAGCGCTATCGCGTCTCCCTTGATATAAATATATCCTATTTATATAATTTTTAATTATTTAAAAAAATAATTTCAGAGCTTAAAAAATACGACAATTATTAATTTATTTCATAACTCCCTGTTAAAAAATACTTTACAAATATTTGTTCTTATTTTTTGTTTTAGCATTAAGATTAAAATATAAAAAAACAATGTGACCGTTTATTTTCTAAGAAAAATGGTTGCTCTTCTATTTTTAAATATTTTTTTATTCTTATTTCCAAGAAACTGGAAAAAAACAGGTGGGGTCATGGTTCAGGGATCGTTAATAGAAATATTGTTGATGTTGAAATTTGAAACGCTGTGGGAGAGATATAAATACCAATGCAATGAGTTTAACAAATAATGAAACAATGATGTCTGTGGTGGAAATGGATGGTAGTTTTTGTTGTGTACATTCATTATTGACTAGCTCTATCGACCTAAAACATATGATGTAAGTCACGAAAAGATGTGAAAAAGAAAAACTCTAAATATAAGGGAGATGACTCATGTTTTTACAATTTAAAATAAGAATTACCCCCCCCCCCTTACATTGTGAGCTTTACAGGTCATTATTTTAAATTGTCTCCATTGTAATAGCCTTCATTGCCGCAATAATTATTTTTTTGAAAAAACTTGAGCTTAGTACACTTTTATTGCAAAAAAACATGCTGCAAGGATTAAAAAGGAAATAATCGCTAGTCAGAATAAACTATCGATTTGTCAAATTGATTGCTATTTAGATCTAACATGGAAAATTCGACAAGATAACTTTTTATATTAATATATACGAGAAAGAAGAAAGCCCAGTCATATCATTTTAGTTTAGATTTTAAAATTAAAAAACAATAATGTGTAAGTCACAAAGAGATGGAAAAAAGAAAAGCTCAAAATGTAAGGGAGATAATTCATATTTTTACTTTTAAATTAAAATAGGAATTATCTCTCTTACAATGTGAGCTTTTTAGGTCCTTATTTAAAATTGTCTCCATTGTAATAATTTTCATTGCCAGAATAATTATTTCCAGAAAGAAACTGGTGCGAAGTACACTTTTTAGTGTGAAGAAGATGCTGCAAGAATAAAAGAGAAAAACATTTCTACTCAGGTCTACCATGGAAAATCCGACAAGATAACTATATATCTAAATGAATAAATGCAAAAGTTTTTTTTTATCTATCCTAACTATATTAACATCAAAAACAGTTATGCTTATTTAATTCTAATGATATAACAATATATTGAAATACCCTATATATAGTCATCTCCAGCTTACCCAAACAAATCTCGATTTGCTTATTTGCATATTTATTTATTTTTAAGTTTCTAATAAATTAATCTTCTATGATATACCTTTCTAATTTGTATTGTCAAATTTTCTTCTACATACACAATAGTTATATTGATAGGACTATTATTATAATTATAAATAAAATTAAATAAAAAGATTTCATTTTTAAAAATGATAGCGTTTTAAAAACTTTTTAGAATTTCATTTTTTACTTCCGGCTTTAGTAAAGCGGCAAATATCGCTGAGATGTTGAGAACAGATTTGATCTTAGCCAAAATGCCAAGGAACCATAAAATATATTTTTATGACGCAGCATTTTTAAATTAAAGAAAAATTGATTTAATTGGAATATTTTTTAATGGACAGTGTAGTGTAGTATCGGTTCTGTTGTCATAAAACTGTCCTCCTTCAAAAATATGTGATCGGAAAGAGCATATATTGCTCGTATTAATATATAAGAGAAAAAAGAGAAAGAAGAAAACCCAGGATTTGGTAATGTCAATTTATTTCAAATTTTAAAATAAGAAATATATAATAATATGTAAGTCACAAAGAGATTGTAAAAAGGAAAAGCTCAAAATGTAAGGGAGATACCTCATATTTTACAAGTTGAAATAGATACAGTTTGATCCCAGCCTAAAGACTGGAGTGAAGGGAAATATCAAAAGAAAGAATGACAACGTTGATCCATACAAAAAATTTTTTTTTTGAAAACTTGTTTGAAGAACCAAAAATAGAGAGTTTGTAGTTAATGAGAGTTCAGGAACATTCCAGTTTAGTTGTTTTCTTTTACGGCATATCAATTCTTTTCGGGTTATTTAATGCCGAATCCGATCATTTTGGTAAAAAAATTTGTTTCAAGTTCTTTATATCTTCAAATATTTATTCATGGTGTTTGGTTTAGTTGTTTTGCTTTACGGCATATCAACCCTTTTCAGGTTATTTAATGCCGAATCCGGTCATTGTGGTAAAAGTTTTCATGCTTCAAGTTCTTTATATCTTAAAATATTTATTCATTGTGTTTGGTTTGGTTTGGTTGTAAGGGGAAATGTTGTTTTTGATTTTGGCTTTACAAAAGATGTATATATATATAACAATATACATACATATATAACAATATTTATTAATAAATATTAAATTATGATTATTACCTATATATATATATATATATATATATATATATATATATATATATATATATATATGGAAAATGAAAAAAGGAAAACCAAAAATATTATTTGTGTATTCATCAACGAAACGTTGATGAATACATAAATAATATTTTGGGTTTACCTTTTTTTCATTTTCCATTACGTTTGAATCTTATTTCCATTTTTTATCATATATATATATATATATATATATATATATATATATATATATATATATATATATATATATATATATATATATGGTAAGGAAGATAAATTGTGTGAGTTTATTTCTCCCACCCTAAGACAAATTCATTAACACTCCCACCCTCCCCTTTTTCACTCACATGCATCCACATTCATTTCACTCTCTGCTACCGACTTCTCTCAGCCCGGACCTTGGTCCTGCGCTCCCAGTAGTGGCTACTACTTCTTCTCATCAACCCATCATGTCAACCCAATATTTCTATGTACTTGCATGACATTTTTCTTAAAATTATGATCCTGAAGAAGTCTTACAAATAAAGGCGAAACGTTGATGAATACATAAAAAAAAAACATATTTTGGTTTTTCCTTTTCATTTCCCATTACGTTGGATTACTCTCATCCTTCCTTTCTCATATATATATATATATATATATATATATATATATATATATATATATATATATATATACATGGTACCTGATCCTGTGCTAGCGTTCACCCTGAATCCCATCAATCCTATGTTGTATTATTGATTTAAATAAATAATAGTAACCCGCTTTGATGGTAATATAGGAATGATCAATTAAGAAACTTTCGCATTTATTCATTCAGATTATTATTATTATTATTTTTGTGATATCAAAAAATCCTTTTTTTATTTATTCTGAGCGCCAATATTACTACCGATCACCGTTAAAGTGCAAATCGTTTGCTGTTTAATAAATAAAAAAGTACTTTAAAGATAAAAAAAACTTTTAAAAATAGCACCCTAGAAAAAGAACAGAAAAAAAGGGGGCGTACAATACGTACCCTTTTTTCTTTCCTCTTTCACAGGGAGTACATAGGTACGTACACACACGCATACATCATTCCACTTACACTCACTTTGTATACGTTTTAATGAACACTATCTCATGGTCTGTTCCGTATACAATAAATGTTGCTAGTATTGTAAACACAAATATATACATACAGGGTACTCCGCACTGTTCTAGTGTCGATCTGGAATCCCATCACAGTTAATACGAAGATAGGCTCCTATAGATAAACTGAATCCTGATGCAATCCTCTACCTGTATAAAAGACACTTTTCGACCAAAGATGGAATACTATTGTCACATCAGGGGAGGTGCCACTCAGAGCACTCTTTACGAGTACAAAATCAACTTTGTAATCTAGTGGGAGATAATTTTTGCTTTTTGTGGCAGCCTCTTTCTCACAGACGTTACTAGTTTTTCTCTACTCTATCTGTATTTTCAAGCTCTGCAACCCCTGTGAAAAACCTTCTCAACAAGAGCTTGTCTCGCTACCAACACTGTAAAGCACTGCTGGACGAATCCATTTCAAGTATTTAGAGGACTTGTGAAAGCAAATAGCAAGTCAGACAAACCTGCGTCTTCAATCTATTTCCATAATGAGACGTTTTCTTTCTTTTTTCTTTCTTTCTATACCGATTTATACGTTTTTCTTTCCTTCTTTTTTCAACTTTCCAGTTTGAGACATTTTCTGTTCTTTTTTAACTTCACCGATTCAGACGTTATTTTATATGAATATTAATGCGAACACTGGCACTGAAATCAAACGGAACTTCCATAAAACCGAGTTTCTATCTAAGAACACATTGCCATAGGAATGTTTCCCTACAGACTGCAACATGGTTTTCAAGTCCAATGGCAACAAATGTTCTATAAATTGATCATAGTTCGCAATCTTTTCATAGTACTGTTCCATCAGCAATCTGAAAATTTCACTAACTTTTATCCTCAAGTGGCTTTTCGCCTCGGTAAGTTGTGATCTATTACTATATATAAAATAATTACATGTCCTTTTCTATTACTGTATTACTTGTTTTTTATTATTATTATTGTTCAAGTGTTTTTATTTTGTTTACTGTTCGTAATTGAACAAAACTTAATCGAGAACATGTGTGTGGTGATGGTGAGGAGAGACCAAGGGGTAAGCGGTCACGACTAGCATGCGTCTGCTGCAAGGAAACAGTGGCTGCACATGGGAGCGAACCTGGAATCGTTTGATTTCGTGCTTATGCAAAATAGGTGCTTTTGACAATCTAAAATAGCCGTAATAAAAGGAGTGAGATTTTTTACTCGAGGGGAAGATCTTTTTTAAGCGGCACATCATTCGCGTGTGTTTTGGACTGTTGTCAGTTTATCTTTTGTTGGGAAATAGAAGAAAGAAGTACTGCTGCTGATGATACTAAGAGCGAACGTCTTTGTTGTTGGTGAAGAGAAGAAAATAATGGAGCACGAGTGTGTGTTCTTGCAACTCTAAATAATTTACGTGACTGAAATAGGAATTACTTTACCAAATATATCTTTCACTGTGTTTTGTATTGTTGCATTACTTGTTCCTCAAATGTTCAGTGTGTCCCATTTTCACTCAATACATAAAGAGGAAGAAGTGGAAAGGAAATAAGAGGAAGAAGTAAACTGAATGTGTAAGGCCATATACTGCTCTCTCAACAATCGCCAACCCCAACATTGCGTGTGCCGTGGTTTATGTTCGTTTCTATTTTTATCTTTCATTCTGGCCATGTCATCGTGAGCACTGGTTTACAAGTTGAGAAAATAGATCAGCCGTGCTCTAAGTGTGTGTGATACTGTCAGCATAGAAAAGGACCCCAAAACGCCAGCGTCTACATCTTAGTTAAGTTTCAGTGTATCAGACAAAACACAGCTGAGATAATTCGTCTGTCGAGGCATCACCGTCGCTCAGCTGAAGTCAGTGTCCATCTGCTCTGATCTCATCGTCTTCTCTTCGAGTCGCCAACTGCTGTAAAACTAACTTAAACTTGTCAAGAGACGTCCATAGTATCACAAATGAACAGAAAAAGAAAGAGAGTAGCTTATACAAGCTAGTATCATTTTCACGTTTGCTCGTCTTGTGTACCTATTTACTAATATACCGCAATCCAGAACATGTCTTTTTTTATTACTGTATTACTTGTTCCTCTATTGTTACTACAAACCTTCCTGACGTGTGACAGTGTCAATGCAAGTGAATAAATTGAATTCATTATATGTTCTTTTCTATTACTGTATTGCTTGTTCGATTGTTCTGGTGAGAACTCAGATGTGGAGAAAGTATATTTGTATGGCTATTGAGGTTGTCAGGAAGTTTTGTTACCTTGGTGAAAGGGTGGAGCAGGTGCTAGTGTGATTGCAAGAGTTGGGAGTGGACGGGGTAAGTTCAGGGAACTTCTGCCATTACAGCAGAGAGCAACCACTGTCGACCAAGCGAAGAATCTATCAGGCATGTGTATGCATTGTGATGATGTATGGAAGTGAAACCTGGCTAGTTAACATTGAGAACATGCATTGCATGGAGAGAAATGATATGAGAATGATACAATGGGTGTGTAATGTGATGACCTCAGAGGAAGATTAAATGTTCAGAACAGGAGACTTCGATGGTATGACCATGTTGAAAAAATGGATGAGAGTTCTTGTATTAGTAGATGCAGAACAGTTAAGGTAGCAGGTCCAGTTCACAGGGGAAGGCCAAAGAAAACATGGGAGGAAGTGATAAAACTGGACTAGAGAAAGAATGATACTTGGCCAAAGATGGGTTAATTTGGAAGTCAATTTCTTAAAGCCGTCCAACACATGCCAACATGTAAAACAGATGTTAAACTGAATATGAAAGATGAAAGAATGGATGAGAGTTCTTAGGTTAGTAGATGTAGAACAGTTGAGCTAGCAGGGTCAGTCGGTAGGAAAACATGGGAGGAAGTGATAAAATGGACTTGAGAGAAAGAGAGATAAATAAAGACCTGGCAGAGATAGGTTAGTTTGAAAGTCAATTTCTAAAAGCCGTTCAATGCTCGCCAGCATGTAAAACGGGCGTTAAGCCGATGATGATGATGATGATGATGATGATGATCATCATCATCATCATCATCATCATCATCATCATTATTGCTGCTCCAGAAAGTACCTCACTCCTGAAGCAATCCTCTACCTATATAAGAGCCAGATCCGTATGGCTATCATATCTGGACAGGTTCCACTCGGGGTACTCTTTCTTGTCTTGACAGGGTACAAAATCGACTTTGCAATCTAATGGGGGATGACCTCTTCTCTTCCCTGCAGCCCCTTTCGCACAAAAGAGACGTTGTTTGCCTCTCTCTACTGTATCGGATTGTTCATGGTAGGTGCTCGACTGAGCTCCAATCCTTCTTCTCTCCCACCCTCTGTAAAACATTTACAGCAAGAATCCGCCTTGCTACAACCACAGCAAAGGACTTTCCTTTCTCTCTTTCCGTACTAAAGACCAAGCGCAACTTTCATGAACAAAGTTTCTTTCCTAGAGCGTCCCGTCTGTGAAACAAAGTACCATGAAGCTGCTTCCTAGCTGACTACAACATGGTCGTCTTCAAGTCTAATGTAAATAAATACTTGTTGAGCCGTCTTATTGGATAATCAATTCTTAAGAAATCTTCTGCCCATTCCACGGTTGTTTCCAATCCTCGTGTGGTGACGCTCAGCATCCAACCGACGATCTCTTTGACCCTTATCATCGAGTGGCTGCAGGGTTTTGATAAGCACTGATCCTTTTATATAATAAAAAAAAAAACTGAATGAAGGACATGTGTTTTGGGTAAATTTGTTCGTTTCCCACCTAAAATGGCGAATAACTCTGATGTCAATGAAGCGGCTGTCTTTTCTGACCTCACAAATGAGTAAATAAACCCAAATAAATTGTTTTGGACTAATTTCAAATTTATCTTAAATTATTTTAAAGGAAATACAGTTGGGGAATTAGTCCAAAACGATTTATTTGGGTTTACTTACTCATTTGTGAGGTCGGAAATTAGCAGACGTTTCATTGACATCTGAGTTCTCCGCTATCTTAGGTGAGATACAACAAATTTACGGTGTTTTGTATTGCTCTATTACTTGTTCCTCTAATGTTGGTACTTTTTGATGGCGGGTAACAAGACCACCTTGTCGATGTGTTTGTTTTTGTTTAGTATTTACATCGCGCTCGTGCACAAACTGGGAATGCCAGAAGTTTTTGTTTTGTGTGTGTGTGTGTGTGTGTGTGTGTGTGTGTGTGTGTGTGTGCGTGTGTGTGTGTGTGCGTGTGTGTGTGGGTGGGTGTGTGTGTGTGAATGTGTGTGTGTGTGAGTGTGTGCGCGCGCGCACGCGCGTGCGCGTGCGTCGGGCCCAATTTTTTTGCGCACGCACTTGCCAGGTCGCCTGTGCAAGATACACTGGAGGTTAAAACAAAGGGAGAGGGTATCCAATAATAGTCGTTCTGCGAACTGCGTTTTTTTTTTTTGTTGTTGTTTTTCCAGTAAATAAGTAAGTAGGTAAGTAAGTAAGCAAAACAAATAACAAGACGTTACGTACATACATTAAAACGAATCAGTCCGTATAACGCATAACGATTTGGTCATAAACCACAACAAACGGCGTTTGCACAGAAAACGAACGAAATACGCGCAGAGACAAGGTCACTTTACCAAAATTCCCTGAACTGAACAACGTATTATCATTTAAATCGTCACGTCGCTTTTATTTCTTTTTAATAATTAAAAGAAAAATGTACTTTTAGAATATGAAAGTTTTCACTTCTCGTGAAATTGGACTTACCAATAATAATAATAATAATACTAATAATAATAGTATCCCCCAGTACAAAACCGAACTCTACCCGTCCACACTGGCATTACAGCCCGAGTACACTGCAACAACGGACATTCAGAATAAGTTTGTGAAAAAGAAAAAAAAGAAAAACTTCACGCGACCTCTTGACCTCTCCTAACACCGCTTAGAAAGAAACAAACTTCCAGTTAACGCCATCATGCCTGTTACTAAGGTAAGTTATTATTTATATTATACTAATACGCTAAGGCAATTTCATGTTCGTACATTATCACCTTCCCCTCCCTTTTTAAAGATGGGTTCGCTGAAGATGTAATGCGATGCAAAAAAAGAAAAAGAAATTTATAAAATTTCATCTTATGTCGCTGTTGTGTCGAACATGAAACTCAAACTAAAATTCACTTTCTTGGCCTCCAGGCTAAGTTCTAAGTGTAGTATATGTTCTGTCCAAACATGGTACAATGATATCGAAGAAATATGTCAGAAATTCCTACAAGGGTTTTGGGAATAGACCCTCATAAGCAGATATATTTTGAAACTACATTACAGAAGGATATAACTGTGGAATTTCCAGAGGTCCCGCTAGTTATTATTATTATTATTATTATTATTATTATTATTATTATACTACTCAGGAGTCCTCGCTCCCTTCGGTGTCATAGGAAGTGGTCATCCTCTCGTGCATTCACCTCTCGGGCGCCCGGGGGCACCCTATAGACTGGTATTGTCTTGGCCTTCGTGGCTTGATTTACGCCGGTCTATGGGATTGTCCTGTGCAGTTCTAGGAGGTCCACCCTCCCAGACTTTGCCTCCCCTCTTTGGGGAGGAGTAAGTTAATTGCTTACTGCTTGAGGCGCCCCTACCGGGGAATGCCGACGGGGCTGCCCAGGCAATTTTTAATGGTCAGAGTGCTCACCTCTCGGGCGCTGGCTTTTCAACCCACACTTTCCGACCCGAGCTTGGGTCACATCTTACTTGTGGGAGTAGGATAAAAACTGGCCTTGTGCCTAACTCCTGGAGAGGAGTAAATTACTCACCTCTCGGGCGCTGGCTTTTCAACCCCCACTTTCCGACCCGACCTTGGGTCACGTCTTACTTGTGGGAGTAGGATAAAACTGGCCTTGTGCCTAACTCCTGGAGAGGAGTAAATAATACCTCCTCACTCGGGTCCGACCACGGTAAATATTGCTCCTCTCCCATTCTTTAGAGTGGGCCCCCTTGAGGGGAGAGGAGGAAGGGCTTGGATTCCCCACTATAAACACCCTGTCTCACCTGGAGAGGGGGGGGGGGTTAAATACACTAGCTCTATTTACCTGGCATTGCCCGAGAGTCTTTTTACTTTCATTTTTGTTTTGCATTAAAAAAATTTAATTTTTTTTTTACTAAATTACTTATTATGAGTTTTCGCTTGTCTGTATATTTACTTCCCTCATATCTATTGTCCCATGTGCCGTTTTTTCATTTTTTTAAAGTGTGCCATTATTATCTAAATTTGGTTTGCTATTTAAGTCGTTCGTTTCCCTGAAAGATTTGTTTAACAAAAAAATCGGAATTATTACTGCCCTCCACCCCCCCCCCCCAATGAGATTCTACTTTTATTAGGTAATTACATGTGAATGCACACCATGAAAAACTTGACGGAAAGAAAGAAAAAAAACACAAACAAAAACACAATTAGTTTAGAATTTAAAGTGGGGAATCAGTTTCACATATAAATTTAACGTAAAATGAGCCCCCATTTCAGGGCCTTTAAAGGCAGTTTGCCAAATATTTTTTGTATTTTTTTTTTTTTTGCTATGGGAGATAACTTCTGTGCAGTTTTTTTTTTGGTGGGGGTACATTTTTAGGCAGTTATGTGTGGTTTTACGACCTTACCAATCGGAATGAGGGTTAGTGGTAAAACAGAATTAGTTAACTTCTCTAAAAAGTTAAAATGACTCAAAAATAGGGGATCATTTTACGTTAAATTTATATACGAAACTGATCCCACTCTTAATAATTGTTTTTTTTTCTTCTTCTTTCCGACAAGTTTTTAGGGTGTTCATATGTATTCGTCTAAAAAAGTAGAATTTCTTTCTTTTTTTTGGAGAGATGGTAGTGATTTAAATTAAGGGAGATACATTTTGTGTGTGTGTGCATTTTCTTTTTTTTGGGGGGGGGGGGTAACAAATCTTGGGCATTTTTTATACTAAAAAAATTAACATGTAATAAAAAATATTTACTTACTTTGCATCACTTAAAAAAGTAGGTACTATGGTAACATTGAAGCCCACACCTTCATTCATAATTGTAACAGTTAATGTTTCTGATCAAACTTTAGCAAAAAAATGTCATTAAAAAAGTATTAACCCTACCACTATAACTAAGTCCGGGTGGCAACACGAAAAATAAATAAAATATTTCTTAAGAAGAGAAATGTATGCGCGTCGTGTGTGTAACAGAGCCATTAAAAGTCAATTTATGATCTACAGGACTGGGTAAATCAATTTCGCCCACAAAGAGCAAGTAATTATTTTATTTATAACACGTTTTAATGTATATTTTCAGCAGAAAAAGAACAAATATCTCCGTAATACCCACACTCACAATTGATTTCCAAGAAATTAAGAAAATGGCCAAGACTTTTTTAACTGGTTACATATCCTTAAGGATAGTTGAAAGTGAACTTTGGATTTATTTTAAGCAGCTTTGTAACTCCTGCTTCCCTTATTTTGTCCTAGAGTCCTCACATTCCATGTGCGATGTTTCTGACAAAGGAGGAAGTATTGCTGTTTTCTGGGTCGGGATCTATCAATCTACCACTTATCGTTGGATGTTTTTTTACCTTAAAGTAGTATTTTTTTAGCTCCTTACACCAAGTGGCTTCATGCCTTGTCTGGAGCAATTTCGATAAAAAAAAACACTGTCTGGTCAGAAAGTGTGTGATCATTTTACGTTAAATTTATTAGCCAAAGTGATCTCCCACTCTAAATTCTAAATTATTTTTTTTACCGCAAAGTTTTTCAGGCTGTTTACAAGTACCCCCCCCCCCCAGTAGAATCTCATTTTTCGTTTTGGGTGACCTAGCATAGGGTGTAAGGGTAAAATAATACCATTAGTTCAATTATAGAATAGGGACCCGTGAAAAAAAGAATATTACCAAATTCGATCGATTTTCTACCACATCTTTTATCTATATAATAATACAGTAAAGTCAGTCTGTTTCTCGACTTTTGTCATCGATAGCTTCCATCCTACAAAATGAATATTTCATTGTGAATAGACAGTTCTTCTTGCATATTAATAAAATTGTGAGAGAGCTTTTCGCACATATGTGTATGTATGTGTTCCTCGCCCCTACGTAATTTACACATTTTTTTTAATTTACAATCGATCGATTATTTATTGAAATCAAAAAAGCAATAGTATAAAGTAACAAAGATAACTTTTTTTAAAATCCTATTTTAAAAAGAAAATAATTATGAAATTAAATCCACCAGAATGCATTTCGGTTTCTTTGCAAATAGATCAGCCGTTTTAATCATTTTATAGTACTGGTGCAGATTAGGACCCAAGCTAACCCTGACACTAACCCTTACCCTAACTCTAACACTAACCCTTACGCTAACCCTAACAACGCCAAGTCGATTTTAGCTTGGGTCCTAATCTGCACCAAAAAAAAGGAATGAATTACTTCAAAATTTGAAAGGAATTTATAAGCATTTAAACTATCAACTCAAAAGCCATTTAAACTGGCTTTAAAATTCTTGTTACTTATGTATTGAAAGTTTTGAAAGCTACTCAGATATGTAGCAGTCACATGATTGAGATCTATTTCCTTTCGTATGTACACATAATCTTTTGCGTAATGATAAGTTGTGATTCGGTTGGCTGAAACAGGCATATCCAAACTTGCATAGAAATACATCAGGCGATTTGAATACTTCTGCAATTGCACAGCTTTTCCTACTTTCCGCCCAGTTATTTTGTGGGCAATTACAATTCAGTTCCAGCATGAGATGTAGACATCATAAGACGTCAAATTCCTAGTTCATCTCTCATCGTCGCTTAGAAGAGAGACGAGCTCCCAAGGCAAGTTAACTTGGACTCAATTACATTTCTACTCTAATATGTGCCTGTTGAGCCAACTTGCCTTACATTCCTGTATTCTTATGTTCTTGTCGAGATGTAGATACAACAAGACATCGAATCCTTGCCTGGCTCGTCTCTCGTCGTCACTAAGAGGGAAGACGAGTCCCAAAGGCGGAATAAACCATAAGACCATTACTCAGTTACATTTCTAACCTAATACACGCCTGCCGAGCCAACTTGCCTTACATTCCTGTATTCTGATGTTCCTGTCGCCACTGGTAAATAAACTGTGATTTTATTGTGGAGATGTTGGTATTTTATTTGGAACCTGATGACCCTTTTCTTCTTCATCATCTCAAGCGAGTCGAGTAAGATAAATACAGACGAGACAACAAAATGGCTATTTTCAATCTTCAACAAAAATCTCCTATCTCGACATTCAACTCATACCAACTCTCCACTCTATGAATATGGCAGTCAAAATGGTTACCATTTTACAAACTCATTTCTGAAAGACAAGAAAATCTGAATATCTTAAACATAAAAATTAAAAACAAACAATTTGATTGTTTTCACTAAAACTTGTAAGAAAACTTATGTGTCACTTATGCATAAAAAGGCACCTGTGAAAATTAAAAATAAAATGACAGAAAAACTTTATGAAGTACTTACTTGGTATTGAAACATATTACCATACAACGAAAATTACGGAAAATGATCAAGTAGAATTTTAATAAAAAATAAAATTAATTTCGCGATTTTACGCTGTTGACGTCAAGGGGAGACAATCAGTAAGTCTTGAGTCATTAGCTCAGACGAAAATTCTTGGCCTTTTGGCTAAGATCAAAGTGTAGTATCTGTTCCGATGGATACTGCACGCCTGTCCTGTGCAGTTCTAGGAGGTCCACCCTCCCAGGCTTTGCCTCCCCTCTTTGGGGAGGAGTAAGTTTATTGCTTACTGTCTGAGGCGCCCCTACCGGGGAATGCCGACGGGGCTGCCCAGGCAATTTTTAAATGGCCAGAGTGCTCACCTCTCGAGCACTGGCTTTTCAAACCCCACTTTCTCGACCCGATCTTGGGTCTCATCTTACTTGTGGGAGTAAGATAAAACTGGCCTTGTGCCTAACTCCTGGGGAGGAGTAAATAAAATCTGATAATGGCAGACTTCTCTGAACTATGATGCATTGTTGAATTTCATAAATAAAAATACTTGATCATAAGCGCTACTTATGTTTACATAATAACACATCGGTATAATATACAATTAGAATCTTATTTATCTCATCTATGTTTTTTGTTGTTGTTTTTTTTTTGCTAATAAATCATGATTAATCAAAACCAAAAGCCACTTGAGGATAAGGATAAATGAGATGAAATTGTAGCAGTCATAAGCATCGACATTTCTTTCCTCTTAGTGAAATTGTTTTGCCACACGATGACCAATAAAACTCCTGGGCGTATTAATTTTCACATGATCTTTTAAGGACTCCCCGGAGACCTTTAGGGATTTGCAGAGCAGGCAGAAAAAAATTTAAAAAATAAAATAAAAATAATAATAATAATAATAATAATAATCATTATCATCATCATCATCATGGGTAGGTTAGTAACAACCTTCTGACCAACCCTTTCTAAGGGTAGAGCGCCCACTGTTTTTCAGTTTGTTTAGCACCAAAAACAAGCAGGTCAATCTCTAGGTGGGAGTGGGACTTAAGTGGTAGTAAAAGAAATAGGGTGTGTTTTGGGAGTGGATGGTGTCTATCCAGGATAAAAACAATTTGAGGAAGCCAAGGTCAAAAATAAAAGTGTGTTTGTCAGGGGTATATTGAAAGGTGTCTATTACCAGCAAAAAGTGGGGACACAACACACTCACTCAACTAACTAAAAGGTTACCTTAACCGGGGTGTGTTCCAAAAAGCCCCCAGAACCCTGTGTGTCAGGCAGGGAACACGTACTAACTACAATTAAATCCTAGCCAAAACGCCCAATAAAAATAGCCATCAATGTCTGTTGATCAGAAGGCATCTGACGAAATAATGTGTAAAGTTTTTTAAAAAGGCATGCGAAGATAGTCAGACTGTGCAACTGCTTGAAAAAGAATGATATTTGGTTTCTATGTTCCCTATGTGGGTGGAATAAGATTTTGATTTTCAAAAACAGGTGAGCGCATTCGTTGTTGGCTAGTAAAATTCAAGGGAGATAACTTGGATATGGCTCAAGGGAGATCACTCTGAATAATACAACATCTCCCCAGACCTAAAAAGATATAAGCGGCTATCTTCTACTTTAATAAACGCGCACATGTGGATTCAAAGAGAAGCTGAGAGGGAAAAATTCTCTGATGGTCAAAGTGATGAAAAAGTGAAACATGTATTTTGTGTGTTACGTGAATGAGATGCTGTACATGTGTGTATAAAAAATTGGTAGAGAGAGTGTGTTCGTTATAGTTAAAACATATAACAACAAAAAATACAAATAGAATTTTCCAAGAATTCATTTCATAACTTTGTACAATTAATTCATTTTGTTTCATTGTTTATTTTCCTTTTTTTTTCCTCGATATCAATATTTAATAGTAAATTCGTATGAATCAGGATGATTCAGTTGTTGGCATTGGTTTTCCAGATACTTTCTAGAAAATAATTTTTTCCAGAAATAATCAGGTACTTACAGGAGGGACCACGTGGAGGTTGCCAACATTCCTGGGTGAAAGTGGTGCTATGGAACCAATTGGATTCGAACTTGGCACATTCGGCAGTCGGTGTCGTTAACCACTTAACCACCGTCACTTCCTAATATTTAATGGTAAAACTCTCCTCTTCAAAAGTCATACTTTCCCACTCTGATGTCTTATTTCAATTATGATCTTATCTTGGGGTTTTTTTTTTTCATTTGAAACGCACATCGTTTCAGTTTTGGGTCTGACTGAGTTAAGCTGAGTAAAGATGCCAGCATGTAAAACAGACATTAATAATAATAATAATAATAATAATAATAATAATAATAATAATAATAATAAGGAATACAAGAACAGACATGACAGCGTGGGGAAAGAAGTACACCGGGAAATGTGCAAACAACTGAATTTCGAATATGCAAAAAAACGGTACAAACACAAACCAGAAACTGTACTAGAAAACGAAAAACACAAAATCATATGGGATATGAATGTACAAACAGACAAACCCATAACAGCAAGGAGACTGGATATGATAATAATCAACAAGAAAGAAAAATCCTGCAAAATCGTAGACTTTGCCGGTCCAGCGGACCACAGAGTGAAGATCAAAGAGACGGAAAAAAGAAGCAAATATACTGAACTTGCCAGAGAACTGAAAGGAATATGGAACATGAAGAAAGTCAGTATAACACCAATAATCGTAGGAGCACTAGGAACAGTCCCCAAAAACATGGAGAAAAGACTAGGAGAAATAGGAATCAAAGGGATAACTGAGACCATACAAAGGACAGTAATGATCAAAACAGCTACAATCCTGAGAAATGTCCTCGAATGCGGAAACCAACCCACATAAGCAACGAATGGAGAACAAACACATGGAAGCATAAGACAACAGAACCGGGGAAAATACAACCGCACGATAGAGGCGCAAGCATAGGCTGACACCACCACGAAAACTATGGACAGAGGGTCGAGGAGGGAAAGCGCAAACCAGACCTCCACTGGAAGAGCGCGGACAGCTCTGGGACCTTGGGGAGGCTTGTTGCCACTCGGCCCCCAGAGGGGACCAATGGCCCTTATCAGCGGGAAATCGGTGGTAGGTGGCTGTTGCGATACCGCAAGGTCATCAGTGATGATGAACGAAAAGAGGTGGAGCATACTGGAAGTTTGAGGAGACTTGTTGTCACTCAAACTCCAGGGAATACCACAGGTTGTTGGCAGTGGGCGATCACTGACGATGACCAGTGTGATAACTCCTAGTGAGTAAATAATAATAATAATAATAATAATAATAATAATAATAATAATAAAATGATATAATAATTATGATGATATATTAATTTCATTGTTGTCTTTTGTTTAATTAAAAGGAATTTTTTTTTTAAAATTAAAAAAAGAAGTTCTGGCTCATTGTTAAGAAGTATGAGATAAGATGTATGACATCATCATCATTGTCTTCGTCGTCGTCGTCGGTTTAATGTCCGTTTTACATGCTGGCAGGTGTTGAACGGCTTTTAAAAATTGACTTCCAAAGTAACCTATCTCTGACCAAGTCTTTATCTATCCCTCATTCTCTCAAGTCCACTAACCCAACAACTCTCATCCATTCTTTCAACATAAAGTCTCTTTTTCTGCACACATCTCCCTATACTGTCCAGATGTTAATCTTCCTCTGAGGTCATCAGATCTAAGCCTGTCTTTAAGGCTCACATTACACATCCATCATAGCCTTCTCATACCATTTCTCTCCATGTAACACATATCCTCATCCATTGTATCATTTCTCTCTTCATGCAGTACATGTCCTCAACCCTCACTGGCCAGGTATCACTTCCATACATCATCACACTGCGTACACATGCCTAATAGACTATTCCCTTGTTTGATAGTTGTAACGCTCTGCTGGTTAATACAGGCAGAATTAATTAAGGAGCATAGATAGGATGGGTAAAAAGTACCCAACTCCCAGGATGTAATAATCTTGTTAGGTTAAATGTTAAAGTTGAGGAGTTCAAACGAACATCCATTTGCCTTGAGTGTTTTTCTGAAAGAGAGATAGATAAGCACAGGACTGACGTTATACGTTCAGAGCTAAGCGTGAAATATTCAAACTTGTGTCAATTTTGCATTTTCCTTTACAAGGCATAACTCGTCCAGTTGATTCGATGTCACGTGACGGTTCTAGGTAAATGAAACTGAGCCTAAAATTATTTCATGAATTTCGTCCATTGGCCAAAACGCCCACCTACCTGCATTTGTAGGTAAACATTAATATCCCCAACACACTAGACTAACAGCAAAATCCCACCCCTTACTGTATAGTTCCTTAGTGCTGAAGATTTCCTACCCTAATAACTTTTTCTTGAGCTTCTTGCATCCCTGCTTCCTAGACCATATCAACATGCAGAAATTCCAATGTAATGTGAAGAAACATCTTGTTGCCCACCGTCTCACCCAGATTGCCCCCTATAAAACCTGGCCCTTATCACATGCTTCAGTGGCAATATTCCTTGTTTGGGCTGAACAAAAGTTTGTAAATAAATGAAATGCCGAAAGGGATATTAATCTAGCTGTAAGTATTCTTTTTACATATATAATTTACATTACATATATTTAAGATGAACTCTATTGTAATCTTTTAAACTAATAGTTTTCACCTAAATTGCCTTCCTTGAAAATTAATGAACATAATATTTAAAAAAAAAAAGGTTTTTGTAATTTATCCTTTCTTTTATTAAACCACTTTAATTAATTACAGTTTATATCGACAACACTATTGCATATATATAAGAAATAGGACAATAAAATTACAAATGAATAGCACCAAACATCGATTTATTATAAACAGTTTAAAAATAGTTATGCATATTAGGCAGACAGATAGCTGTGTTTGGGTCTTTCCTCTCTACTATATATACAGTATTTCAAAAGACTATGTTATATTATTGATTTAAATAAGAGTGAGCCGTTTTGATGGTAATGCAGGTGTGATAAATGAATAAAGCTTTCACATATATATATATATATATATATATATATATATATATATATATATATATATATATATATATATATATATATATATACATACATATATATATATATATATACATATATATATATATATATATATATATATATATATATATATATATATATATATATATATATATACATATATATATATATATATATATATATATATATATATTATGGACTCTCCCGTCGATTTTGACGTATGAGGTCTTGACAACTTAAAATTTGTTTAGTCTACGATGGATGTAGCATGCTTACATTTACTCAATCGTAAATGGCATTTGAGTCCTGCGAGAGATTTGCAAACCAGCCCACAATGGATGCAAGAAGGAAGATCTTGAGAAAAATCGGCTGGGATACTTGTAGATGTTTTTGTTCTTTCGCGTCTTTCGCGCTGTTGATCAATGGCAGTTACAGAGAACCGCCTGATGCCCCTCTGGCAGTCAGATCGCCATTCCTTCCGTCGAGAAGCAAGCTGTTCAAAATCACGATAAGCAATATTGGTAGATGTCAAATTCATCTTCAACTTGTCCTTAAAGCGAAGCAGCGGTCGACCCACATTTCGCCTTCCACTGTTGAGCTCGCCGTACATCAGTTGCTTTGGTATTCTATCATCTTCCATACATAAGACATGTCCTGCCCAACGCAGTTGTGATTGCATCAAAAAGCTTTCAATTCCGCCAATACCGCAGCATGTAAATAGGTCCGCATTAGACATCCGATTTCTTAGGGTGACACCACAAATCGTTCTAAGGCAATTTTTGTGAAAGACATCAAGCTTCTGAATGTGGCTGCGATAGACTGTCCATGATTCCGATCCATAAAGCAGTGATGTTAGCACAACTGCTCTATACACAAGTACTTTTGTTCTCAAACTTATCCTCCTGTTCTTCCATAACCGATGACGCAGTTTTCCAAAGGCAGTGGTTGCTTTCGCAATTCGGTTAAAGATTTCGTCATCAAGGGAGGCACTCCAATTTATCTTACTCCCAAGATAAGTGAAGTTTTTCACATATTTCAGATCTTTACCGTCCACTTGGAATTGAATATCTGGAAAACAGTGTACTGGTGGTCGTTGCTTTACTGGTGGCCGTTGCTTCACACCCTGAACTTGTTTAGGCATGAGGCGAGGTTGGTGAATCACTTCTGTTTTCTTGATGCTGATTGTCAGACCAAAAGCCTTGCAAGCAGCTGAAAACCTGTCCACAAGCAGTTACGCTTCCTCCCGAGATGTTGCACAAAGTACAGCATCATCTGCAAACAAAAGATCCCTGATGACAGTTTGTCGAAGAAGGGTCTTAGCTTTGAAACGTTGCTGGTTGAAGAGACCCCCACTTGTTCTAAATTTAAACTTCACCCCAGTATCTATATTAGCGAAAGCATATCTCAACATAACTGAAAAGAACAAAGCAAATAGCACAGGTGCCATTACGCAACCCTGTTTGGTACCATTTGTCACATTGAAAGGTTCTGAAGACTCTCCATTTGAAACAACCGATGCCTTCATTCCATCATGGAAAGAAATAATTACATTCAGCATGTTGTCAAGTATTCCCAGCTTGTCCAACACTTTCCAGAGGGCTTCGCGGTTTACTGTATCAAAGGCCTTTGTAAGGTCAATGAAAACCATATACAACTCCTCGTTCTTTTCCCGAACTTTCTCGGCAACCTGGCGGAGGGAAAAGATCATATCGACAGTACCCCAACCAGCACGGAAACCGCACTGAGATTCGGGATAGATATCATCAACAAGGTGTTTAATTATTCTGTTGAGAATAAGCCTTTCCAAGACCTTCCCTGCAATTGACAAATATATATATATATATATATATATATATATATACAAATGTGTTTGTGTGTCGTTATTTTTGTTGTTATTGTTAGCGATAAATGGCAGTGCTACAGCTACTGGTACTTTTTGCTCCCTGAACATTTGAGAGTTCCACCCTTACATATGCAATGTCGCCCCATTTTTTGCTGACGTGTATGTATGTATATATATATATATATATATATATATATATATATATACGTCCCTAAAAATGGGGCGACATTGCAAATGTAAGGGAAGAAACTCTCAAATACTCATGAATTTATAAGCGATAAATTATCATGTAATTTCAGAGGGGACCTCGTGACATGCTGGTTAACATACCCGATTACAGTCCCTTTTATCAAGGGTTTGAATCCTGTCAAAGTCAGCCACACTGATGAGCTGCAGTAACGGCGAAACACGTGTCCGTGGATAACTATTTTATCTATTATATATATATATATATATATATATATATATATATATATATATATATATATATATATATATATAAACGATATATATATATAAACGATATATATATATATATATATATAAACGATATATATATATAAACGATATATATATATATATATATATATAAACGATATATATATATAAACGATATATATATATATATATATATAAACGATATATATATATATATATACGATATATATATATACGATATATATATATATACGATATATATATATATATACGATATATATATATATACGATATATATATATATATAGATATATATACGATATATATACGATATATATATATATATATACGATATATATATATATATATATCATAACCATCACCATCAGGGTTTTTAATCACTCTATTATATATATATATATACGATATATATATATATATATATATATATATATATATATATATATAAACGATATATATATATATAAACGATATATATATATATATACGATATATATATATACGATATATATATATATATACGATATATATATATATATACGATATATATATATATATATATATATACGATATATATATATATATATATATATATATATATATATATCATACGATATATATATATATATATATATATATACGATATATATATATATCATAACCATCACCATCAGGGTTTTTAATCACTCCTGGGGGAGGAACCACTCCCTAGTTGGTGACTGTCATTCTGGGGGTTTTGCCATAGTCGCCATGCTAGGCACTGCAGGCTGGCGACGCTATTTGCCCATAGCTAGGTTTCCACATACAACACATGGTATTCCCAAATGGTCACCCATCTAGTACTGACCAGGCTCAACGTTGCTTAACTTCGGTGATCTAACGGGAACTGGTGTGTCAACGTGATTATATATCTATTAATAATGGAGTTTATGTATCTGTCTGTCTGTCTGTCTGTCTGAAGCCGAAACTCCAGTATGACTATTTTACTGAAATTAATCTTTTTGAAATTCTTTATATACTGTCACTAAAAGTCGCTTAGACACCAGATGGGTTTTGCTATTAACATAACTCATTCCTTTAAACCTTCAATTAAATTAATATTTACAAATATACACTTATAACTGCTGTTATCAAATTTACATATGTATTTACAATATTTTCCTATGAGGTTATATTAATAAACATTATTCATACAATTAATTACAGTCATTTTCATTATAACCGGCGTGTTTTCTAAACCATTTCAACGCGAGTACTGTTAAAATTGCAAAGTCATTGGGTGTTTAATAAGTGGCGTCCTCCCTCCCTCCGATAATTTAATATGGCGATCTGATTAAGCAGCCGAGTGGCTTTTTAATCAGTAGTGTTCTCCCTCCGGTAATTATATATGGCGATCTGATTAAGCAGCCGAGTGGCTTTTTAATCAGTAGTGTCCTCCCTCCCTCCGGTAATTATATATGGCGATCTGATTAAGCAGCCGATTGGCTTTTTAATCCATAGTGTCCTCCCTCCCTCCGGTAATTAAATATGGCGATCTGATTAAGCAGCCGATTGGCTTTTTAATCAGTAGTGTCCTCCCTCCCTCCGGTAATTAAATATGGCGATCTGATTAAGCAGGCGATTGGCTGTTTAATCAGTAGTGCCCTCCCTCCCTCCGGTAATTAAATATGGCGATCTGATTAAGCAGGCGATTGGCTGTTTAATCAGTGGTGTCCTCCCTCCCTCCGGTAATTAAATATGGCGATCTGATAAGCAGCCGATTGGCTGTTTAATCAGTAGTGCCCTCCCTCCCTCCGGTAATTAAATATGGCGATCTGATTAAGCAGCCCATTGGCTGTTTAATCAGTGGTGTCCTCCCTCCCTCCGGTAATTAAATATGGCGATCTGATTAAGCAGCCGATTGGCTGTTTAATCAGTGGTGCCCTCCCTCCCTCCGGTAATTAAATATGGCGATCTGATTAAGCAGCCTAATGGCTGTTTAATCAGTAGTGCCCTCCCTCCCTCCGGTAATTACATATGGCGATCTGATTAAGCAGCCGATTGGCTGTTTAATCAGTATGCCCTCCCTCCCTCCGGTAATTAAATATGGCGATCTGATTAAGCAGCCGACGTTAATCTGGCACGTTAAACATGTAAACAACAATGCTGGCAAACACCGTGCTCAGTTTTCCATTTTTAAAACCGTCCTAAGTTTGTTTATTCTTAGCCATTATGTTTTAAAACACAAATTTATTAAATCAAATTGTTTAATTAAAATAATAATTGATTTAAAAATTACTATATAAAAACGCGCGTGCGAAAGAACACACCCACACACAGTCTAGGTAAACTTTTTCTTTCTGAGAGTTAAAAAATTTTCCGTGTTTACTGTATTTGATTTCTTAATACTTTCATATCCAATATTATCATTTTTTCACGACCTCAACAGAATTTATGATTCCATGTTTTATTTATTAAAAAAAATGTCAACAAAATAAACTAACACATTGTACTGGAAAACTATACAACTGATTGTAGAATCAAATAGTTTAATTAAAAAAAGGTACACACACACGCGCGCGCGTTCACTGTATTTGATTTTTTGGTGCCTTTTCATTTTAGGACCCACGCTAACTTTGACCCCGTCGTTACAGTTAGGGTTAGGTTTGTTTTTTTTCCTTTTTAATTAAAAATATTTACATATATAGTGGGGGGGGGAGACAAAAAATTGGGGGAAGGCGGTCAAAATTTTTTTTTTTTTTCTAAACTAAAAAATAGTTCAATGACTGGTAATATTTTTTTATATTACCAGTCATTGAACTATTTTTTTTTTTAGGGGGGGGGGGTACAAAAAAAATTTACTTTCTTTTTAAACTACAAGTCTTTCTATGGTACAACAAAAATCGGGGTAGGGTCGAATTTTTTTTTTCTTTATTTTCAACTAAAAATATTCTTGGTCATAAACACAGAAAATCAATGTCTAACCACCACAGAAATATGACTGGGGCTCCATTGGCTTAGGCGTGAGCCTTCATTTCTGATGCGGCAGCCTAGCAAAAATATGCGACCGAAGGGAGCATATATTTGCTAGTATATTTAATAAATATTTTTCATGTATTTTGACTTGCTGTTGTCTTTGTCAAGAGCTCATTTTGAATTTATGCTATGGAAACGTTGATAACTATATTATCTGATTGGACTGAAAGTTGGCATAATGGTTACGGTTACCAAAGAGCATCAGATTCATACATCAGCTTTGAAAAAATCTGAAGTTGTAATTCCATTAAAATTTCGACCTTGATTTAACTGTTCAAGGTCATTTAAGATGTAGGACTTCATCGGCTACAATATGGACCAATAAGCATCTACAATGAACATAACCGAAATATTCACCAAATGTAACATAGATTTCCCAAATTTAAATCAGTTCTAATTTAGATTATGACCGATATTTTAACCAAGTTCGGTGACGATTGGTCAAGCGATGTGGACACTCAAACAAACAAACAAACAAACACGACTGCAAACATAACTTCCTTTGAGGAGGTAATACCGGGAATTTTAAACTGGCCTCAGATGAAAGAAAGAATGTTGATACATGTAGAGGAATCAACATATATTAAACAAATTAAGAACGCGATTTGTCCAAATTAAAATATATGCATTTATTTACAAACATTAAAAGTAATGTCACATATTGGTGGGTACGAGTAGTATAAATATTAGTTAAAATATATTTGCTCGGGGTGTATCTAGCTTTATGTATAAACAGAATATATCCCAGATGGGAGAAGTTATGATGAGGTTACGGGATCTATGACGAAAAGAAGGAATGTCAATACAATTAGAAGAATCAATATCTTCCTCTCTATAATAAAGAACAATGTAAACAATTTGTAAATATATATTCGTCCCATCACACAAAAGTCTTCCTTACAAATAATGGAAGTGAGAACGCAAATCTATTCCCATAATGAGACGTTTTCTTTCTGTTTTCTTCCTTTCTGCTCTGTATACTGATTTATACATTTTCTTTTTTTAATATTCCAGTTTGAGACGTTTTCTTTCTTTCTTATTTCTTTTTCTTTAACGTTTTTTTTTCAAACGTTAAGTAGCATAACTAGAAAGTCAGTTATACATTTATTTACAAACATCAGAATGGAATGTTATATATTGGTATGTACCTTAACTAGTATCACTATAAGTTAAAATATATTTATTCGGTGGATCTAGCTTTGTTTGTAAACAGATATATTGCTCTGTCATTACATTGAAGACGAGCGAGTGGGGACTGAATTAGTGCTCAGCACTCACTGCAATATGTAACCTCCCCCCGCCCCGGTAGTGATGTTATAACTGGCAACAGTTTGTGGATCTTATCTCATGTTGATTTCACTCTAATCATAGAGTTAAACTCGCACCATTTCCACCACTCAACATATCCCTACATAACAATCAATATAAAACAAAACAAAAAACATAACAAATAAACATTTTTGATATAAACATAATACGATGAGCCAGTAAGTCTCCTGAAGAAGTCAAGTTTCGAAACTATAAAACTGCTAAAAAAATTAGTTAAATGCAATTGCTTTAGGAATTTTTCATGGCATCAGTCAATGGACAATGGGCAGAATGGTTTATTAGGATTTGTTAAACAAAGGAATTCCAGAATGTGTCTGTAAAATTCCAACTAGAAAATATGCTTGGTTGGAATCAAATAAAAATGTGCTGAATGTTACTGACGTTAATCGTGACGTAAGCAACATAGATAAATAGAGAGACAAACAGACAGCAGAAGGAAGAGAGGCAGAGAGACCTATGGAGCAAGAAAAATAGAGTTATGTCGAGACAGAGAAGTCTATGTTAAACCAAGCACACAGCAACCCCCCATAGTTTGTGTGTAGCAGCATATACTCGCATGTTAACATTCACACAAGTCTTCACAAAGATTCTAGTGCAGTCTATCTAATAAAACAGCGACAAATTTACAATGAGAATCTTGTTATTGTGCTACTCACATAATTAAACAAAGAAAAGTATTAAAACCAAAAATATAAAAATTACTTCCGACAAGGAGGTTATGTTTTCGGTCGAGTTTTTTTTGTTGGTCTGTCTTTTTGTTTGTCTGTGTACCACATCGCTTGACCAATCGTCACCAAATTTGGTCAAATGATGATTTTAGAACTGATTTAATGATGAGATATCTAGATCAAAGGTCAAGGTCACAGAATAGGTGAAAGTCACACTTTTGGCAATAACTTCGGCTCTTGAACTATATTGTAGACTCGCTACTTTACCAATATGGTAGCCAATGAAGTATCGCATCTTATATGACCTTGAAATTTGATCTTTAAATGTAAATTTTAACGGAATTTTAACTTACGATTTTTCCAAATTGGATCTGATGCTCTTTGATAACCCTAACCACTATGCAACATTTCAGCCTGATCAGATAAATAGTTTTTGAGTTATCAACGTTTCCATAGCATAACTTCGGGAATACTTCACACAATATGGAGAAGTAAGACCCAAGTAAGACTTTGGCCCATCCTTGTGAAGTGGAGGTATGCAGTCTCACGACTGACTTATACTCTTGTTGTGTCCTGTGAGAACAAAACGATGATGGATCAAAAGCTACAGACAGTCCCTCGGATTTTGAATTCCATTAATCAAGTTAAGGGGCTATGGTACAATGTTTCTTCTTGGTAAGGTACTAATTTACACTTGGGGAACGAATGTTCTCTTACATGCATCTTTCTGCTTCTATTATCGTGTGTGGCTCATATTAAACAAAGGAAAACCATTAACAGAAAACAGAGGGAGAGGAGAAAGGGACAAAGAAAAGAGAACAATCTCATATATTGGCTAATAATTACGAACGACGGGAGTAAGCTGTGGAGTGGGAATTGAGTTAGGTAATATATATATATATATATATATACATATATATATATATATATATATTAGTCATCCACAGACAGTCTGTTCCTCCGTATCATAACATTTTAGTGTGGCTAGATAGACGAATGTCTGAAGCTGAGATTCGAAACCCGACCATATTGTCAGCAGTCAAGGCCTCGTATTTATATGTTATCGATTCTCTTATGTACATTATCTGCTACCTGTTTTTTTATGAAAAGCTATACATTATCGCTGTGGGAACCAAAAATTTCACTTATGAGAGGATGTGGAGAAAATGTAGCAATAAAATATATATAGTAGTAAGTTACTATATATCAAACTATATAACATCAGGCATGTGTATATGTTTATATATTTTTATGTAGAGGAATCATTTCTAAAGATCATAATTGTACATGTGTTCTTTTTGTTTCTTGTTTGAACTAACCACAGCACGACAACATATAAAAAAGCTACAGTCACTCGAATTTTGAAACCTCTTAAAGAAGGTTAAGGGGCTATAGTACAACCTTCTTCGTGGAGCATGCTATGTTACATAAATAAACAATCGAGAGCACATTTTAAAAAATTAATTGGGTTATTTAAAAAAAATTTTTTATAGAAATTGCTCCGGACAAGGCATGAAGCCACTTGATGTAAGGAGCTAACAAGAACGACATATGATTATTGCAAAGACAGGAGATGCGTATTGGCCTTACTCTTGAAAAGACCAAGGCTATAGTTAGGAAGAAAACAGTCAGCAGGAAAAGAGTTCCACAAGCCTGCGGTTTTTGGAAAGAAGCTACTGGAATATTAATACTGAGGTATTAAAACAGCGAATTGATGGAGACCACAAGCACATTTATATATCCTCACATTATTCCAAGTTTTTATGAAAATAAACAAGCAGAATTTCAGGAACGAGTTTCTAAATGGCTATGCTCTGTTTACATTAGGCAAAACCGAACTTAGGTTCTTGGCTCAGATTTCAGCATTCTCGACTATCATCTCGGACTTAGGGTTAGTGTTCGGGTTAAAGAAAAACAAGTTTTTTTTATTCCTCATCTTCAAGTAAATCTTTTTATGTGCCATAATAATCGGCAAGCGATTATATATATATATATATATATATATATATATATATATATATATATATATATATATATATATAGCATAAAACATCGATGTCTGTAGGTAATAAATAATTAATATTTATTTATAAAAAATATTATTATTATTATAGCCCCCATTTACTAAGGCTTGCCACTCTGAGAGAGTTTAATAACAAGCAGTACCACTAGCTTCATTGCGAGATCCAACATGGTTTGTTGCTGTTGATCACTATTCACTGCTCGTTGTAAATACCTGCCGACTTGGCATTTACAAAGTTAAATTCCTCCTAACTTCCAAGCTAATTGACGGTGACCGACGGGTAAGACCCTTGACTACAAATCAGTGGCGATCTGTGATCGGAGTTCGAGCCTGCCGACCGTCGGGAATTAACTCGCTACACTGAAGATTGCGTAAGCATGAAACATCGATGTCTGTAGGTAATAAATAATTAATATTTATTTATAAAATATATATATATATATATATATATATATATATATATATATAAACAAGATTTTGTTACATTCCAAAGATCAAAAAAAAATTATCTTACGAAACATTTTTTCAAAACAAACCCTTTTGATACAATTTTACAGTTCCGTTTCGCTCAGTAGGAGACCAACCAACATTTGTATATCAATATCTGTTCTTTCCTCTCTGAATTCATCAGAAAGACAAAAAAAAAAGTTCTCAAAAGTTCTCAATTTGAAAAATTGTACATTGCGATGTAACAATTTATTTATATATGCTCTGTTGTTACAAGTTGACAATCATCGAGCTTTAAATTGGAAGAGGTTGCTATACATAAAGAATAGAAGGTATATGCTAAAACATATTTTCGCACTACTCTCTCTCTCTCTCTCTCTCTCTCTCTCTCTATATATATATATATATATATATATATATATATATATATATATATATATGGGAAAGGAAGGATGAAGGTAATCCGACGTAATGGGAAATGAAAAAGGAAAAACCAAAAAGGATATTTTTTTGTTTTTTTTATGTGATCATCAACGTTTCGTCTTTATTTGTAAGACTTCTTCAGGATGATAATATAAAGAAAAATATCATGCAAGTACGTGAACATATTGGGTTGACATGATAGGTTGATGGGAAGACGTAGTAGCCACTACTGGAAGCAGTATGACCAACGTCCGGGCTTGGTGATGTCAGTCACCAAGCCCGAATGTTGGTCTTCACCGTTATTGTTGTCCCTGCTTTGTGTCACGACTGCTACCTGTCTGTCGCTTCGCCGAGCGTCAACTTTCATCATACCGGCGGTCTCTTCGTGGGCTGAAATCAAATCCCCCACACACAATGAAACATAACAAGGCTTCTCCTTTTTAATTTAGAGCCATTTATTTACTATACTGCTTGTCGATACTGGGCAAGTTCGTTGTAGCAGAGAGAGAGGCTTACACTAGTTAATTTTCTAACTACTTAGCAACTTGTAAGGGAAGGAAGATGAAGAACATCGCTTGGCTCTCAATTTTGGGGGATCCGATAATCGCTACATGGCTAAAGCGTGTTGACTCTTCGGCTTCCAAGTCAAGACTGAAATCTCAACTCCAGTTTTCCCAGCAGGAAAACTGTGACGTTATGAAATCTCGTGATCAACACGCAGGTGTGACCTAATCCCCCCGACCCGAGGTCTCGTCAACTGTCCCCGCAAATCGTGAGAACACATTGCACCAACTTGCACGAGGTAACTCCGCTACAAATCGCGCAAGTCAAACCCGATCTCCAACAGACACGTCCATTCTCATAGGGTCATTATCTAACACCAACAAAATCATGAAAACCTGACAGTAACTGTTAACATATCGATTTCTATAACACAAACCAACAAACAAACATTGACTTTTATAATATACTGCACTTGTGCCCCCTCAATGTAAATACTAGCAGCCGACTAGCAGCAAAATCCCACCCTTTATTGCAGAGGTCACTTGATACTGGAAGATTTTCTACTTTGACGGATTCTTTCCTTCCTGCTCCCTGTTTCCTCGACTGTACAAAAATGCAGAAATTTAAATGTAATGTGAATAAAGATATTGCTCCAAACCAAGGCTATCCCCCTTTGTCAAAAAAAAGTATGACTCCTATCATAGTAGCCCCTTATGCTTGTTTAGGGGGAATAAAAATTTTTAAAAATTAAAATTTTTAATTAAAATGTACTTTCTTGAATTATGTAAGTACTTGACATTCTGGATTTATAATGAACTAGCAAGGCTACCCGGCGTTGCCCAGGGTCATAAAAAAATAGAAGAGGTTAAAAAGCGTGTGTAACATCTTTATATTAAAACTTCTATCTCTCTACTTCTCATATCCGCCTCTCTATCTTTCTCTCTTTCTTCTCCCTTCCGTGTTTTTCCACATCCCTTTCCCCAACCCCCTCTTTCTCCTCCTCCCAACCCATTCCTCTCTGGATGCACACCCAAACACACACATACAACTCTCCTTTATATAATAGATTCCTCGATGAATGAGTCGGCATTTTCTTTCCAAATTAGTACATAAAATGACTGACACTCCCCCCCCCCCGGACGAAACCTGGCCCAGTTGACCCTGAAAGAATGAATAATATTTCCTTTAAATTTTAAATATTATTCACCCGGGGCAACGTTGATCAAGAATATACCAACTTTGTGGCTGTTTGTTTTGTAGTTTTTTAAATTTTTAGCTGGACATACACACACAGACAACTACCCTTTATATCATAGATTTTCAGATTTAATATCCCTTTTTCTATTGTGAACCAGTGTTTGTCTGCGTTCACTGCACAGGCCGTGATCATCTGTGCGTTGTCTTCGTCATGAATAAAAGTAAAAGATAGAAAAATATTTATCACAATGGCATCGTGATTTATTTTTACTTCAAAAGTTAAAGAAATTTTTTTTTTAAATCCCAAATAAAAAAATACTTTTTTGTTTTCACTAAAACTTGGACTCAAAAATCGTCTACACAATAACAAGTTTGCATAACATAAAATTAGAATTTTATTTACATTTCTTTACAGAGATTGTTGTCTTATGGAACAACCGGAATTTTGTACGGAATGTGAATTTTTGACATTCAACAGTTTTCTTCTTTTTTTTTAAAAACTTTTTGAATGTATATAACATTCCATTGTTACAGTTTCTTTATCTCTCTCTCTCTCTCTCTCTCTCTCTCTCTCTCTCCCACTCTCTCTCTCCCCCTCTCTCTCTCTCTCTCTCTCTCTCTCTCTCTCTCTCTATATATATATATATATATATATATATATATATATATGAACTATTGAAATGATGAAAAAAGGTCAAGTTACATACTTTACAAATTTATTATACTCATCAGGTGTTTAAACAAGGAATTTAATAAAATGACCTTTAATCCATGGAATTTCAAAGAATTACACTTATTATCAGACAGACTAGACAGAAATCGAACATACAACCATCTAGTTGATAGTCGGCAGCTATGCCGCTCGTAAGTGCTTCATTTGTTTATTTACAAATAAAGAGCTTCACTTTATGCTAAGTCAGCAACAGGCTCTACCCAGGCGGGGGGGGGGGGCTTATAGAGTCATCCACAGACAGACTGTTTCGTTGTAGTCGTCCACAGACAGACTGTTTCGCTATATCACAGCTCTTCAGTGCGGCTAGACTAGCACCCATCCCAGGCCAGGAATTGAACCTACAATCATCTAGTTGATAGTCAGCAGTTCTACTGCTTCTGAGCTATGGAATCGGCACTCGTAAATGATATCTACAATGTCTTTATATAAACATTGACCACCACTTTTATTTACAAACAAAGAGCTTTATATATATATATATATATATATATATATATATATATATATATATATATACAAACAAACAAAAAACGCAAGACAATCGAGTACGGACAAGTGCAGATGTTATTTACAGTTTGACCAAAGTAAATTTATTAGGAAAAATCCGGTATAGAAGTATAAAGTCATTGTTTTAATATCAATAGTTTATGCCTGACATGAGCAATGTTTAATAGTAGAGTCACATTTAGCATGGAAGTTATTAGATCTTAATAAATATTTCTTAATATTCACAAAAAAAAATATTTTAACAAACAATTATCAGTACGGATGAAATAATTGTAACGCCAGTTGAACCGTTCGAACTCCAAATCTAAATAACTAAAATTCAAGCTTCTTACCATTAGGCCGCCATGACAGCTACATTTCAAATACGAGAGAAATAAACCCTGTATTTATTTTTTTTGTTTTTATAAACAGAGTAAGAAACAGACAGTGTTCTATCTATCCAAGGGAGAGAACTCGCAATGTTGCTAGATTTTAATTTTTATTATATTTCTCTCAAATTGCTCGACTTGAACGGAGCTTACTGATTATTTTTAATATCCACAGTCATATATATGTTTCATGGTTTAACCAACGATAATATATATATATATATATATATATATATATATATATATATATATATATATATATATATATATATATATAATGTAGTCAAGAGACACTATTGATCGTTAACTCTGAAAGTAATTTGTTATTTTTGTATTTTCATCTATTTCTGTTTTATGTCATGTTTTGTCATTTTCAAAAAAATGTATGACTATAGTCGCAAAGAACAAACATAGCAAAATATTATGAAGTTAATTTTATACCCAGCTTTATAAATGCTTGTCAATAAAGGTTAACAATTGTGTGAAAAGTGCACTAATTAAGGCTGTTAATTCAAGCTAAAATTATATGTAGCACCCTAATGAAAGTTGCAACTTGATAGTTATGGAATATGGTTTATTACTTAAGTGCACATAGGCCATTAAGTGATTCCATAAGCCACATTGTAGAACCAGGTATTCATGAAAGAGTAAGCGTTCCCTGCTATACATAGGTCACCCGTCATATCTTACAAAATAACTCACAAATTTTATTGTCTCAGACCTGTGTTGTTGTGTCACTAACTCTCTCTTCTTCTCCACGTCTGTTAGACTCTCTTCTCTCTCTGCCGGGCACCCAATAGACACCCTGTTAAATAACTTTTGTTTACGTCATCCAATGTCAACTCTGTCGTAAATGCCTGTGACCCGATTCCCGATTAGAGTTTTTTGGGGTAATACCATTCTTTTCTTCATCATGCTGTTCAATCTATTGCGTCATGAACAAGGTATGTTTCGTTTTGTTCATTTCTTTCCCAAAATTTATTTTTCCTTTTTTTTTTTTACTTCAAATCCATCTGCAGACGACCCGGGTTCAAAACCCGCGTCCTCCTTAATGACATTACAGTTCACCAGATGTAATGAAACATCCCCCCTTTGTACTGTCTCTGATGGGTATACACTTCTTACTTGATAAATATTAGCAGATTTCAGTATGAACAAGCGATAAAGAAGATAATAGAAGTATTTATGTGTTTGTTTGTTTTTTAGTATTTTTTCAGCACTTTTTTTATTACACTGTAACAATTTTTTAAATTACCTATTTAGATGACTTTTTTTTAATTACCTATTAGATGATGTTTTTTAAAATGATCTATTTAGATGACTTTTTTTAATTACCTATTTAGATGATGTTTTTTAAAATTATCTATTTAGATGACTTTTTTTTAATTATCTATTTAGATGACTTTTTTTAATTACCTATTTAGATGACTTTTTTTTTTACCTTTTTTTTAATTACCTATTTAGATGACTTTTTTTAATTACCTATTTAGATGATGTTTTTTTAATTATCTATTTAGATGACTTTTTTAATTACCTATTTACATGATGTTTTTTAAAATTATCTATTTAGATGACTTTTTTAATTATCTATTTAGATGCCATTTTAGCTGTTTCTTTAACTCATAGAGTTACAAAAATTGAAAAAATAAATTTTCCAGTTCGTCACTCACTCATTTCACCCCCACCCCATCCACCTTCCTTGTCATCTCTTGTGTTCTTCTCACATAGTCTTTCTCGTCATCATGAGATTTCATCATCTGAGACTAGAAGAATATCCGTTCTAGGACGGAGAAAATTAATTCCACACACAGAACAGTTTTGCAGCACTTTTGCGTACGTTTATGAAGATTAAACTCAACATATAACGCTACTAAACCTTATGTCTAGAATCCTTATTCTAGAAAATATCTCAAATTTAAGGCTTCAGATTAAGGGATCTTCAGAAGAAATGGCGAAAATTGAAAAACGCCAGCAATGCAGTGATGGAGGTGCAAACACAAGGAGAAAAAATATAAATAAATCCTGAAGAGGTTACGACGGTTAAAACGTCATTTTAAATTTCTAGATTTATGGATATCTCTATATAAAGTTAGGTAGGTGTATATGTTTATATATTTTTATGTACAGGATTCACTCCCAAACTAATTAACCTATCGTTATGACTTTTGGAACACAGCTGTTAGACGTAAGAGGTCGTAATGTGGTCTATATTTTGTTTAATTTAGTTCTACGCAGAAGGAGTAAAAAGGGGGTGGAAGACCTCTTGTTAAAATTCAGATACCTCAGATTTTTTGTGAAATTTTAATAATAGATATTAGACATCAATTAATAAATATTTCTCAAATGCCAGTTTCTTTGGTGTATCTTAAAGGGTTTCTCGGGTGCATAATATGGGCACAATCTTCCATTTGAAAATTCAAATATTTCAGATTTGTCTTGAATATTATACATAATCATTAGACTTTGTAAGGGGAAATAAAAGTGATGCAAAACTCTTCTGTTCAGGGAATTCATTTTTCCCATCCTGGGACGGGTATTCTAATATATATATATATATATATATATATATATATATATATAAAGAAAACTGTCTCTATCTTATATATAAGTTGTAGTGTTACAAAAATAAAAAATAAAAATCTCCAGTTTGTCAATTTTTGTCTTTGTGCCCAGAAAAAATAATTGATAGCGTCTCTGGCATAAGCAGGTTGGATTTTGTTTTTCATGCAGACTTTCCCACGGTCACTAGATTCCGTCACCTGAGACTATATATCCATAAACCTATGGATTTAAAATGACGTTTCAGGATTCATTAAACACAAGCAGACAATCCGGTGTTGCCCGGGAATGAATGAGGAACCTTGTGTATACCTGCTCCCACCCCTGAACCCCTTATTACTATTTTTATTCTTTTCTTTTTAATTTCTATAATTTTGGAGCACAGGGTGGAGCGGGTGCTAGTGTGATCGCAAGAATTAGGAGTGTTTGGAGTAAGTTTAGAGAACTTCTGCCATTACTAACCAGCAGAGCGTTACCACTGTCGACCAAGGGAAGAGTCTATCAGCCACGTGTATGCAGTATGATGATGTATGGAAGTAAAATCTAGCCAGTGAGGGTTGAGGACATACTTTGCATTATATGAGAATGATGCAAAGGATGTATAATGTGAGTCTTAAAGACGGGCTTAGTTCTGATGACTTCAAAGGAAGATTAATTCTGGACAGTATAGGGAGATGTGTGCAGAAGAGTAGAATTCGATGGTATGGCCATGTTGAAAGAATGGATGAGAGTTGTTGGGTTACTAGATGTAGAACAGTTAGGTAGCAGGTTCTATGCTGTTTCTGGGATGCGTTTGTTTCGTAGAAACGTACAACCTTTGGATAGCTAGCATAAACTCCTATCAACAAGCAAGACTATGAGGCATAGTCTATTTTAGACACAGGTTTATTGCACATCAACAAAGGTAAAACTGTAAAAAAGAACGAAAACATTGTTTCAGAAACACGTGAATACAAAAATGAAGACGAGGCAGGGTGAGGAGTTGACTAAAGTTTAATGGAGCCGTAAGCTAATAAAATTACAGAATAGAAAATATTTTGAGCATAAAGATAATACTAGAAAGAAAGAAATACAATTATGCTAGGAAATAGGCATGTTACAAGCGTTTAAATGGATATTCACACGTAGTGAAAAAGGTAAACAAATTTCGTTTAGATAAAAGAAATATAAAAGGAAAATAATACTAGCATTATTTAATACTATTCTTAGAGAGAAGAAAGGCAATATTTCTTATCGGAGATGCTCTGAAATGTGGGGATATTTGAAGAGATTGAAACTCTCTATGAGGGTCTGGTGAAAGGTCACTAAAAGAACGGAGACAAGACACCAGAAGCTTCTTACCCGGTGTCAGGGCTGGAGGAACCCCTTAAGAAAAAAGGACCGGCAAAGAGAGATAAATGCTAAGGGATTTATTCTACACTAGACAGAAAGGTTCAGTTCACAGGGGAAGGCCAAGGTAAACATTGGAGGAAGTGATAAAAATAGACCTGAGGGGAAGAGGGATAAATAAAGACCTGGCAGATAGGTTACTTTGAAAGTTAACTTCTAAAAGCTGTCCAATGCCTGCCAGCATGTAAAACGGACGTTAAACCGATAATGATTATCTTTGCTGTCTACAAATGTCTGGTGTAAATGCAGACACCACAACCTTATCAATAAAGTTTAAGTTTCTAGCAATACTTGGTGGTTTAGAAACATGGTAGGTGTATAATTCGTGGGTTAGGGGTGTGTTGATCCTAAAGTAACCAAAAGGTTTGACATCGGTGTAACCTTTTCTGTCATCAATTTCACCCAATCATGTCACACGCAGCCCTCACCCCATTCTAAACGATGACAAATGAAACTATATCTGCCTTCGAGGACACCGGAAACAATTATTTTAAAAATGGGTTAACTTTTCTGAAAGGGCATTTATGACATTCTTTTTTGTACTTTAATGTTGAAGATGCACTTAATATCAAGAAGACTTAAATACATAGATAACCGATAAATAGAAACAATAAAATAGAATGGCACTCATGAGAGGGTATATTTCCACCAACACCAACGATCTTTGCAGCAATCGAGATGTCTCCTGTTGTTGGCTGTATTGAGTTGCTATCCACTGTTATCAAATACTGGGTGGAGAGGGTGTAGTAGTCATAAATAATGACATTTATTTTCTCACTTGGAGAACAACTCCTGTGAGGTGATTTGGCCTCATGTGGACCAATCAATTTCCAAGGTGTATTTTTTTATGGAAATCGTTCCAGACAAGGCACGAAGCCACTTGATGCAAGGAGCTAAAAAAAAATACTACTTTAAGGTAAAAACTCGCCAACGATAAGTGTTAGATGGATAGAGTCTGATCTAGGAAATAACAATTCTTTCCCCCTTTGTCAGAAACATCTCTCATCGAATGTGAGGACTAAAGGACAAAATTCCTTCTTCACTTTGACTCTGCTACACTTTTGCCAACCTACACCCAATGGTGTAGGTAACAGAAATAAATGCTTTTCGTTGTTTGTTCATAAAAAGGTTTTGTTTTCCTTTTGTGCGACGGACGTTTTCGTTGTTACAAATAATATTATAGGAGTTGGTCTTAACAGTCTATGTTAAGATTAGTTCTTATAAGGGTAGTTGCATAAAAGCCATTTGTGCGGCACCAAACGTATCACCTGCAACACCAAGGACAAGCTGATTGTCAGAATGAAACTCCTGATTAGGTGTCTATCTACGAAGGCAGCATGCTCCAAACAAAATCTAAATTAAAAAAAATCATCTGTGATTATATACAGGATGTTCCGGATAAATTTAACATTTTTTGGAAAAGAAAAAAAGTAATATCTTGGCCAATAATTGATGTATTCTAAAATTTAAAATGCATCTCATAGATGAGCTTTTGCCGAATACAGCTAACTCAAAGAAGCTACCCTGGGCCTCTAGGCAGGAACCGAATATGGAGCACACAGCTTTCACGGTGTCCGTCGAGAGATACCTGAACACCAGTTTGATCTTGGTTTCTTTCTCAACTATGCCCTACACATAATAGTCAATGTGGGTTGCAATCAGGTGAGTTGGAGGACCAGATATTGGGACTGGTGAAGTCCCTATTTACTTGCCTCCCCCATGAGGATGAAGTTAGACACAAGGTCGTTTTTTATATGGGGGATATCTAGCACCACAAAAAGGAAAACTCTGGATGGTACAAAAGTAAACATTTCTCCAGTCAGGAAGGACTTCTCCTCCTCTGACCGAGGACAGAACAAATACTAAACATTGAAATATTTATTTAGACAAAATAAAAATTTACATCCAATACAAATTAGGCACAAGGCCATCAAAAATCTGGGAAAATGAGTGTCGTTGGTCATCCTTGGTTTAAAATGATAAAAGTGTCTATCCTACTCTTAACTAGAATTGTCTCAGTCACCACAATACCACATTTACACCAGTGGCCGTCTTACTTAAGATATCCCCAAATTGATTGGAAATTTTATTGTTCATAAATATACATATATACAAGGATTTGATTGGAATAAAACGGGGAGTAGGGAAAGAACAAAAAATTGGGTTAGTAAGACCTACCGACTCTTTCTAAATAATAGACCGCCCACAGTTTTCCGGTTTGTTCAGAACCGAAAACAAGCAGGTCAATCTCTAAATGGGGGTGGGATCTAAGTGGAAGAAAAAAAGAAAACGGGTATGGAATTGGGAGAGTGGGCGGTGTTCTTCCAAGATAAATGCAAATTGGGAGAGGCCGAGGACAAAAAATTGAAAGTAGGAAGTGGGTAACTCATTCACTCAACTAGCTAAGAGGCTAAACTTACCCGAAGGGCTGGGATCCGACAAAACCAGGAACTGCATGCGCCATGCTCAGGCGGGAACACTTTGATTCCAGCCAGAAGGCCAAGATGGAAGTTCTCAGACAGCCACTTCTGGGTTTTCCCGGAGGTGTGACATGGAGCTGAGTCCTGTTGCCATGCATTATGGCCTTCTTGCAGCCATCCTCTCCACCTAACATTTGACAACAGTGGACAACAACTCAATATACCATCTGAATTGAGTCTGAGTCCCTTTTCAAAAACAAAATGACACAATATCCCTATTACTGTAGAGATGGTTGGTGTTGGTGGAAATATACCCTCTATTGAGTGCCAAGCTATCAGACAAAATCTCCTTGAAAGTAAAAAAAGTTAAATACTTTCAAAGACATAGATATTCATGAACCCCTAAGAAAAGGCGATATTTAACAATATCTAAACAAAAAAAACATCATCTGAGAGCATATACATAGATATCCATAAACTTTGGAGAAATAAATATTTTCCTTATTCACAAAGACGTTTTAGATATCCATAAACTTAAAAATAAATGGCTCCACATTGGTCTCAAACTATCAGCAGAAGGCAACAGCTAGTTGACCTAAGATTTGTAGCAGTTACATGAGTGAACTATTTTTTGTCGGTCTGCGTGGCAGGCAGTGAGATGTGATTCGCCTTGGCGATTGTGTGGCCATCGCCTGTTCACTGCATGAACAAGCAGCACACCTAAGCTCAATAAGATTCATATGCAATGAATTATCTTGGCGCGAAACTCTTCAGTTCCTGACTGATTCCTAAACAGACAAGATGTGATCCTGCATTCTCTATCGTCGGCCTGGTAGAGAAATCGAGAGACTCCAGGATAGCATGATTTCATCTTGTCTACATTCACCAACCCAATGTACTATCGTTGTTCTGTTCCTGTGTTTCCAGTAAATAAAACTGCACACCACTTTAATTGTGAGACCATTGTTTATTTTGTGAGGAATAGGGACCTCGTTTTGCTTATTCTATTTCAGTCAGATCTGGACAGACGAATTACTCTTTCATCTAAGTCGTCAATCTGATTTTCTTCTCAATTTAAACTCAATACTAAAATTGTCTCTCTCACCTAAAGATTTGACATGACTGTCCAAACATAATAGAAACTGTTTCATTGCTCTAATTAATTAATGCTGTATAGATGCATCAAATCGCGCAATGTGTGTAGATATCCATTTACTTAGAAGTTCAAAAGAAATTTAGTTTTTTTTTCTTCATTTTTCGCAATGATGTTTCAGCTGTTTACCGTCTGATGTTCTTCAGGATTTAGTTTGCTTCTCGTGTTACAAACAAACAAACAAACAAACAAACAAACAAACATCTTTAGTTCATCAGTTATTGTCTCTGTGCCAAAAATTATGGAGATTACCTCATTCGTCCTCTGGAATCCCCGTGAAATGGGGTTGGGGTGAGGAGGTTATCTCAAATTTTCCCCAGATACTCTCACAAGAGATTCAGTATTTTTTGGCACAATGACAGTAACCAACAAACTGGAGATGTTTCTTTTTCCCATTTTTTTTTGTCTTTCTGTCTGTCTGCCCGGGGATGCAATTTAGAATAAAGACCTATACCAAGATCAAATACAACTTTTTTTGAGTAAAATCTATTACTAATGGAGATTTGGTATCTGTCTGTCTGAAGCCGAACTATGCTATTACTTCTATTATTGTACTATTGTACTATCATTTAATGCTCAATTCAGTTTACGATTTCAGGCTAATCTAACTATCTTTCAATACTCAATTCAGGGCTGCTGGTAGTGTAGCATCTGTTCTATTGTCAGGAGACCATCCTCCCAGGCATTACTTCCTCCTTTTTTTTTTGGGGGGGGGGGGGGGAATGTATATATTTTCGTTTGTCATGATACCATCCTTCCAGGCATGGTAGTATAGTATCTATTCTATGGTCATGATACCATCCTCCCAGGCATTACCTAATATTTAGGGGAGAGGACAGTGTAATATATGTTCGTTCGCCATGATGCTATCCCCCCAGGCTAGTAAACAGGAGGGAGCATTTACTAATGGTTATATTAATTTAGTATTATATGTGCGACGTCTGCTTGTCCGAGGATGCATTTAAAAACAAAGCCTTATACCAAGATAAAAAACAACTTTCTTGAATAAAATTTATATGAGGAATTCAATGGTGGCATTAATTTTGTATTGGGGTGGGGGTTTCAATAAGGTGTTGGTGTCTGCATTTGCGCCGGACAGCAAAGATGATGTTCTATTTTATTTATAACGTGAAAAAAAAAAATGTCGTCATCAACAATGGAGAAAGATGAGGACTCAGATGTAGGGAAAAGTATATCTGGATAGCGTAGGTTGTTCACAAGTTTTGTTACCTTGCTGATACCATTGGAATACAGGGTGGAGGGGGGATAAATAAAGATCTGGCCAGAGATAGGTTAGTTTGGAAGTCAATTTCTTAAAGCCATCCAGCATGTAAAACGGACATTAAATTGATGACGACGACGACGACGACGACGACGACGACGACGATGTGCGTGGCTTTTTAAACCATAACGGCTTTTCCTGATAGGTTATCTTTCTGATGGAGTCAACTTACTCTCAGTCTATGGTCAAAGAACTAGACGCCGTTGTTGTATATTATTCTCCGAGTGGTGTGTCACCACTGTTCAGATTTCCTGTGAGTATATTTACATACTCCATGCATTTAGACATACTCTCATTTTTGTCTCTAACAACACGTGCATTTTCTTATTATCATGGGAACAATTGTACTCTTGTTTAGGCCTCGTTTCTTAGTTATTCCCTCTGTGTATCTTTGTGTATGTACAGCATAATCATGTTGACACAACGGTTCCCATTAGATCACCTGAGTTAAGGGAAGTCAAGCTTGGTCAGTACTAAAATGGGTGACCATTTGGGAATACCAGGTGATCTATGTGTTCTCTGTTCATCTCAGCATTGTTTTCAGTCGTCCTGGATTTATCTTTGCCACTGATATCAAGCAGTACCAACTCAGGAGAGGCGTGGTAGGGATTATGCACCCCTTGCTTCATAATTACATGCACAGCTACCCTTACAGGAGGTATCCATTGTCTCTCAAGACTAAACGGACGCCATGATCTTTATGTATTACATGTTTTTATAACCTCCTTTTATGTTCGTCCCCAACAATCTGTGAATAAACTAAATGTTATTGTATTCCCACTATTTCTCGTATTTGTTGATAAAACAATAAAGACACACATGTGTATTACGAACAGCAATAATACACTACGAATCATGGTTGCTCATGTGCGCAGAGAATAATTACATATTCCCCGCCTGTGTGCAACTAAAAATGATAAACCTAAATATATAAGATTTCAATTTTACATCATCTTATTTTTTATATCTTATAAATCAAGTAAAGCCAGTCAAAATATGGATGTGTAGACAGATGATAGACTCTAAAATCGAGCAGAAAATATGTATATTTTTTTATTTACTTATATTCACCCCAAACAAAGAACAATGCTACTGAGACGTAAGGGATACTGAGAATTAGGGGCCAGATTTATAAGGGCATCCTAAGTGGGGAGTTGTGCAGCGAGAAGTTTTTTCACATTTAAATTTCTGCATGTTGGTACAGTCTGGGAAATAGGAAACAAGTTTTCCTGCATTTGGAGACTTCTACACTGAAGACGTGGGATTTTGCTGATTGTCGGGTTCGTCGGGGGTATTTATGTTGAGGAGGTACAGCAAGTTTGTTGGAGTTCATTCCGTTGCAATACTTGTAAAACAAGCACAGGGATGCAACATTGCAGCGATTGAACAGGGCTGGAGCTTGGTAGACAGTGTGGGATCTATTAGATTAAAGGCTCTTTTTTGGACCCTAAGAGGGAGAGATTAGTGGTTGGTGCACCAGTCCAGATGTGGCAACAATACTATATGCATGGGCGAATGGTGGCTTTGTAGAGATACAGTGTTAAATAGTGAAGAGGGTACCGGAGGGAGGGCGCCCTAAAAGGTGGGTGGAGAGGGCTAAAAGCGGAAGTTGAGAAATCACATGATTTCCACCAGAGAGCGGTTCTGTCTCTTAGCCTGCCAACACAAACTAGACAGGCAGAGAAACGTTGCATCACGGCCAGCCCCAGAAGGGGCGGGGACGGTGGTGTACAGTGTATCTGAAAGTCGGCCTGTCTTCTGTATGGTATTGGTATCTCTTCCCCAAATTCTCTCTCTCTCTCTCTCTCTCTCTCTCTCTCTCTCTCTCTCTCTCTCTCTCTCTCTCTCTCTCTCTCTCATACACTGTTTTCTATCTTTGTTCTGTTTAAATAAAACTTTTAAAACCAAACCAGCATCACCATGGTTTTCAATCAACAGCCGAGAGTGACAACGCGAGCATTGATGACAACCTGGGTAACAATAGAAGACGCACGGTGTATAATGTTATACACCCGTGATGGTAAGCAGTATGCTACAAGTTACTGAGAAGTTTTCTAGCCCGGTAGAGGGAGCCCATCTTCTTTGCAAATTAAAATCGCATTTCGCCCACGTGCAAAATTTAGGACAAACTTTTACCCTCTTTTTGACATGTTCTTCAAAGCTGACGGATGGTTCGTCCAGCTCTTCCTAGGAGCATACGTACACAACTAGTTACATTTTATATCAACAAAAATGTATTTCTAATAAATTTAGATTAATAAATATTTTATTCTAGTCAACATTCAATTTTTTCCTATAAACGGGAAGTAAGAGATAGTAATCTTTCTCTATATAAAACTCAATGTCTGTATGTGAGTGTATTTGGGTGATGTTTGTGTGTTCCCTATAGAAAGAAAGGTTTGAGAATCTACATAAAATCTAAACATGTATTCTTATGTAAAATTTACCAGGGAAGACGATGAAAGTATTCCCGAATATCTAAGTGCATCTCTGAAGGGGCTACGAGGGCATAACCCCCTTAAAACTTCAAATATATTCTATTTTTATGAAATTTAAATCATAAGTATAAAACTTTCTGGGGAATACAATAGAGGTGG